>OX589601.1:22090000-22283579 GCA_951329385.1 Polia nebulosa | reverse complement strand
CAAAATTTTTATTTCAGCATAATTAGTTAGCCCGCGCGGAGACGCAACTTTTGACACCCCACACGTGAGCCTAGCTCTCACGAAACGTCATAAAATTGCTTTATTTTACGTTTCGTAAGAGCTTGCTAATCTAACCTAACCTAACTAACCTAACCTAACCTAACCAAACCATCGATATTTCTGCCTCCAGGAGAGCTTTTTTTACCTAGTTTTTTGCATATTAATTATAATACAGGCTAGCTCCTGCTATCCCGACTATAAAAATTGACATCGCAGCTTTATATTTAAAACTGGTTTTTGGCCCACTGTGCAAAATTTTTGTTCCGTTGAAATTTTTATTCCAGTTCATTTAGTTAACCCGCGCGGAGACGCATCTTTTGACACCCCACACGTGAGCCTAGCTCTCACGAAACGTCAAAAAATTGCTTTTTTTTTACGTTTCGTAAGAGCTTGCTAATCTAACCTAACCTAACTACCTAACCTAACCTAACCAAACCATCGATATTTCTGCCTCCAGGAGAGCTTTTTTTACCTAGTTTTTTGCATATTAATTATAATACAGGCTAGCTCCTGCTATCCCGACTATAAAAATTGACATCGCAGCTTTATATTAAAAAACTGGTTTTTGGCCCACTGTGCAAAATTTTTGTTCCGTTGAAATTTTTATTCCAGTTCATTTAGTTAACCCGCGCGGAGACGCATCTTTTGACACCCCACACGTGAGCCTAGCTCTCACGAAACGTCAAAAAATTGCTTTTTTTTACGTTTCGTAAGAGCTTGCTAATCTAACCTAACCTAACTAACCTAACCTAACCTAACCAAACCATCGATATTTCTGCCTCCAGGAGAGCTTTTTTTACCTAGTTTTTTGCATATTAATTATAATACAGGCTAGCTCCTGCTATCCCGACTATAAAAATTGACATCGCAGCTTTATATTAAAAAACTGGTTTTTGGCCCACTGTGCAAAATTTTTGTTCCGTTGAAATTTTTATTTCAGTTCATTTAGTTAACCCGCGCGGAGACGCATCTTTTGACACCCCACACGTGAGCCTAGCTCTCACGAAACGTCAAAAAATTGCTTTTTTTTACGTTTCGTAAGAGCTTGCTAATCTAACCTAACCTAACTAACCTAACCTAACCTAACTAACCTAACCTAACCTAACCAGACCATCGATATTTCTGCCTCCAGGAGAGCTTTTTTTACCTAGTTTTTTGCATATTAATTATAATACAGGCTAGCTCCTGCTATCCCGACTATAAAAATTGACATCGCAGCTTTATATTAAAAAACTGGTTTTTGGCCCACTGTGCAAAATTTTTGTTCCGTTGAAATTTTTATTCCAGTTCATTTAGTTAACCCGCGCGGAGACGCATCTTTTGACACCCCACACGTGAGCCTAGCTCTCACGAAACGTCAAAAAATTGCTTTTTTTTACGTTTCGTAAGAGCTTGCTAATCTAACCTAACCTAACCTAACCAAACCATCGATATTTCTGCCTCCAGGAGAGCTTTTTTTACCTAGTTTTTTGCATATTAATTATAATACAGGCTAGCTCCTGCTATCCCGACTATAAAAATTGACATCGCAGCTTTATATTAAAAAACTGGTTTTTGGCCCACTGTGCAAAATTTTTGTTCCGTTGAAATTTTTATTCCAGTTCATTTAGTTAACCCGCGCGGAGACGCATCTTTTGACACCCCACACGTGAGCCTAGCTCTCACGAAACGTCAAAAAATTGCTTTTTTTTACGTTTCGTAAGAGCTTGCTAATCTAACCTAACCTAACTAACCTAACCTAACCTAACCAAACCATCGATATTTCTGCCTCCAGGAGAGCTTTTTTTACCTAGTTTTTTGCATATTAATTATAATACAGGCTAGCTCCTGCTATCCCGACTATAAAAATTGACATCGCAGCTTTATATTAAAAAACTGGTTTTTGGCCCACTGTGCAAAATTTTTGTTCCGTTGAAATTTTTATTCCAGTTCATTTAGTTAACCCGCGCGGAGATGCATCTTTTGACACCCCACACGTGAGCCTAGCTCTCACGAAACGTCAAAAAATTGCTTTTTTTTACGTTTCGTAAGAGCTTGCTAATCTAACCTAACCTAACTAACCTAACCTAACCTAACCAAACCATCGATATTTCTGCCTCCAGGAGAGCTTTTTTTACCTAGTTTTTTGCATATTCATTATAATACAGGCTAGCTCCTGCTATCCCGACTATAAAAATTGACATCGCAGCTTTATATTAAAAAACTGGTTTTTGGCCCACTGTGATAAAATTTTTGTTCCGTTGAAATTTTTATTCCAGTTCATTTAGTTAACCCGCGCGGAGACGCATCTTTTGACACCCCACACGTGAGCCTAGCTCTCACGAAACGTCAAAAAATTGCTTTTTTTTACGTTTCGTAAGAGCTTGCTAATCTAACCTAACCTAACTAACCTAACCTAACCTAACTAACCTAACCTAACCTAACCAAACCATCGATATTTCTGCCTCCAGGAGAGCTTTTTTTACCTAGTTTTTTGCATATTAATTATAATACAGGCTAGCTCCTGCTATCCCGACTATAAAAATTGACATCGCAGCTTTATATTAAAAAACTGGTTTTTGGCCCACTGTGCAAAATTTTTGTTCCGTTGAAATTTTTATTCCAGTTCATTTAGTTAACCCGCGCGGAGACGCATCTTTTGACACCCCACACGTGAGCCTAGCTCTCACGAAACGTCAAAAAATTGCTTTTTTTTACGTTTCGTAAGAGCTTGCTAATCTAACCTAACCTAACTAACCTAACCTAACCTAACTAACCTAACCTAACCTAACCAGACCATCGATATTTCTGCCTCCAGGAGAGCTTTTTTTACCTAGTTTTTTGCATATTAATTATAATACAGGCTAGCTCCTGCTATCCCGACTATAAAAATTGACATCGCAGCTTTATATTAAAAAACTGGTTTTTGGCCCACTGTGCAAAATTTTTGTTCCGTTGAAATTTTTATTCCAGTTCATTTAGTTAACCCGCGCGGAGACGCATCTTTTGACACCCCACACGTGAGCCTAGCTCTCACGAAACGTCAAAAAATTGCTTTTTTTTACGTTTCGTAAGAGCTTGCTAATCTAACCTAACCTAACCTAACCAAACCATCGATATTTCTGCCTCCAGGAGAGCTTTTTTTACCTAGTTTTTTGCATATTAATTATAATACAGGCTAGCTCCTGCTATCCCGACTATAAAAATTGACATCGCAGCTTTATATTAAAAAACTGGTTTTTGGCCCACTGTGCAAAATTTTTGTTCCGTTGAAATTTTTATTCCAGTTCATTTAGTTAACTCGCGCGGAGACGCATCTTTTGACACCCCACACGTGAGCCTAGCTCTCACGAAACGTCAAAAAATTGCTTTTTTTTACGTTTCGTAAGAGCTTGCTAATCTAACCTAACCTAACTAACCTAACCTAACCTAACCAAACCATCGATATTTCTGCCTCCAGGAGAGCTTTTTTTACCTAGTTTTTTGCATATTAATTATAATACAGGCTAGCTCCTGCTATCCCGACTATAAAAATTGACATCGCAGCTTTATATTAAAAAACTGGTTTTTGGCCCACTGTGCAAAATTTTTGTTCCGTTGAAATTTTTATTCCAGTTCATTTAGTTAACCCGCGCGGAGACGCATCTTTTGACACCCCACACGTGAGCCTAGCTCTCACGAAACGTCAAAAAATTGCTTTTTTTTACGTTTCGTAAGAGCTTGCTAATCTAACCTAACCTAACTAACCTAACCTAACCTAACCAAAACCATCGATATTTCTGCCTCCAGGAGAGCTTTTTTTACCTAGTTTTTTGCATATTCATTATAATACAGGCTAGCTCCTGCTATCCCGACTATAAAAATTGACATCGCAGCTTTATATTAAAAAACTGGTTTTTGGCCCACTGTGCAAAATTTTTGTTCCGTTGAAATTTTTATTCCAGTTCATTTAGTTAACCCGCGCGGAGACGCATCTTTTGACACCCCACACGTGAGCCTAGCTCTCACGAAACGTCAAAAAATTGCTTTTTTTTACGTTTCGTAAGAGCTTGCTAATCTAACCTAACCTAACTAACCTAACCTAACCTAACTAACCTAACCTAACCTAACCAAACCATCGATATTTCTGCCTCCAGGAGAGCTTTTTTTACCTAGTTTTTTGCATATTAATTATAATACAGGCTAGCTCCTGCTATCCCGACTATAAAAATTGACATCGCAGCTTTATATTAAAAAACTGGTTTTTGGCCCACTGTGCAAAATTTTTGTTCCGTTGAAATTTTTATTCCAGTTCATTTAGTTAACCCGCGCGGAGACGCATCTTTTGACACCCCACACGTGAGCCTAGCTCTCACGAAACGTCAAAAAATTGCTTTTTTTACGTTTCGTAAGAGCTTGCTAATCTAACCTAACCTAACTAACCTAACCTAACCTAACCAAACCATCGATATTTCTGCCTCCAGGAGAGCTTTTTTTACCTAGTTTTTTGCATATTAATTATAATACAGGCTAGCTCCTGCTATCCCGACTATAAAAATTGACATCGCAGCTTTATATTAAAAAACTGGTTTTTGGCCCACTGTGCAAAATTTTTGTTCCGTTGAAATTTTTATTCCAGTTCATTTAGTTAACCCGCGCGGAGACGCATCTTTTGACACCCCACACGTGAGCCTAGCTCTCACGAAACGTCAAAAAATTGCTTTTTTTTACGTTTCGTAAGAGCTTGCTAATCTAACCTAACCTAACTAACCTAACCTAACCTAACCAAACCATCGATATTTCTGCCTCCAGGAGAGCTTTTTTTACCTAATTTTTTGCATATTAATTATAATACAGGCTAGCTCCTGCTATCCCGACTATAAAAATTGACATCGCAGCTTTATATTAAAAAACTGGTTTTTGGCCCACTGTGCAAAATTTTTGTTCCGTTGAAATTTTTATTCCAGTTCATTTAGTTAACCCGCGCGGAGACGCATCTTTTGACACCCCACACGTGAGCCTAGCTCTCACGAAACGTCAAAAAATTGCTTTTTTTTACGTTTCGTAAGAGCTTGCTAATCTAACCTAACCTAACTAACCTAACCTAACCTAACCAAACCATCGATATTTCTGCCTCCAGGAGAGCTTTTTTTACCTAGTTTTTTGCATATTAATTATAATACAGGCTAGCTCCTGCTATCCCGACTATAAAAATTGACATCGCAGCTTTATATTAAAAAACTGGTTTTTGGCCCACTGTGCAAAATTTTTGTTCCGTTGAAATTTTTATTCCAGTTCATTTAGTTAACCCGCGCGGAGACGCATCTTTTGACACCTCACACGTGAGCCTAGCTCTAACGAAACGTCAAAAAATTGCTTTTTTTACGTTTCGTAAGAGCTTGCTAATCTAACCTAACCTAACTAACCTAACCTAACCTAACCAAACCATCGATATTTCTGCCTCCAGGAGAGCTTTTTTTACCTAGTTTTTTGCATATTAATTATAATACAGGCTAGCTCCTGCTATCCCGACTATAAAAATTGACATCGCAGCTTTATATTAAAAAACTGGTTTTTGGCCCACTGTGCAAAATTTTTGTTCCGTTGAAATTTTTATTCCAGTTCATTTAGTTAACCCGCGCGGAGACGCATCTTTTGACACCCCACACGTGAGCCTAGCTCTCACGAAACGTCAAAAAATTGCTTTTTTTTACGTTTCGTAAGAGCTTGCTAATCTAACCTAACCTAACTAACCTAACCTAACCTAACCAAACCATCGATATTTCTGCCTCCAGGAGAGCTTTTTTTACCTAGTTTTTTGCATATTCATTATAATACAGGCTAGCTCCTGCTATCCCGACTATAAAAATTGACATCGCAGCTTTATATTAAAAAACTGGTTTTTGGCCCACTGTGCAAAATTTTTGTTCCGTTGAAATTTTTATTCCAGTTCATTTAGTTAACCCGCGCGGAGACGCATCTTTTGACACCCCACACGTGAGCCTAGCTCTCACGAAACGTCAAAAAATTGCTTTTTTTTACGTTTCGTAAGAGCTTGCTAATCTAACCTAACCTAACTAACCTAACCTAACCTAACTAACCTAACCTAACCTAACCAAACCATCGATATTTCTGCCTCCAGGAGAGCTTTTTTTACCTAGTTTTTTGCATATTAATTATAATACAGGCTAGCTCCTGCTATCCCGACTATAAAAATTGACATCGCAGCTTTATATTAAAAAACTGGTTTTTGGCCCACTGTGCAAAATTTTTGTTCCGTTGAAATTTTTATTCCAGTTCATTTAGTTAACCCGCGCGGAGACGCATCTTTTGACACCCCACACGTGAGCCTAGCTCTCACGAAACGTCAAAAAATTGCTTTTTTTACGTTTCGTAAGAGCTTGCTAATCTAACCTAACCTAACTAACCTAACCTAACCTAACCAAACCATCGATATTTCTGCCTCCAGGAGAGCTTTTTTTACCTAGTTTTTTGCATATTAATTATAATACAGGCTAGCTCCTGCTATCCCGACTATAAAAATTGACATCGCAGCTTTATATTAAAAAACTGGTTTTTGGCCCACTCTGCAAAATTTTTGTTCCGTTGAAATTTTTATTCCAGTTCATTTAGTTAACCCGCGCGGAGACGCATCTTTTGACACCCCACACGTGAGCCTAGCTCTCACGAAACGTCAAAAAATTGCTTTTTTTTACGTTTCGTAAGAGCTTGCTAATCTAACCTAACCTAACTAACCTAACCTAACCTAACCAAACCATCGATATTTCTGCCTCCAGGAGAGCTTTTTTTACCTAGTTTTTTGCATATTAATTATAATACAGGCTAGCTCCTGCTATCCCGACTATAAAAATTGACATCGCAGCTTTATATTAAAAAACTGGTTTTTGGCCCACTGTGCAAAATTTTTGTTCCGTTGAAATTTTTATTCCAGTTCATTTAGTTAACCCGCGCGGAGATGCATCTTTTGACACCCCACACGTGAGCCTAGCTCTCACGAAACGTCAAAAAATTGCTTTTTTTTACGTTTCGTAAGAGCTTGCTAATCTAACCTAACCTAACTAACCTAACCTAACCTAACCAAACCATCGATATTTCTGCCTCCAGGAGAGCTTTTTTTACCTAATTTTTTGCATATTAATTATAATACAGGCTAGCTCCTGCTATCCCGACTATAAAAATTGACATCGCAGCTTTATATTAAAAAACTGGTTTTTGGCCCACTGTGCAAAATTTTTGTTCCGTTGAAATTTTTATTCCAGTTCATTTAGTTAACCCGCACGGAGACGCATCTTTTGACACCCCACACGTGAGCCTAGCTCTCACGAAACGTCAAAAAATTGCTTTTTTTTACGTTTCGTAAGAGCTTGCTAATCTAACCTAACCTAACTAACCTAACCTAACCTAACCAAACCATCGATATTTCTGCCTCCAGGAGAGCTTTTTTTACCTAATTTTTTGCATATTAATTATAATACAGGCTAGCTCCTGCTATCCCGACTATAAAAATTGACATCGCAGCTTTATATTAAAAAACTGGTTTTTGGCCCACTGTGCAAAATTTTTGTTCCGTTGAAATTTTTATTCCAGTTCATTTAGTTAACCCGCGCGGAGACGCATCTTTTGACACCCCACACGTGAGCCTAGCTCTCACGAAACGTCAAAAAATTGCTTTTTTTTACGTTTCGTAAGAGCTTGCTAATCTAACCTAACCTAACTAACCTAACCTAACCTAACCAAACCATCGATATTTCTGCCTCCAGGAGAGCTTTTTTTACCTAGTTTTTTGCATATTAATTATAATACAGGCTAGCTCCTGCTATCCCGACTATAAAAATTGACATCGCAGCTTTATATTAAAAAACTGGTTTTTGGCCCACTGTGCAAAATTTTTGTTCTGTTGAAATTTTTATTCCAGTTCATTTAGTTAACCCGCGCGGAGACGCATCTTTTGACACCCCACACGTGAGCCTAGCTCTCACGAAACGTCAAAAAATTGCTTTTTTTTACGTTTCGTAAGAGCTTGCTAATCTAACCTAACCTAACTAACCTAACCTAACCTAACCAAACCATCGATATTTCTGCCTCCAGGAGAGCTTTTTTTACCTAGTTTTTTGCATATTAATTATAATACAGGCTAGCTCCTGCTATCCCGACTATAAAAATTTACATCGCAGCTTTATATTAAAAAACTGGTTTTTGGCCCACTGTGCAAAATTTTTGTTCCGTTTAAATTTTTATTCCAGTTCATTTAGTTAACCCGCGCGGAGACGCATCTTTTGACACCCCACACGTGAGCCTAGCTCTCACGAAACGTCAAAAAATTGCTTTTTTTTACGTTTCGTAAGAGCTTGCTAATCTAACCTAACCTAACTAACCTAACCTAACCTAACCAAACCATCGATATTTCTGCCTCCAGGAGAGCTTTTTTTACCTAGTTTTTTGCATATTAATTATAATACAGGCTAGCTCCTGCTATCCCGACTATAAAAATTGACATCGCAGCTTTATATTAAAGAACTGGTTTTTGGCCCACTGTGCAAAATTTTTGTTCCGTTGAAATTTTTATTCCAGTTCATTTAGTTAACCCGCGCGGAGACGCATCTTTTGACACCCCACACGTGAGCCTAGCTCTCACGAAACGTCAAAAAATTGCTTTTTTTTACGTTTCGTAAGAGCTTGCTAATCTAACCTAACCTAACTAACCTAACCTAACCTAACCAAACCATCGATATTTCTGCCTCCAGGAGAGCTTTTTTTACCTAGTTTTTTGCATATTAATTATAATACAGGCTAGCTCCTGCTATCCCGACTATAAAAATTGACATCGCAGCTTTATATTAAAAAACTGGTTTTTGGCCCACTGTGCAAAATTTTTGTTCCGTTGAAATTTTTATTCCAGTTCATTTAGTTAACCCGCGCGGAGATGCATCTTTTGACACCCCACACGTGAGCCTAGCTCTCACGAAACGTCAAAAAATTGCTTTTTTTTACGTTTCGTAAGAGCTTGCTAATCTAACCTAACCTAACTAACCTAACCTAACCTAACCAAACCATCGATATTTCTGCCTCCAGGAGAGCTTTTTTTACCTAATTTTTTGCATATTAATTATAATACAGGCTAGCTCCTGCTATCCCGACTATAAAAATTGACATCGCAGCTTTATATTAAAAAACTGGTTTTTGGCCCACTGTGCAAAATTTTTGTTCCGTTGAAATTTTTATTCCAGTTCATTTAGTTAACCCGCGCGGAGACGCATCTTTTGACACCCCACACGTGAGCCTAGCTCTCACGAAACGTCAAAAAATTGCTTTTTTTTACGTTTCGTAAGAGCTTGCTAATCTAACCTAACCTAACTAACCTAACCTAACCTAACCAAACCATCGATATTTCTGCCTCCAGGAGAGCTTTTTTTACCTAGTTTTTTGCATATTAATTATAATACAGGCTAGCTCCTGCTATCCCGACTATAAAAATTGACATCGCAGCTTTATATTAAAAAACTGGTTTTTGGCCCACTGTGCAAAATTTTTGTTCCGTTGAAATTTTTATTCCAGTTCATTTAGTTAACCCGCGCGGAGACGCATCTTTTGACACCCCACACGTGAGCCTAGCTCTCACGAAACGTCAAAAAATTGCTTTTTTTTACGTTTCGTAAGAGCTTGCTAATCTAACCTAACCTAACTAACCTAACCTAACCTAACCAAACCATCGATATTTCTGCCTCCAGGAGAGCTTTTTTTACCTAGTTTTTTGCATATTAATTATAATACAGGCTAGCTCCTGCTATCCCGACTATAAAAATTGACATCGCAGCTTTATATTAAAAAACTGGTTTTTGGCCCACTGTGCAAAATTTTTGTTCCGTTGAAATTTTTATTCCAGTTCATTTAGTTAACCCGCGCGGAGACGCATTTTTTGACACCCCACACGTGAGCCTAGCTCTCACGAAACGTCAAAAAATTGCTTTTTTTTACGTTTCGTAAGAGCTTGCTAATCTAACCTAACCTAACTAACCTAACCTAACCTAACCAAACCATCGATATTTCTGCCTCCAGGAGAGCTTTTTTTACCTAGTTTTTTGCATATTAATTATAATACAGGCTAGCTCCTGCTATCCCGACTATAAAAATTGACATCGCAGCTTTATATTAAAAAACTGGTTTTTGGCCCACTGTGCAAAATTTTTGTTCCGTTGAAATTTTTATTCCAGTTCATTTAGTTAACCCGCGCGGAGACGCATCTTTTGACACCCCACACGTGAGCCTAGCTCTCACGAAACGTCAAAAAATTGCTTTTTTTTACGTTTCGTAAGAGCTTGCTAATCTAACCTAACCTAACTAACCTAACCTAACCTAACCATCGATTTCTCAGCTTCCAGGAATGCGATTTTGACCTAGTTTTTTGCATAGTAATTATAAGACAGGCTAGCTCCTGCTATCCAGACGCTAAAAATTGACCATCGCGGCTTTATTTTCTGAATACCCCACAATTTGTGTTTTTTACAAAATTTTGATTTTCAAAATTAGTTATCTTCGTTTCTACTCGATAGATTCTTTTGGTTTAAACTCTATAGGACTCCACCAACCCTTACCTGTGTCCCGGTGCGTGTTTCGCGTATCCGAGTCCTGTTTTTGGTATCAAATTTCTAAATTTTTCCTCAAAAAACTGTATTTTTGTACACTGTGCAAAATTTCAGTTCTATCAAAATTTTTATTTCAGCATAATTAGTTAGCCCGCGCGGAGACGCAACTTTTGACACCCCACACGTGAGCCTAGCTCTCACGAAACGTCAAAAAATTGCTTTTTTTTACGTTTCGTAAGAGCTTGCTAATCTAACCTAACCTAACTAACCTAACCTAACCTAACCAAACCATCGATATTTCTGCCTCCAGGAGAGCTTTTTTTACCTAGTTTTTTGCATATTAATTATAATACAGGCTAGCTCCTGCTATCAGGACTATAAAAATTGACATCGCAGCTTTATATTAAAAAACTGGTTTTTGGCCCACTGTGCAAAATTTTTGTTCCGTTGAAATTTTTATTCCAGTTCATTTAGTTAACCCGCGCGGAGACGCATCTTTTGACACCCCACACGTGAGCCTAGCTCTCACGAAACGTCAAAAAATTGCTTTTTTTTACGTTTCGTAAGAGCTTGCTAATCTAACCTAACCTAACTAACCTAACCTAACCTAACCAAACCATCGATATTTCTGCCTCCAGGAGAGCTTTTTTTACCTAGTTTTTTGCATATTAATTATAATACAGGCTAGCTCCTGCTATCCCGACTATAAAAATTGACATCGCAGCTTTATATTAAAAAACTGGTTTTTGGCCCACTGTGCAAAATTTTTGTTCCGTTGAAATTTTTATTCCAGTTCATTTAGTTAACCCGCGCGGAGACGCATCTTTTGACACCCCACACGTGAGCGTAGCTCTCACGAAACGTCAAAAAATTGCTTTTTTTTACGTTTCGTAAGAGCTTGCTAATCTAACCTAACCTAACTAACCTAACCTAACCTTACCAAACCATCGATATTTCTGCCTCCAGGAGAGCTTTTTTTACCTAGTTTTTTGCATATTAATTATAATACAGGCTAGCTCCTGCTATCCCGACTATAAAAATTGACATCGCAGCTTTATATTAAAAAACTGGTTTTTGGCCCACTGTGCAAAATTTTTGTTCTGTTGAAATTTTTATTCCAGTTCATTTAGTTAACCCGCGCGTGACGCATCTTTTGACACCCCACACGTGAGCCTAGCTCTCACGTAACGTCAAAAAATTGCTTTTTTTTACGTTTCGTAAGAGCTTGCTAATCTAACCTAACCTAACTAACCTAACCTAACCTAACCAAACCATCGATATTTCTGCCTCCAGGAGAGCTTTTTTTACCTAGTTTTTTGCATATTAATTATAATACAGGCTAGCTCCTGCTATCCCGACTATAAAAATTGACATCGCAGCTTTATATTAAAAAACTGGTTTTTGGCCCACTGTGCAAAATTTTTGTTTCGTTGAAATTTTTATTCCAGTTCATTTAGTTAACCCGCGCGGAGACGCATCTTTTGACACCCCACACGTGAGCCTAGCTCTCACGAAACGTCAAAAAATTGCTTTTTTTTACGTTTCGTAAGAGCTTGCTAATCTAACCTAACCTAACTAACCTAACCTAACCTAACCAAACCATCGATATTTCTGCCTCCAGGAGAGCTTTTTTTACCTAGTTTTTTGCATATTAATTATAATACAGGCTAGCTCCTGCTATCCCGACTATAAAAATTGACATCGCAGCTTTATATTAAAAAACTGGTTTTTGGCCCACTGTGCAAAATTTTTGTTCCGTTGAAATTTTTATTCCAGTTCATTTAGTTAACCCGCGCGGAGACGCATCTTTTGACACCCCACACGTGAGCCTAGCTCTCACGAAACGTCAAAAAATTGCTTTTTTTTACGTTTCGTAAGAGCTTGCTAATCTAACCTAACTAACCTAACCTAACCTAACCAAACCATCGATATTTCTGCCTCCAGGAGAGCTTTTTTTACCTAGTTTTTTGCATATTAATTATAATACAGGCTAGCTCCTGCTATCCCGACTATAAAAATTGACATCGCAGCTTTATATTAAAAAACTGGTTTTTGGCCCACTGTGCAAAATTTTTGTTCCGTTGAAATTTTTATTCCAGTTCATTTAGTTAACCCGCGCGGAGACGCATCTTTTGACACCCCACACGTGAGCCTAGCTCTCACGAAACGTCAAAAAACTGCTTTTTTTTACGTTTCGTAAGAGCTTGCTAACCTAACCTAACCTAACTAACCTAACCTAACCTAACCAAACCATCGATATTTCTGCCTCCAGGAGAGCTTTTTTTACCTAGTTTTTTGCATATTAATTATAATACAGGCTAGCTCCTGCTATCCCGACTATAAAAATTGACATCGCAGCTTTATATTAAAAAACTGGTTTTTGGCCCACTGTGCAAAATTTTTGTTCCGTTGAAATTTTTATTCCAGTTCATTTAGTTAACCCGCGCGGAGACGCATCTTTTGACACCCCACACGTGAGCCTAGCTCTCACGAAACGTCAAAAAATTGCTTTTTTTTACGTTTCGTAAGAGCTTGCTAATCTAACCTAACCTAACTAACCTAACCTAACCTAACCAAACCATCGATATTTCTGCCTCCAGGAGAGCTTTTTTTACCTAGTTTTTTGCATATTAATTATAATACAGGCTAGCTCCTGCTATCCCGACTATAAAAATTGACATCGCAGCTTTATATTAAAAATCTGTAACGTCCACGAAAAGCATGCGTCAAATCCACGCATGACATGCGTCATAACCACGCAAGACATTAGTCATAACCACGCAAAACATGCGTCACATCAACGCTAAACATGCATCATATAATATACGCAACACGTGCGTCATATCTACGCAACACATGCAACAATAAAACCCCCGAAAACATTTGTCATATCTACGCAAAACATGCGGCATATCTACGCAAATACATGCGTCACATCCACGCAAAACATGCATCATATCTAATAAAACATGCGTCAAATCCAAGCAAGACATGCTAAATAACCACGCAAGACATGCGTCATAATCACGAAAAACATGCGTCACAACCACGCAAAACAAGCGTCCACATTTATATTGATAACTCTTTTAATTACATGTGTTCCATCACTCCTCTTCATATGACCGTCAGTCTATCCGTGTGCCGAATTGCGTTAAAAACCGGTCAGCCGTTGAGTCGTGATTAAGTAACAGACATCTAAATATCCAGGTTTTCTTAGTTATGATATTAGTGGAATAAAAATAACAAAGAAATATGCGATGTAATCGTACAAATGTATTTATTTTGACAGTAGATTTGATAGTGTGGCAAAGTATATTTAATAAAAAAACTTGAGAGGTGTCAAGGGACACCCGGATGGAACGAAGTTCCTTTCGATTAATTAGTGAAGGAATTGTAATATAATTTTATTTTTTTTAATTTATAATATCTTTTTTATTATTAACTACGCACACACGCACGCACGTATGAAGTTATACTTCATCATCTCATCTCATCTCATCTCATCGCAGCTCAGCTCAGCTCAGCTCAGCTCAGCTCAGCTCAACTCAACTCAACTCTTTAGCAATAACAACTACTATAACAAAAGTAATTGTAATAAAATTTTATTTTTTTTACTATAGCAAAAAGTGTCGTGACAACTTTTCGTAAGAATTTTTTCCGTCTAGCCCCCTTCCACAACGCGCGATAAGGAACTTCGTTCCAATATTATAAAAGCGAAAGTTTGTATGTTTGTATGTTTGTTATTATTATCTACTTGTACCAGGAGACCAGAGTCATGAATAAGTATTTTTGGGGCTGGAACCGACACCGCTCAGGATTATAGCCCCGGAAACACTTCTTCTTGATTCTGGTATCCTGGTGGTTTGTGAAGCTATACAGCTTGGGATTGTAGCCCCGAAAACACCTATTCATGATTCTGGTCTCCTGGTACTTTGTGAGTCTTTATCTCTCATGATTTCAGCCCTGGAAATAATTCTCATGTTTCTGGTGTCCTAGTACTTTTTGAGCGTGTGCGCTCGTTCAGCCTGACTTTGGATTTCTACTTCCACCTCAGCCTTCGCTTAGTCTTGTCATTTACCGGGATAAAAAGTAGCCTATGTGTTAATCCAGGTTATGACCTACGTGTGTGCAAAATTTCATTGTAATCCCTTCAGCCGTTTTTGCGATACCTTCAGCCAAACATACAAACTTTCGCATTTATAATATTAGTAGGATTAACTTTTTCACGATTTTGGCACCCTGGTAGAGTTTACCTGTGGTTGCATCCGCGTGCAGGTCTGAAAGGAGAACGGGCGGGTCTGGCCCAAGTGGCGTCGGAGCATGACTCTAATTTTGTTTGAAAGTTCATTTACTAAGCTTACTTTTTTTGTACGGGTGCAAAAAAATCTATCCTGGGAGAAAAAAGTTACAGTGTATATTAAAATACTCATATATCGAGCTATTTTCTACTATTTCAATATGCCTAGCCTTTTCCCAACTACTTTGGGGTCGGCTTCCAGTCTAACCGGATGCAGCTAGATCTCTACAACTCGTTTACTGGGTAATTCGATACCCCCTTTTTTTTTGGTAAGACTGGTTGTCAGATTTTCGGGCTTCTGACGACCCGACACGATTGTCAAAAATCAACGATTGACAGCCCCGGCAAGCGTAGCTTAACGTGATGGATCGACCCGTGCGGCTGTTATTACTTTAGCCATGAGCTCCTCTTAAAATGTATATTCTAAACTCATACATTTTCAACTATTTATTAATTAAATCCATTTATTTTAATCCTTTTAAGTTTGATGTTGCCGAACATCTATGAATACTGTGACGACCTTATGTTGGCAACCTTATGGTGAAGACTGGCACGTTAGAAGTTTGGAACTTTCTAGAAACTCTTGGAACGCCAATTGTGAATTTATAATAAAAGAAGATTTTAGTTTTTAGGTAGACTTCTAGTAGCCCGCTCGAAGAGGGCACATGTATTTATTTTATTATTCAATATAACGTATTAGTGTGCTATCCATCTTTCTTTTATAACACGTCACACATAAGCAGTCACTCTTACACACCACACTCTCGCACCGCTAGCGAGTACGACAAACCCCCAGGAACCTAAAAGGAATCTCCAGGGACCAGCACTAAGAGAAGCTGCTCCAGGTCCCTATATGTGGTGGAGGCGCCGGGTAAGAACGCCGTATGTAAGAGTGACGGCAACGGTAACGGTGTGCGGTGGACAAACTGAGGACTGATGCAGTGACAGCATCAGGATAAGAGGAGTATACTCCAAGCTGAGTGGTTCCATTTTTATTAAGTGTTAGATAATATTAAAAGAGCAAAATGCGATATTTTTCGGGACACACGTACGAGTATGAAGTGTGCCTCGAAGAATTTATCGACGAGTTTGTGTCGATGGCCATTGCCAAGGGGTGGCGAAAAAGCGATTATTCGCTAATTCTTGGTGTCTGGTTAAAAGGAGCTGCGCATTATTTTTTTAAATATACGTTCCAGTATGAGATGGAATTTGACACACTGTGCGCGGAGCTTAGGAGAGAATTCCCATGCAAGTGTGTGTCTTGCAAGCACAGAATTAATCAGTGTTTTTATAATCTTGAGAGGCCGGACGTTGTGTCCGAGGCGGATGAACAGTCCGAAGATAATGTGAGCGAGGATAATCAAATAATATTATTTTCTACGGAGGACGATGATGACCAGAGCTGCGCTGATGCAGGCCTAATCAATGATGTCCAGGAATATGAAGACTGCGGTCTGGACGAGGATGACCGAAGCTGTGAAAATGAAGATACAGAATCGGGTCGGTTATTTACAATTATTCCTAGTAATAATATTTCAGAGAAACAAGAGATAATTGTAGTAAAAGAAACATTTGGCGAGCACGAGTCGAATGAAAATTTTATTTGTTTGGGAGTTGTTTCGGCTGATGTTGTCGACATGGAAAGCTGTGAGGTGGAAGTTCCGTCGGAGACACATGGTTCTTGTGACGATAATTTTGTTCAAGTTGAGTATGTTTCTGCTGATGTTTGTGAGCAGGAGAGCTTTGAAATGGCGGTGGAGTCCAAAGAGCTGTGCGTGCCGGTGGAAGTCATGCAAAATCCTGCTATAATTGTTCCAATGGGTGATGGTCCAGCGGATATCTATCGGGATGAAAACTGCATCATAAATATCACTTCACAACATCACAACATTTCACAACAAGCGGAACAGCATTTTTCACAGAATAGGCTGGAGGAGGAGATATGGGCCCTCCCGTATTATATGAAGAGGAATAATTTCCATTTGTTTGCTAAACATAAAATTATTTTTGTATCAATTTTATTTATTCTAGCTGACATGCATAGTCATAGCAACGTGACAAACAAGTTTTCGACCATAAATATAAGGTATGGACATAGTAATTACGATGACCCAAATTTTTCGATAAAAATAAAAATATGCGAAAGAGGTCAGGAATTGCTTGTAAACTATTTATTAAAGCAATATTCTGTAAATAAATATAAGTGTTGGAAATTTAAGAAAAAATTTATAAATTGTTTTTTGAAAATTATTTTATTTTTTTTAAAAAAGATTTTTAGAGAATAGACAGTGGTGTCAGATGTCATTTGACATGACAAATAATTGTCAGATATCTGGTACGTCAACGATATTACGGTTGACAATATAGAAAAAGTTTAAATTTTAACCGACTTCAAAAGTAGGAGGTTCTCATTTGTTTTGTTTTTTTATGTGATATTAATCGTTGTGTTTTTGTGTGTTTCATGTAATCGATATGATGAGCTGCACGGACGTGACTGAAGACTGATGGGAGATCTGACCACATATTATGAGAAAAAAAAATTAAATTTGTTAGGCGATTATTAGTGGAAATAGATATGAGTTTCTCCAGAGTGCGATTTTAATAAAGATGTTACTACGGTTAGGAGGCAGAGGGATTGCGGTCCTCTCTCCTAGGGAAAAATGTGTCCGGGTTTTTTGTCGGTTTATACCAACTTTGTTTATGGGGTATAATGCCTTCGCAAAGTAGGATCGAGTTGATTCTGTATGGTGTGACCGAGCCCATGACAATTTTTATGTATTACTAGCTTCCGCCCGCGGCTTCGCCCGCGTAAAAAGTGTAATTGTAATAAGTCTAAGTGGTATTTCCAGAGAGTAGCACTTTAAATAAATCCTGTAGAAATCAAAATCAAAAGTTATTTAAATTAGGCTGAAAGCCAGATTTTTTTGAACGTCAAAGTTCTACATAAAGACAGTAGGGGCACGCACACTCACTCAGTGTGTCGGGGTACCTATCTTGTTACTCTTACCGTGTTAAATATAATAGTTTACCATATCGAAACTGTTTCATTTATTGGGTCCCGAAAATATCCTAAATTGGTGCTTAGCTTCTTGCCCGTGGCTCCGTCCGCGTAGACATTTACCGTGTTAAATATAATAGTTTACCATATCGAAACTGTTTCATTTATTAGGTCCCGAACATAACCTAAATTGGTGATTAGCTTCTTGCCCGTGGCTCCGTCCGCATAGACATTTACCGTGTTAAATATAATAGTTTACCATATCCAAACTGTTTCATTTTTTGGGTCCCGAACATGTCCTAAATTGGTGCTTAGCTTCTTGCTCGTGGCTCCGTCCGCTTAGACATTTATATTAAATTAACTTTTTCACGATTTTGGCACCCTGGTAGAGTTTACCTGTGGTTGCATCCGCGTGCAGGTCTGAAATTTCTCTTCTTCATGATTCTGTTTCCTGGTAGTCTATACGCCTGGGAATGTATACCGCTCAGGATTCCAGCCCCGAAAATACTTATTCAAGATGTTACCTCTCCTAATACCAACCTCAGAATATGTTTTGTGATTCTGATATCCTGGTAGGTTATGAACTGGTAGTTTGAGAGTCTATACCGTTTATGATTTCAGCCCTGGAACGCTCTTTGTATTTCTGGTCTCCTGGTATTTTGTGAATCTATACCGCTTAGGATTCCAGCCCCAAAAATACTTATTCACGACTCTGGTCTCCTGGTAGTTTGAGAATTTATATCTCTTATGATTCCAGCCCCGGAAACACTTCTTCATGACTCTGGTCTCCTGGTAATTTATGAATCTCTACCTTCTATTTATAACCAAATAATAAAAAAATAAAAAAATCTTTAAGCCTCAGAATATATTTTGTGGTTCTGATCTCCTGGTAGGTTGTGAATCTAGGTATACCACTCAGGATTCAAGCCCCGGAAACACTTCTTCTTGACTCTGGGCTCCTGGTGGGGTGTGTGAAGCTATACAGCTTAGGATTTTAGCCCCGAAAATACGTATTCATGATTCTGGTCTCCTGGTACTTTGTGAGTCTTTACCGGTCATGATTTCAGCACTGGAAATACTTCTCATTTTTCTGGTCTCCTGGTAATTTGTAAATTTCTACCTCTCCTAATACCAGCCTCGGAATATGTTTTGTGATTCTGATCTCCCGGTAGTTTGCGATTCTTGTGTTTCTGGTCTCCCGGAAATGTGTAAATCTCTACCTCTCTTTATACCAGCCTCGAAATATGATTTGTAATTCTGATATCTTGGTAGGTTGTGAATCTACACCGCTCAGGATTATAGCCCCGGAAACACTTCTTCTTGATTCTGGTATCGTGGTGGTTTGTGAAGCTATACAGCTTAGGATTGTAGCCCCGAAAACACTTATTCATGATTCTGGTCTCCTGGTACTTTGTGAGTCTTTAACTCTCATGATTTCAGCCCTGGAAATACTTCTCATGTTTCTGGTATCCTAGTACTTTTTGAGCGTGTGCGCTCGTTCAGCCTGACTTTGGATTTCTACTTCCACCTCAGCCTTCGCTAAGTCTTGTCATTTACCGGGATAAAAAGTAGCCTATGTGTTAATCCAGGTTATGACCTACGTGTGTGCAAAATTTCATTGTAATCCCTTCAGCCGTTTTTGCGTTACCTTCAGCCAAACATACAAACATACAAACATACAAACAAACAAACATACAAACTTTCGCATTTATAATATTAGTAGGATAATAAAAAAATAAAAAAATATTTAAGCCTCAGAATATATTTTGTGGTTCTGATCTCCTGGTAGGTTGTGAATCTAGGTATACCACTCAGGATTCAAGCCCCGGAAACACTTCTTCTTGACTCTGGGCTCCTGGTGGGGTGTGTGAAGCTATACAGCTTAGGATTTTAGCCCCGAAAATACGTATTCATGATTCTGGTCTCCTGGTACTTTGTGAGTCTTTACCGGTCATGATTTCAGCACTGGAAATACTTCTCATTTTTCTGGTCTCCTGGTAATTTGTAAATTTCTACCTCTCCTAATACCAGCCTCGGAATATGTTTTGTGATTCTGATCTCCCGGTAGTTTGCGATTCTTGTGTTTCTGGCCTCCCGGAAATGTGTAAATCTCTACCTCTCTTTATACCAGCCTCGAAATATGATTTGTAATTCTGATATCCTGGTAGGTTGTGAATCTACACCGCTCAGGATTATAGCCCCGGAAACACTTCTTCTTGATTCTGGTATCGTGGTGGTTTGTGAAGCTATACAGCTTAGGATTGTAGCCCCGAAAACACTTATTCATGATTCTGGTCTCCTGGTACTTTGTGAGTCTTTAACTCTCATGATTTCAGCCCTGGAAATACTTCTCATGTTTCTGGTATCCTAGTACTTTTTGAGCGTGTGCGCTCGTTCAGCCTGACTTTGGATTTCTACTTCCACCTCAGCCTTCGCTAAGTCTTGTCATTTACCGGGATAAAAAGTAGCCTATGTGTTAATCCAGGTTATGACCTACGTGTGTGCAAAATTTCATTGTAATCCCTTCAGCCGTTTTTGCGTTACCTTCAGCCAAACATACAAACATACAAACAAACAAACATACAAACTTTCGCATTTATAATATTAGTAGGATAGTAGGATAGGATATAGTAAGGTCATGATTCTGGTCTCCTGGTACTTTGACCGGTCATAATTTCAGCACTGGAAATAATTCTCATGTTTCTGGTGTCCTAGTACTTTTTTAACGTGTGCGCTCGTTCAGCCTGACTTTGGATTTCTACTTCCACCTCAGCCTTCGCTAAAATAGCCCCGAAAATACGTTTCATGATTCTGGTGTCCTGGTACTTTGTGAGTCTTTACCGGTCATGATTTCAGCACTGGAAATACTTCTCATTTTTCTGGTCTCCTGGTAATTTGTAAATCTCTACCTCTCCTAATACCAGCTTCGGAATATGTTTTGTGATTCTGATCTCCTGGTAGTTTGTGAATCTACACCGTTTAGGATTATAGCCCCGGAAACACTTCTTCTTGATTTTGGTATCCTGGTGGTTTGTGAAGCTATATAGCTTAGGATTGTATCCCCGAAAACACCTATTCATGATTCTGGTGTCCTGGTACTTTGTGAGTCTTTATCTCTCATGATTTCAGCCCTGGAAATAATTCTCATGTTTCTGGTGTCCTAGTACTTTTTGAGCGTATGCGCTCGTTCAGCCTGACTTTGGATTTCTACTTCCACCTCAGCCTTCGCTAAGTCTTGTCATTTACCGGGATAAAAAGTAGCCTATGTGTTAATCCAGGTTATGACCTACGTGTGTGCAAAATTTCATTGTAATCCCTTCAGCCGTTTTTGCGTTACCTTCAGCCAAACATACAAACATACAAACAAACAAACATACAAACTTTCGCATTTATAATATTAGTAAGGATTTATTTAGAGAGTATACTTCAAGTTATATTTATGGAGCACTCTGGGGGAAGTTCAGGAACAGTGAGGTGTTCATAACAGTGGTCGTTTTTTCTCCTGGTCTTCATAAACGTCCAATGGAGTTAAAATTATTACAGTTTTGAATTTTATTTTTGTAAACCCCTTCTGGGTAGATGCTAACTAGAGCATCTTAGGTCAGAAAATTTAGCAGAGCAGTGTGGCTTTTTAGAGAGGTTTTACCTCACTGAAGCCATATGCATTGCCGGGATATGTGGTGCGCCGAATGGCTTAGTTAATAATAAGAAAGAAGACCACTTTACTCGGGGTTCATTTTTGGCTATCCATAGGTGGACTCTGCTGCGACATGTACCTCTCATAGGTAGGGCCTTCGCAGTAGGTTTAGGTAGGCCTCAATCGGCTTTTCAAATATTTAGTTGAATAGAAGACTTACTAGCGTATGCGCTTCTATTCGTAGGGGCGTAGCTCATGTGACGACCTTATGTTGGCAACCTTATGGTGAAGACTGGCACGTTAGAAGTTTGGAACTTTCTAGAAACTCTTGGAACGCCAATTGTGAATTTATAATAAAAGAAGATTTTAGTTTTTAGGTAGACTTCTAGTAGCCCGCTCGAAGAGGGCACATGTATTTATTTTATTATTCAATATAACGTATTAGTGTGGTATCCATCTTTCTTTTATAACACGTCACACATAAGCAGTCACTCTTACACACCACACTCTCGCACCGCTAGCGAGTACGACAAACCCCCAGGAACCTAAAAGGAATCTCCAGGGACCAGCACTAAGAGAAGCTGCTCCAGGTCCCTATAATACCTAGATGCGTGGTATTAGAAAGCGAGTAAAGATGCAACGCGGGCGCAGCTCAGTAGTCCGTTCCCCTTCCTTCTGCTCAATAAATCGGCTCAATCAGGACCCACTAGATATGAGTCGTACTTGCAAAATCGAGTACGTCCGCCGTACGCCCATGTACGTCCAACTTTAGACACCAGCGCCAAAAACCAGCGTTCGAGATACTTTGAAGTATTTTCTTTCTGCATCGAAAATTGATCCTTAAAGTCATGGCGATAAGGAGTACAATCGCGTATGCAGGATACTTCTAACTTCTAAGTCTTGTTGGAAGAAAAATACTTGCATAGAACATTGATCCGTAAATATAAGGCAGCCGGTTGTCTTAAATTTTCGTGTTAGAATTAAATTGAAAAACTAATATTTTTCGTGCTAAATTAATGTTAAATGTGCCTAAATACGACAGATTTAGTTATAAATAATACGCACCAGTGTTTGTGAGTTGTTTCGTTGCAAAAATCAATGAATAATCATTAAACTAGTTCCAGCTGTCATCAAACGGTCGGATTTGAAACCATCACATAACCCGGGGAGTATTTGATATAATTAGTTTTTGATTCTAAGCCATTCCTTTTATACATATTGCACATTATCGTCAAATCTCGCCTCAGCGAGCTTAGTGTTAAATAACCCTTTTAGTGTAGGTATAAAATTCATGCACAAACATTTACAAAAAATAAAATAAAAATTCGTGAATTACTATCAATACCTTAGATTAATCATTGTAATGTAGCTAATTAAAATTGAATGTTTTCTTGTAAGTCTAATAACTGGTTATAGTCATAACTATCAAAAATTTGTGAAAGAAACCAGATTTAATAAAGAGTAGTAGTACCCTCAAACTTATTTTATGTCTTTTCCCCTTTAATTTTTTTATTTTTTTTTTCGTTTACTAATATTAAAATATCAATTTAGTAGGTAATACATATTTATTTAATAATTAAATTAACATTCCTAATTGAGATTAATTCCCTTTTTGACTTTAATTTCTTTTATTTTAACCTTCCAATCTACTTGTCATCCTAGATACTTATTATATTTATCTGTCCCTTCCTCTTTTTTCTTTCACATTCTTAGCTGTCTCTTCTCTCATTCCAGGGTGCCTCTTGGGTTGGCCTGTCAACATGTTGACCCGTAGAGCTGCATCCTTTGAGGAAAAACTGAAGGCTACGTTAAAAGAGTTAGGATCTATTAAGGAGCAGTGCAATAAGCTGCTTCAGGAAAGGGATGATAGTGAGAAGGAAATAGAGCTTATTAATCAGAAGAACACTGATCTAAAAAAGCAGTTGGCTGAACTTCACACACAGCATATGGACGTACTTGACCAGCATCAACACCTCCGTCAAATTGTGTCAAATTTCCAGCAATGTAGTGACACCCATGAACTGGCTTTGAGACGCATATCTGAGCTTGAGCTTGAATTAAGCAAGGCCCACAACGCTTTAACCCACTTAAAATCTCTTAAAGCCGGTGAAGAGTCTGCGAACACCTGCAGCCTATATGATGAGTTGGTTGGTAGCGGGTCCGGTCCCATATGTGTTGAGCCAATAGTAACAATAGATTTAACTGATGACACCATCACCAAATGTAACTTGTTAAATAGCCACAACAAAATAAAGAAATATATTAAAATTAATAGATTAATTAGAAAAATTAAAAAAATCATTAAAACATCAAAAATTAAACAAAATAAATAATAAACTTAGACAAAACAAACTTAATTTATTGCAAGAATTAAAGGATTGCAATAGTGAATTAGAGCTTTGTAAAATAATGTATGATAATGACACTCAGCGCCTTCAGAATGAACTGTTTGTTAGGGAATATGCTCTAAACGATATTTTTAATAAGTATGAGGCTTCTCAACAAGATCTGAGTAAGCGCATGCAGGAGGCCAATGAATTGGTTGACCTGGTTACGTACAATGCAGAGAGGTATGAGTCTCTGACAAATAACCTATCTTGTAACTGTGCATGCTCTCAGGCACCACAGCCTCAGCACATAGCACCCAGACCCTCAGCGGCTCAGCCTGTCGATAGCTGTAGTGATAATCTTAATATAAATAATGTGAATACCACTACTTATGTTTTTTCTGACAAATTTGGTCAAGGTTTTGGTACTGTTTTGAACCAGTGTTCACAACATAGTATAATAAATAATTGTTTACCCGGTGCCAGTTTTAGCCAATTAGTAAATAATATTAGATTGACAAAAATACACCCCAGTTCAACTATTATACTATTGTGTGGGGACAGTTTAGCTATTAAGAAAAAGGATGTAATTGATTGTGTCAATTTGATGTTACATCTCAGTGAGACAAATAACATTAAATTTATTTTCTGCGCTTTGCCTTATTCAAATTATTTGTCTGATGAGCAAAATAGGCACATCTATAATTTAAACTTGCTATTTTATAATAGGACCTATCGTCACAGTGACGCTATTTTATATTTTGATTGTAATCAATTTATTACTGATTACAAACCAACCAATACTAATATGTATTTATCACCTAGTAGTAGGAGACAAATTGCTAATCTTTTAGCATACAATATACAGCGTGACACAGGTACATGTTGTGTACCAATGATTACAGTTAGTAATAATTCTAAAATTTCAATTGATACCCCTAGTTCTTTAAACTATTAGATGCGACAACGGGTAAGCCTCATAATATGTTGAATGTTGTACATCAAAATATGCAAGGTCTGTCCGGCAAAGAACTAGAGTTATGTTTATTTATAGAGAACTATGACGTTCAGGTTTTATGTTTAACTGAACATTGGTTGAAAGAACATGAAGTAGTTTTTATTAATGATGATTATTTTACTGTACAAAGTGCATTTGTAAGAAAAAATATAATTCGCGGTGGATCATTAATCCTTGTTTCAAATAACTTGAAATGCAAACAACGTTTAGATTTAGTTAATCTTTCCATCGAGCACATTGTTGAGTTGTCTTGTGTTGAACTTGAGCGATACATTATAATTTGCGTTTATCG
The DNA here is from genome assembly GCA_951329385.1 of Polia nebulosa. Taxonomy (NCBI): domain Eukaryota; kingdom Metazoa; phylum Arthropoda; class Insecta; order Lepidoptera; family Noctuidae; genus Polia; species Polia nebulosa. Next base: position 22,258,388 of record OX589601.1, on the reverse strand, counting down.
ACCCCCTTCTGGTGATTTTGGCCTTTTCGAATCGGTAATGGAGGATTTAATTAATAAAATAAAATCAAGTAATAAAAGTATAGTGATATGTGGAGATTTTAATGTTAATATTTTAGATGATACTTCATTAAGTGTCAGGTTAATCAATCTGTTTAGGTCTTATAATTTAAACAACTTGTTTTATGAACCTACTAGGATTACGGCATCCTCATCGACTTGCCTTGATAACTTTTTTAGTAATTGTAATTCAGAAAAAAATTTAGTGTTAAGTGACTTAACGTCTGACCACTGTGGACTATTAGTTAGCTTTCCTATGCCACAAAATAAAAAGCCGCTTAAAATAGAATGCAGGCCTTATACGGTAAGCCGTTGTAATAAGTTTAAAAATAATATAGCAAATAAACTTACACCATCTTTAGTAGACAACGATAATCCTAATGAAATCTATAGAGCCCTTTTTGATGTTGTGCAAAAAGAGTACCAAGCCATTTTTAAGTCTAAAACTATAGACGTTACGGGTACCTCCATTGGCTTCAACCAATGGGCCACTGCTGGTATATATAAAAGTAGAGCGAGACTATACGAGTTATACGGTTTAAAAAAATATAGGTTCGATACTCCTTTTCTAGAGTATGTTAAAAAATATTCTAAATTGTTTAAGAAGATTTGTGTTGCTGCTAAATCAAAATTCTTAAGCGAGACAATTAAAAATTCTGATAATAAAGTAAAAGCCACTTGGAAAATAATAAATATTGAAACGGGAAAGTCTGTTAAAAAAGTAAATCAGCTAGAGATTCTATTCGAAAACAAATTAGTTAGTAAACCAGCAGACGTAGCTCAGGCATTTAATGAGTTTTTTGCCCACATACCTATAACTACAACTCGCTTCTTAAATTCATCCCCGTCTAAAGCTGAAAGTCTTTTGAACGGTAGTGTACCTAAGTGCAATCAATCATTTAGTTTTGAGCATGTAACACCACTTGACGTAGTTAACGTTTTTAACTCTCTAAAATCAAAAAACACAGGTGATTACTGGGGCATCTCAATTAAAATTTTGAGTGATATAATAGGCATCGTAGCGCCTTATCTTGCTGTAACTTTTAATAAATGCGTGGACTCAGGAACTTTTCCTGATCTCATGAAGTGTAGTAAAGTCATACCTCTATTTAAATCAGGCAATAAAAATGATATAGGCAACTTCAGGCCTATTTCCATCCTGCCTGCATTTAGCAAAATTTTTAAAAAGTTAATACTGAAGCAGTTGCTAACATATTTTAATGTAAATAGCCTCCTTCATAATGATCAATATGGCTTTACAAAAGGTCGATCGACTACAGATGCGGGTGTTGCTCTCCTAAAACACATATTCAACGCATGGGAGAACTCGCAAAATGCAATCGGAGTTTTCTGTGACCTCTCCAAAGCTTTTGATTGCGTACACCATGACACGCTTTTGCGTAAGCTGCCTCATTATGGTCTCCAAAACGAAGCTCTAAATGTAATTGATTCATATTTATGTAATAGGTTCCAATGTGTAGATATCAATGGTGTTAAGTCTTCCGGGCTACCAGTTTATTTAGGTGTGCCTCAAGGCTCGATATTGGGACCATTCTTGTTTTTGGTGTATATTAATGATTTACCATATTTTTTAAAGGGTATCTGTGACGTAGTACTGTTTGCAGATGATACCTCTCTTATCTTTAAAGTAGATAGGAATAGAAATGATTTTGATAACGTAGATAGCGCTCTCTCAATGGTTACGGATTGGTTTACGACAAATAACTTAGTTCTTAATGCTAAGAAAACTAAATGTATAAAGTTTGCCTTACCTAATGTTATAAATCTAGGACCTAATGTCATCTTAAATAAAGAAGTGCTTGAAACTGTGGACTCGGCAGTTTTTTTGGGTATAACTGTTGATTCCAAACTTCAATGGGGCGCACATATATCAGGCCTATCAGGAAGGCTCAGCTCTGCCGCCTACGCCGTCAGAAAAGTTAGACAATATACTGACGTTGACACAGCACGGTTAGTCTATTTTAGTTATTTCCATAGTGTTATGTCTTATGGTATTCTTTTGTGGAGTAAAGCTGCGGACATACAAAATATATTTGTTTTACAAAAACGTGCTGTACGAGCAATCTATAGGTTAGGGTCAAGAGTTTCTTTACGAGAAATTTTCAAAGAGATTGGAATTCTCACGGTGGCATCTCAATTCATTTTTGCAAACATATTATACATTAGACAAAATATACATTTGTACAAAAAGACCAGTGATATCCACAATTTTAACACCAGAAATAAGTATAAACTTCATGTTCCTTCCCACCGTGTTCGTAGGGTTCATGGTTCGTTTGAGGGTCTCGGTATCGAATTTTACAATAAGCTACCCCGTTCTTTTCTTGAATTGCCTTTTAATTCATTTAAAACTAAAGTTAAATCAAGTCTCTGTTCGAAAGCATACTATTCCATCAACGACTACTTAGAAGATAATAATAGTTGGTCGCTGTGTTGAACGCAAGACAATGTTACACTTGATGTTCTTTCTCCATATTTAGCTTATGGTTATAACAGATTATATGAGTTCATATAATAATTGTCTACCAAATTTAGTGTGATGGCCCTAGTTCATCACTTGTGGCTTCGAATCACAGCCCTTTGATAGTTTCAATCTTTGTTCTTGTAAGCAGGCACACCAGTTATGTATGGAGGCTTCTTTAATTTGGTTTAGTGTTTATGCTTGAGTTGGTTTTTAATGGCATGATTGAGTGTGCTAGCTGGCAAGTGGCGGATTATTTAATTTAATTTTATGATTATATTTTAGACGGCATATATTTATTTTTCTGTTTTACATAATGTTAAGATTGTTGCTTAGAATTATATAGATTCAAGTTCTTAAAACTTAACAGACAGATGTGTTGCTGGGGAGTTTGTTGGCCACTTCTTCTTCACAGCTAAAACACTAGGAAGTGGTGACGGGCGGGCGTTTTTTGGGGGGACTGTCTTTATGTAGAACTTTGACGTTCAAAAAGTGCTGGTTCTCAGCCTAGTTTGAACAAATGACTTTTGATTTTTGATTTTGATTTTGATAAATAAAGAGCACAATTGTGTTTACAAAGTAATACTTCCAAACCTAAAAAGTAAAAGTACCAACGTACTTTGAAGTACGTTGGTATTTTTACCCTAGCCTTTAAGCCTTGTTGGAAGAAAGAACACTTGCTTAAAACATTGATCGTTAAATCGTCGAGGAAGTCGGCTAAAGAAATACTTCTAACCAAACCTTTTAAGAAAAATACTTAAATGGGTACTTGCGTAGAACATTTGTAACACCTAAAAATAGAATAAATTTAGATTCGTGGAATGAAGCGTTATTTTGCGAGTTGACAGATGACAGATTGACGTATGACGTCTTTCTTTTTCCAAGTTGATCTAGAGCGAGTCTGCCACTTTAAACTTTATTTATTGGATAAGTTCTTAAAAACATTTAATGATGTCTCGAAAGGTAGCTGGAACCAGAGTTAAGTTCAAATGCATTAAGCATTCGGATGTAGGACGATGTAAGTAGTCTTTTTGGGTTTTTTTTTCTGTGCTGATGCTAAGTCTTAGCGCGTGGCATTCAGGAGTCTGATCAAATCTTTCTATTTGTTGGCAGGGTTCCTACGTTAGATTTATTTAATTACTATGCAAAAACTTAATAAAATGGTCGGATCATAGGATGGTTCCGTACACAAGCACCCACGTGTCGAGAGATGCCCACGATTAGATGACCATGGCGTAGATGCCGTTTGAGGATCTCTGAACTGGACCTATAATCTTCGAAAGATGTGGTAAAAGTGTTTCGACATAAATTGTGAGTTGAACATACAATTTTCTGAGAACGGAGTGCGATATAGTGAGTTGAAGTGCTATTAATAAACGTGATATATGTGAAGACCAAATCTAAGGACTCTTATTTACTGCATGCATACCTCATGTACAAAACCCGAAGATAGGTAACAGGGTCTCAGGCCAAAAGTATCTCTGACGCTAGCCGGTGGAAGAAATATTTTCTTTACAATGTACGCCCAACGTGATGCATGAGGTTTGTTTGTAGTAATATGATTAAGATTGATTAATAATCTTTAGTTAATTCTTTTAGGTCAAGTATTTTGACACAATTCTGGTTAAAAGGCACATTGTTGAAAATTTATATTATAGTTTCCAATTTTAAGCCTTTGTTTATTAGTTAAAACTTAAATAGTGTTTAACTTACTTTGTAAACATGTTAAATATTAATTTATATTGCTGTGACAATTTTTTCACTGACTTTATAAGCACATGGCAAAATTTTAGGTTGCCTGTCTTATGCCTTATTAATTAAGGGTTAAACTTAAAATAGTGATTAACTTAATTATTGGAGTTGTTCAATACCTGATATTATTGTGAAGGTACTTAATTTGAGGTTATCAGCACATGGTCTGTTGAGCCTCATCCTTTGTAATGTATTCTTGAATTTTATGATTGTAACAACTCATTATATTAGATGCACCTATGAGTGTCTAATATTAGCTTCTTATGTTCACTTAGTGAAACTTAAACTATAATTTGTATTGATCACTATTGTTATAACTCATGGTAATTTTTTTTTACACTTATTATTATATACTATTGACTTGTTAATTTAACTTAAGTATAGAAACTTAAGATTTCTTTTGTTCAGGATGTATAAATTATAGATTGATTACCTTCTTAGGTAGGAATTTGTACATGAATTAAATTATTTTAATGTTTCAGTCAATCCAAATGTATCCTGGGATGAGATCTGCAAGCGGTATCGTGGTCTGTGTGGCCGTTTCAAGTAAGAGGACTATCTGGCACCTACGGTGGCCGATGAGGTACGCTTGTGTTCGGAACCAATTGCTGACCAATTTCTGACTTGTACCGTTTACTTGGATAGTTGACTGTGGATTGATAGTGAAATAGTCAAACGAATTTTAACTTGGTCTCAATATTTAATGAGAATTTCTCGAATGACTATAATACTTCACCGGAGTTATTAAAACTTTAAAATTTAAACTCACTTTACTTAATTACTTTATTAATATAAAAACTTCTCAATTCTCTTAGTAACTAGTGATACCAACTTTTATAAAATGTGGGATATTTACTCAAATTTATTTATTGATGATCCCACAGGCGCCCAACTTAATTAAATAAAACTCAATTTAACTTTTACTTATTTAATCCTTTTAATTGGATTCACTTATGGAATTATATGTTTAATTCACATATTGAATTGGTTATAGGACATCTCATGGTTTGTTCACCGAAAGATACATGATAAATGTATCTGGTATATTAAATATCCAAATTTGTTTAGATGGACAGTTGAACCCCAATTTGTTTATTTTATTAACAATTGGCTAGGATGCTCGTAAGTCTGTCCATTAGAAGATACACGATAAGTGTGTCTGGTATATAGAATACCCAAATTTGTTCAGGTGGGCAAATGGTCCTCAATTCACTCTTAGATAACTAAATTTAACTTTTATTTATTATATTTATAATTAACTTTTGGAATTGATTATAGGACATCTTAAGATTTGTTCACTAAAAGATACATGATAAATGTGTCTGGTATATTGAATATCCGAATTTGTTTAGATGGATAGTTGAACCCCAATTCGTTTATTTTATTAACAATTGGCTAGGATGCTCGTAAGTCTGTCCATTAAAAGATACACGGTAAGTGTGTCTGGTATTGCATACCCAAATTCGTTTAGATGGGCAAATAGTCCTCAATTCACTTTTAGTTTTTGGCTTGGGGTTCATGCTTGAATTGCTCCCAAGCCAATACTTATGAAATTTGATTAAACAGTTTCTGATAATCCTGTTTAATTAAATTATCCTTAATACTTTTGAATTTCAAATATATAGAATATGACTTTTGTAAATTACTCAACTACAAAGTTAAACTCAATACATTGATAAATCACAATTACTTAGATTTGTGATGTGATATTACTTTCTTTAGGAACTTGTTGTTATGGTATTACTGTTACTTACTAGGATTGGAGATTGAGGGTAATAAAATAAAACTTAATACTTACTCATTGAATCTCAATTACTTGAATAAGAGATTAATGTGGTCAAAACTAAATATTTATTTTTTATTAGTTTTGAAATAGTTTCTTGTGATACTTCTAGTATCTAGTAGTTATTTAGATTTAAAATTTATAGATACTTTGGAATAACAATACTCTGCGTTGAGGAGTATTGATTATTTAATTAAACTAAACTTGAAACTTTATTTAAATGTGTGCATACCTACATACAGACTTTTGTTAAGGTGTATTGGGGGTTATGCATACCTTCTCATCCTGTTTCTTGATTTTATTTGATACTTAATACTTAATTGAAAATTTAAATTAAATTAGTACTTATATAGTAGTAATTTAGTTATTGTGTCTGAGGGGAATCTAAATTCATATTTGTTTAGGGTTGCCCCAGTTTCTGTCGAGGGTTTTGGTGAGATTCTTAATGCGCATGGCAATATAGTTTTGATTGAGGAAAAAAAAAAAAATCTTTCTAATGAAAGTTTTTTTTTTTTTTTTAACCGGGGTAAGGTGTATTGTAACACCTAAAAATAGAATAAATTTAGATTCGTGGAATGAAGCGTTATTTTGCGAGTTGACAGATGACAGATTGACGTATGACGTCTTTCTTTTTCCAAGTTGATCTGGAGCGAGTCTGCCACTTTAAACTTTATTTATTGGATAAGTTCTTAAAAACATTTAATGATGTCTCGAAAGGTAGCTGGAACCAGAGTTAAGTTCAAATGCATTAAGCATTCGGATGTAGGACGATGTAAGTAGTCTTTTTGGGTTTTTTTTTCTGTGCTGATGCTAAGTCTTAAGCGCGTGGCATTCAGGAGTCTGATCAAATCTTTCTATTTGTTGGCAGGGTTCCTACGTTAGATTTATTTAATTACTATGCAAAAACTTAATAAAATGGTCGGATCATAGGATGGTTCCGTACACAAGCACCCACGTGTCGAGAGATGCCCACGATTAGATGACCATGGCGTAGATGCCGTTTGAGGATCTCTGAACTGGACCTAAAATCTTCGAAAGATGTGGTAAAAGTGTTTCGACATAAATTGTGAGTTGAACATACAATTTTCTGAGAACGGAGTGCGATATAGTGAGTTGAAGTGCTATTAATAAACGTGATATATGTGAAGACCAAATCTAAGGACTCTTATTTACTGCATGCATACCTCATGTACAAAACCCGAAGATAGGTAACAGGGTCTCAGGCCAAAAGTATATCTGACGCTAGCCGGTGGAAGAAATATTTTCTTTACACATTGCAATATCTGTAACTTATGGGTGATACACCAATCGATTTATCGACGTTGATCGATTATTGTAATAGCTTTGGCTGATCGAGGGATCGACGTTGATCGATTAATGTAATAGCTTTGGCTGATTGACGGATCGACGTTGATCGATTAATGTAATAGCTTTGGCTGATCGACGGATCGACGTCAATCGATTGATGTAATAGCTTTGGTTGATCGACGGATCGACGTTGATCGATTGATGTAATAGCTTTGGCTGATCGACGGATCGACGTTGATCGATTGATGTAATAGCTTTGGCTGATCGACGGATCGACTTTGACCGATTGATGTTAATAGCTTTGGCTGATAGACGGATACCGGTCGATAAAATATCGATCGGTCGACGTCGACTTATCCGTTCTACCATCGATCGACGCTCGATCGATTGGTGTACATAGTAGAAACTATTGATCGCGTATACTTACGCGACTAGGTCTTTACATTAGGTATTTACTTGCAAGTACGCCGAGCAAATGCCAAACAGAAATACTCGCAATACCTAAAAAGTATTTTACGCTTCTACTCGCTCCGTCGACTCTCACCGCAATTCTGCTTTTTATTATATTTAGTTACGGATCAATGTTCTATGCAAGAATTATTATTTTAAAGGTTTAAAGATTTTTATTTGTACACGCGATTCTGCTCCTTATTTTTGTTAAGTTACGGATCAAAAGACTATGCAAGTATTTTCCTTTCAACAATACTTGAGAATTCAAAGTATTTTACTCGGCTGGCTGCTTGCTCCGTTTTTTATATTAGGGTGTTATTACACCAATCGATCAATTGTCGATTTATGCCAGCGTTCGATGGTAGAATGGATTTGTCCTCCTCGATCGATATTAACTATTACACCAATCGATCAATAGTCGATCGATGCCATCGATCGATGGTACAATGGATTAGTCGTCGTCGATCGATAGTTACTTTTACACCAATCGATCAATCGACGATCGATGGTGGAATGGATTAGTCGACGTCGAAGTTACAGATATTGCCATGTTCTACGCAAGTACCTATTTAAGTATTTTTCTTAAAAGGTTTGGTTAGAAGTATGTCTTTAGCCGACTTCCTCGACGATTTAACGATCAATGTTTTAAGCAAGTGTTCTTTCTTCCAACAAGGCTTAAAGGCTAGAGTAAAAATACCTACGTACTTCAAAGTACGTTGGTATTTTTACTTTTTAGGTTTGGAAGTATTTCTTTGTAAACACAATTGTGCGCTTTATTTATATTTACGGATCTATGTTCTATGCAAGTATTTTTCTTCCAACAAGACTTGGAAGTTAGAAGTATCCTGCATACGCGATTGTACTCCTTATCGCCATGACTCTAAGGATCAATTTTCGATGCAGAAAGAAAATACTTCAAAGTATCTCGAACGCTTGTTTTTGGCGCTGGTGTCTAAAGTTGGACGTACATGGGTACTCGATTTTGCAAGTACGACTCATATCTAGTGGGTCCTGATTGAGCCGATTTATTGAGCAGAAGGAAGGGGAACGGACTACTGAGCTGCGCCCGCGTTGCATCTTTACTCGCTTTCTAATACCACGCATCTAGTAGGTCTTCATAGATGTTCGGCAACATCAAACTTAAAAGGATTAAAATAAATGGATTTAATTAATAAATAGTTCAAATATATGAGTTTAGAATATACTTTTAGCAACCAGAAGGGAAAAACAAATAAAAAAATACAACTTCAATCAACCTAAAACTAATTTATTTCAAAATAGACTTAATTTAACAATAATTCAATGAATCATCAGAACTCGAGCAATCACAAACAACCGTTAATATTCAAAATAAGAAGCAATAAAAATAAAACACTCTAGTAAAATATGGAACGAACTTACTGTAAAATAGCGTAGGTACCGACAACCTTACCGTTTGATGACTCAGCAGCAAAAATGGACGATACTCGATCGAGCGCTCGCTTTTATAGGAATTGGTCGGTACCACCACTACCCACAATAAGTTCTGCTAACACGGCCTCTCCTGATCGTGCGCCGTCCTCGGCTGCACCTGGGGCTTCTTCGGCAGTACTGACAGGTACGGCGAGGGTTTGATTGCCGTTTTTGTCCGACTTGGTCCCGTCTATTCCATGGTCTCGTCCGTACTCGAGGCACCAGTGGAACAAGCAGAAGCACCTGTAGGCTCTCCAACATTGTCAGGGTCGTCGTCATTGCAATCTGTGTGAGAAACAAATGGTGAATTATACGTGACGACATACACATTTGCCTATTCTGTCATTCATCACGCATACAAGGCCCTCGTACAAAGATACGCTTTCACAACCCAAATTAAAGCACTTCGCTTTCAGGAGTATGCATACATCCTCATACATCAAGTCTCACTCATACTCATACTTGAACTTGTACAAGTTCACCAGGACTGCGCCTGCCAGGACAGCGCCTGATGCGTGTTCAGAGAACACGACTTCCGGGACAACACCCGATGCGCATACACGGTACGCGTCTTCCGGGACAACACCCGCTGCGCATACACAGTACGCGTCTTCCGGGACAACACCCGCTGCGTATACACAGTACGCGTCTTCCGGGACAACACCCGCTGCGCATACACAGTACGCGTCTTCCAAAACCAGACACTTCGGGACGCTAGCATTGGGAGCGTGCTGAGTCTGGGCTGCACCAGCCTCCTGTTCCAACCAGTAAGGCAAGCCCCTGCCTCACATTCTCACGCACGCATACACAATACACGTGCTACTAGAACATAAAAAAAAACACATATGAAACTGTTCGGTTGAAACTTACTTTCGAAATATGCAGCACAACTCTCAGGACACCACTCGCCTTTCCAGGGTACCATGTACAGAGCTGCAGCCTGAGTTGTCTTGCCTCTCGCTCCACTTAACAATTTTAGCTCGTAACGATCGCTTGGTAACACTTTAGTTACGCGGTATGGGCCCCTCATGCCAGGGTCGAGCTTACCAGCGGACTGAGAATACTTTATTACGAACACCTGATCGTTAACCTGGAAAACTCTTGGCGGATGTCTTTGACGATTTACCCGACCGTCCACATGCACTTGCATAAGTACAGCACCATATCCTGCACTACTGGCGTCAGTGTGCAGCTCTGTAGGAAGCTTCGGTTCAGAAATCGCAAGTATGGGTTCGCTAGTTAATCGTTTTATAAGATCTTGCCGGACTTGATCTTGATCAGGTCCCCATTCAAATTTTACGTCTTTTTTGTGAGACGCGAGATACATGCGGTTTTTGTCGCGTACTCTTCGATATAACGCCGAAAATAACCGGCAAGGCCCAAGAATTGGCGTACTGGTCTGACATTACTAGGGATAGGTGTGTTAACTAGTGCCTCGATTTTGTGCGGACTCTGCCTAACCTGACCGTGACTAATAACACGACCCAGATACTCTACTTTAGTGGTAAGAATAATCTTTTTATGCAATAGATCCTGACATATCTCGCGAACCTTAAGTTTTTCTTGGTACGACAAACGATATGGATGGTATGCCACAGGTACGTCACTAGTCAGTTTGATGTGCATTTTTCCAGTTTTCACCGTAGTGGTGGCGGTACCGGATATTAAAAACGGAGAGAATTCATCTATCACACCCATCAACTTAACAAGTTCCGCACCTTTTAGAGGCGTATTTATTTTGTCAGGTTCATTATCACTCACAGTATTTACTTTTAGGACCCCATCCGGTGTACGAGTCAGGTACTGTCCATGTTTTGTACGAATAAACGTGACGCCTTCGCGATTTAGTACGTCAGTCCCTATGATAATAGGCGTATTCATACACGACGTGGGTACTATGACAAAATCTACTTCAAGTGCAATGTTACTAAACTCGACAGTTAAAGTGATGTACTCGTGAGCAACAATCTCTTTATCGCTTATTCCTTTCAAAGAACATTTGATTTGTTTACGCGGACCGGAGAAGTAACTTACTACCGCTGCTGATATCAACGATACATTGAGCGCACCACTATCTATAAGAATATCAACCGGTATACCCTGTATCACGGCTGTACTTATATCGTTGTTATCCTTCGAGGTTGAAAGTTCACTACACAAGTTAACTTTACGCCGATTGTTATTGTTATTTTGTGACTCAGTCCGAGCCTTAGCGAAACAGTCACTCTCTTTATGCCCTACCTTCTTACAGAAAGAACAGGTAGGTTTAACATTATTACTACTACCGTCTTTATTATTAACATTACCCTTGTTGGGGCACTTATTTTTATAATGCCCTGTTTGACCGCAATGAAAACATTTGTTATCAGATCTACTAGGACCGTTAGAATTACGCCTTTTAGTCGTATTACCAGATGACGCAGATTTATCTAGGTTACGATTATCAAATTTACGAATAGGTTTTACATAAGTAGCTAAAAAGGAAACCAAGTTTTCTGACGTTAGGTCAGCATTGATAGCTGCTGCGCATACCTGTACATCACTGATACCGTGAACCACTATTTGAACCATAAGCTCTTCGCTTAACCCTTTTACTAAACGTAATTTTAATAACGAACGACGAGCATACTCTGCGTATGACGAAAACTTGTCGGACGTGGTATTTATGACCTCATGAAGAGTTAGGGCATAATTAATCTTTCGCGGACACAACGACTTGAATTCTTTCACGAAATTAGACCATGAACGATCATTTGTAGCCCACTCATTTAGCCAGGTCTTTGCGTCACCTTTCAAACAATGAGCCACACGCGAGAAACACTCGAGATTATCCCAATGGTTCACATGCCTAGCCCTGTCCACTTCGTTACACCACACCTCAAAATTGTTCATAGCTGGATCAAAATTTGAAACGTAATAGTTGCTAGACTTGTTTTTTGTTAATACCCCCAATGCTTCAACAAGCGCTTGGGTAGTAGAAACATTATTTTTATCTAACGGAGGTGTACTGTCACGAATTGACGCCGTAACACGCGAACCACTAGCGGTGTTCTCCTCAATAGCAGTCAATCGCGACATAATAGTGCGTAACACATTTTTCACAGAAGCATCATGAGGGTAGGATCGAGATTTACTACGACGATGATGTGTACGTGACCTAGATCTTTCTCGCGAACTATGATCACCATAACGTGAGCGGTTGCGAAGTGATCTTGAACGACTTATGTCATTACGTGAACGCGAGCGAGTCCCGTCACGACGCGAATGCGAACAATTTCTACTATGGTGTGACCGTGAACGAGTTCTAAACTTCTAACGCGGCGCGAACGTGTTCTATCGTGAGGCGATCGTGAACCATGCCTATGGTCTTGTCGAGATTCACTGCGACGGCTACGCCTAGCCCCAGAGCGAGGCGGCGTCCTAACTAGCTCTTCACGTGGCATTCTTATTTGAAACCAACGGCTGTTTGTATAAGTATCAAGGCTAATAATTGTGAGCAAATAAGTTGAATCCCACTTCTGATTTTAGCAACCAGAAGGGAAAAACAAATAAAAAAATACAACTTCAATCAACCTAAAACTAATTTATTTCAAAATAGACTTAATTTAACAATAATTCAATGAATCATCAGAACTCGAGCAATCACAAACAACCGTTAATATTCAAAATAAGAAGCAATAAAAATAAAACACTCTAGTAAAATATGGAACGAACTTACTGTAAAATAGCGTAGGTACCGACAACCTTACCGTTTGATGACTCAGCAGCAAAAATGGACGATACTCGATCGAGCGCTCGCTTTTATAGGAATTGGTCGGTACCACCACTACCCACAATAAGTTCTGCTAACAATACATTATAAGAGGAGCTCATGGCTAAAGTAATAACAGCCGCACGGGTCGATCCATCACGTTAAGCTACGCTTGCCGGGGCTGTCAATCGTTGATTTTTGACAATCGTGTCGGGTCGTCAGAAGCCCGAAAGTCTGACAACCAGTCTTACCAAAAAAATAAGGGGGTATCGAATTACCCAGTAACTGAGATGTAGAGACCTCGCTGCATCCGGTTAGACTGGAAGCCGACCCCAAGGTAGTTGGGAAATGGCTAGGCATATTGAAATAGTAGAAAATAGCTCGATATATGAGTATTTTAATATACACTGTAACTTTTTTCTCCCAGGATAGATTTTTTTGCACCCGTACAAAAAAAGTAAGCTTAGTAAATGAACTTTCAAACAAAATCAGCGTCAAGCTCCGACACCACTTGGGCCAGAGCCCATACAGAAATGTTCGATCTCCTTTCTCTTCTTCATGATTCTGTTTATTGGTTGTCTATACGTCTGGGAATGTATACCGCTCAGGATTCCAGCCCCGAAAATACTTATTCAAGATGTTACCTCTCCTAATACTAACCTCAGAATATGTTTTGTGATTCTGATATCCTAGTAGGTTGTGAACTGGTAGTTTGAGAATCTATACCGCTCAGAATTCAAGCCCCGGAAACACTTCTTCTTGATTCTGGGCTCCTGGTGGGGTGTGTGAAGCTATAATACAGTTTAGGATTGTAGCCCCGAAAATACGTATTCATGATTCTGGTCTCCTGGTACTTTGTGAGTCTTTACCGGTCATGATTTCAGCACTGGAAATACTTCTCATTTTTCTGATCTCCTGGTAATTTGTAAATCTCTACCGAAAACACCTATTCATGATTCTGGTCTCCTGGTACTTTGTGAGTCTTTATCTCTCATGATTTCAGCCCTGGAAATAATTCTCATGTTTCTGGTGTCCTAGTACTTTTTGAGCGTGTGCGCTCGTTCAGCCTGACTTTGGATTTCTACTTCCACCTCAGCCTTCGCTAAGTCTTGTCATTTATCGGGATAAAAAGTAGCCTATGTGTTAATCCAGGTTATGACCTACGTGTGTGCAAAATTTCATTGTAATCCCTTCAGCCGTTTTTGCGATACCTTCAGCCAAACATACAAATATACAAACATACAAACTTTCGCATTTATAATATTAGTGAGCAGTGTAGATTCACAACCTACCAGGATATCAGAATTACAAATCATATTTCGAGGCTGGTATAAAGAGAGGTAGAGATTTACAAATTACCAGGAGACCAGAAACACAAGAGTCGCAAACTACCAGGAGATCAGAATCACAAAACATATTACGAGGCTGGTATTAGGAGAAGTAGAGATTTACAAATTACCAGGAGACCAGAAAAATGAAAAGTGTTTCCAGGGCTGAAATCATGACCGGTAAAGACTCACAAAGTACCAGGAGACCAGAATCATGAATACGTATTTTCGGGGCTACAATCCTAAACTGTATTATAGCTTCACACACCCCACCAGGAGCCCAGAATCAAGAAGAAGTGTTTCCGGGGCTTGAATTCTGAGCGGTATAGATTCACAACCTACCAGGAGATCAGAATCACAAAATATATTCCGAGGTTGGTATTAGGAGAAGTAGAGACTTGCAAATTACCAGGAGACCAGAAACATGAGGAAAAGTATTTCGAGGACTGAAATCATGAGCGATAGAGACTCACAAACTACCCGGAGACCAGAAACACAAAAAGTATTCCGGGGCAGGAAACGTAAGGGGTAGAGAAAGATTCACAAATTACCAGGAGAACAGAAACGTAAAGAAGTAAAATTTGCTAGCGGTATAGATTCACGCACTACCAGGAGATCAGATTCACAATAAGTATTCCGAGGCTGAGATCATGACAGGTAACATCCTACTAATATTATAAATGCGAAAGTTTGTATGTTTGTATGTTTGTATGTTTGGCTGAAGGTATCGCAAAAACGGCTGAAGGGATTACAATGAAATTTTGCACACACGTAGGTCATAACCTGGATTAACACATAGGCTACTTTTTATCCCGGTAAATGACACGACTTAGCGAAGGCTGAGGTGGAAGTAGAAATCCAAAGTCAGGCTGAACGAGCGCACACGCTCAAAAAGTACTAGGACACCAGAAACATAAGAATTATTTCCAGGGCTGAAATCATGAGAGATAAAGACTCACAAAGTACCAGGAGACCAGAATCATGAATAGGTGTTTTCGGGGATACAATCCTAAGCTGTATAGCTTCACAAACCACCAGGATACCAGAATCAAGAAGAAGTGTTTCCGGGGCTATAATCCTAAACGGTGTAGATTCACAAACTACCAGGAGATCAGAATCACAAAACATATTCCGAAGCTGGTATTAGGAGAGGTAGAGATTTAAAAATTACCAGGAGACAAGAAAAATGAGAAGTATTTCCAGTGCTGAAATCATGACCGGTAAAGACTAACAAAGTACCAGGAGACCAGAATCATGAATACGTATTTTCGGGGCTACAATTCTAAGCTGTATAGCTTCACACACCCCACCAGGAGCCCAGAATCAAGAAGAAGAAGTGTTTCCGGGGCTTGAATCCTGAACGGTATAGATTCACAACCTGCCAGGAGATCATAATCACAAAATATATTCTGAGGCTTAAAGAATTTTTTTGTTTTTTTAATTATTTGGATTTAAATAGAAGGTAGAGATTCATAAATTACCAGGAGACCAGAGTCATTAATAAGTATTTTTGAGGCTGAAATCCTAAGCGGTATAGAGTCACAAAATACCAGGAGACCAGAAATACAAAAAGTGTTCCAGGGCTGAAATCATAAACGGTATCGATTCTCAAACTACCAGTTCACAACCTACTAGGATATCAGAATCACAAAACATATTCTGAGGTTGGTATTAGGAGAGGTAACATCTTGAATAAGTATTTTCGGGGCTGGAATCCTGAGCGGTATACATTCCCAGGCGTATAGACAACCAATAAACAGAATCATGAAGAAGAGAAATTTCAGACCTGCACGCGGATGTAACCACAGGTAAACTCTACCAGGGTGCCAAAATCGTGAAAAAGATAATCCTACTAATATTATAAATGCGAAAGTTTGTATGTTTGTTTGTTTGTATGTTTGTATGTTTGGCTGAAGGTATCGCAAAAACGGCTGAAGGGATTTGAATGAAATTTCGCACACAGGTAGGTCATAGCCTGGATTAACACATAGGCTACTTTTTATCCCGGTAAATGACAAGACTTAGCGAAGGCTGAGGTGGAAGTAGAAATCCAAAGTCAGGCTGAACGAGCGGTTTACGCTCACAAAGTACCAGGAGACCAGAAACATGAAAAGTATTTCCGGGGTTGGAATCATGAGCGGTAAAGTCTCGCAAAGTACCAGGGGACCAGAATCATGAAGAGGTATTTTCGGGGCTACAACTCTAGCGGTATAGCTTCGCAAACCACCAGGAGACCAGAATCAAGAAGAAGTATTGCCGGGGCTTGAATCCTGAGCGGTATAGATTCACAAGCTACCAGGAAATCAGAATCACAAAGTATATTCCGAGGCAGGTATTATGAGAGGTACAGATTCACAAATTATCAGGAGAACAGAATCATGAATAAGTTTTCCGAGCAGTACAGATTCACGAACAACCAAGACATAGAAGAATTACAAATGTTACCAAAAGGCTGGGATTATGAGCGGTAGAGATTCATAAATTACCAGGAGACCAGAATTATGAAGAAGTGATTTTGGGGTTGGAATCATGAGAGGTATAGATTCTAAAATTACCAGGAGACCAGAGTCGTGAATCAGTATTTTTGGGGCTAGAATCTTAAGCGGTATAGATTCACAAAATACTAGGATACCAGAAACACAAAGAGTGTTCCGGGGCTGAAATCCTGAGTGGAATAGATTCTCAAACTACCAGGGAGGGGGCTGGAATCCTGAGCGGTATAGATTCATAACCTACCAGGAGATCAGAAGTACAAAACATATTCCGAAGCTGGTATTGGGAGAGATAGAGATTTACAAATTACCAGGAGACCAGAAATGTGAAGAAGTAAAATTTCCAAGCGGTATAGATTCACTCACTACCAGGAGATCAGAATCACAAAAAAAAACCCAAAAAAAAAGGGTGGGATCAAAAGAGGTAAAAAAAAAAAGCATCTTGAATAAGTATTTTCGGGACTGGAATCCTGAGTGGTATAAGATCCTTAAACTACCAGGAAAACAGAATCATGAAGAAGAGAAATTTCAGACCTGCACACGGATGAAGCCAAAGGTAAATTGGAAGTAAAAGGTGGTGAAAAAGTTAATCCTACTAATATTATAAATGCGAAAGTTTGTATGTTTGTTTGTTTGTATGTTTGGCTGAAGGTATCGCAAAAACGGCTGAAGGGATTTCAATGAAATTTTGCACACAAGTAGGTCATAGCCTGGATTAACACATAGGCTACTTTTTATCGCGGTAAATGAGAAGACTTAGCGATGGCTGAGGTGGAAGTAGAAATCCAAAGTCAGGCTGAACGAGCGGTATCCGCTCCCAAAGTACCAGGAGACCAGACACATGAGAAGTATTTCCAGGGCAGGAATGATGAGCGGTAAAGACTCACAAAGTACCAGTAGACCAGAATCATGAAGAACTGTTTCCGGGGCTGGAATCACGAGAGGTATATATAATCAAACTACCAGGAGACCAGAGTCGTGAACCAGTATTTTTGGGGCTTAAATCCAAAGCGGTATAGATTCACAACACAAAATTACCAGGCGACCAGAATGATGAAGACGTAATTTCGGGGCTGGAATCATAAAGAGGTATAGATTCTAAAACTACTAGGAGACCAGAGTCGTGAATAAGAGTTTTTGGGGCTAAAATCATAAGCGGTATGAAAGTTTGTATGTTTCCGGGGGAGGAATCGTAAGAGGTACAGAAAGATTCACAAATTACCAGGAGAACAGAATCGAAGTAAAATTTCCGAAAACTTATAATTACACTTTTTACGCGGGCGAAGCCGCGGGCGGAAGCTAGTCCTACTAATATTATAAATGCGAAAGTTTGTATGTTTGTTTGTTTGTATGTTTGTATGTTTGTATGTTTGTATGTTTGTATGTTTGTATGTTTGTATGTTTGTATGTTTGTATGTTTGTATGTTTGTATGTTTGTATGTTTGGCTGAAGGTATCGCAAAAGCGGCTGAAGGGATTACAATGAAAATTTGCACACACGTAGGTCATAACCTGGATTAACACATAGGCTACTTTTTATCCCGGTAAATGACAAAACTTGGCGAAGGCTGAGGTGGAAGTAGAAATCCAAAGTAAGGCTGAACGAGCGCACACGCTCAATAAGTACTAGGACACCAGAAACATGAGAATTATTTCCAGGGCTGAAATCATGAGAGATAAAGACTCACAAAGTACCAGGAGACCAGAATCATGAATAGGTGTTTTCGGGGCTACAATCCTAAGCTGTATAGCTTCACATACCACCAGGATACCAGAATCAAGAAGAAGTGTTTCCGGGGCTATAATCCTGAGCGGTATAGATTCACAACCTACCAGGAGATCAGAATCACAAAACATATTCTGAGGATTAAAGATTTTTTTTTTTAATTATCCTACTAATATTATAAATGCGAAAGTTTGTATGTTTGTTTGTTTGTATGTTTGTATGTTTGTATGTTTGTATGTTTGTATGTTTGTATGTTTGTATGTTTGGCTGAAGGTATCGCAAAAGCGGCTGAAGGGATTACAATGAAAGTGTTTTAATATAAATGTCTAAGCGGACGGAGCCACGAGCAAGAAGCTAAGCACCAATTTTGGATATGTTCGGGACTCAATAAATGAAACAGTTTGGATATGGTAAACTATTATATTTAACACGGTAAATGTCTACGCGGACGGAGCCATGGGCAAGAAGCTAAGCACCAATTTAGGATATGTTCGGGACCCAATAAATGAAACAGTTTCGATATGGTAAACTATTATATTTAATACGGTAAGAGTAACAAGATAGGTACCCCGACACACTGAGTGAGTGTATGCCCCTACTGTCTTTATGTAGAACTTTGACGTTCAAAAAAATCTGCCTCTCAGCCTAATTTAAATTACTTTTGATTTTGATTTCTACAGGATTTATTTAAAGTGCTACTCTCTGGAAATACCACTCAGACTTATTATAATTACACTTTTTACGCGGGCGAAGCCCCGGGCGGAAGCTAGTCTTGAATAAGTATTTTCGGGGCTGGAATCCTGAAAGGTATACATTCCCAGGCGTATAGACTGCCAGGAAACAGAAAATAAAATAAAACGAAAAAATGAAATGGATGAATGAAATCATGAAGAAGAGATATTTCAGACCTGCACGCGGATGAAACCACAGGTAAACTACCAGGGTGCCAAAATCGTGAAAAAGTTTATCCTACTAATACTATAAATGCGAAAGTTTGTATGTTTGTTTGTTTGTATGTTTGTATGTTTGGCTGAAGGTAACGCAATAACGGCTGAAGGGATTTCAATGAAATTTTGCACACAGGTAGGTCATAGCCTGGATTAACACATAGGCTACTTTTTATCCCGGTAAATGACAAAACTTAGCGAAGGCTGAGGTAGAAGTAGAAATCCAAAGTCAGTCTGAACGAGTGGTTTACGCTCACAAAGTACTAGGAGACCAGAAACATGAGAAGTATTTCCGGGGCAGGAATCATGAGCGGTAAAGTCTCGCAAAAAACCAGGGGACCAGAATCATGAAGAAGTGTTTCCGGGGCTTGAATCCTGAGCGGTATAGATTCACAACCTACCAGGAGATCAGAATCACAAAATATATTCTGAGGCTTAAAGAAGCTTTTTTTTAAAAAATCAAACTACCAGTTCACAACCTACTAGGAGATCAGAATCACGAAACATATTCCGAGGTTGGTATTAGGAGAGGTAGAGACTTACAAACTACCAGGAGACCAGAAACATGAGGTGTAGTATTTCGAGGACTGAAATCATGAGCGATAAAGACTCACAAACTACCAGGAGACCAGAAATAGAAAAAGTATTCCGGGGCAGGAAACGTAAGAGGTAGAGAAAGATTCACAAATTACCAGGAGAACAGAAACGTAAAGAAGTAAAATTTCCGAGCGGTATAGATTCACGCACTACCAGGAGATCAGATTCACAATAAGTATTCCGAGGCTGAGATCATGAGAGGTAACATCTTGAATAAGTATTTTCGTGGCTGGAATCCTGAGCGGTATACATTCCCAGGCGTATAGACTACCAGGAAACAGAATCATGAAGAATAGAAATTTCAGACCTGCTCGCGGATGAAACCACAGGTAAACTACCAGGGTGCCAAAATCGTGAAAAAGTTATTTTAATATAAATGTCTACGCGGACGGAGCCACGGGCAAGAAGCTAAGCACAAATTTAGGATATGTTCGGGACCCAATAAATGAAACAGTTTCGATATGGTAAACTATTATATTTAACACAGTAAGAGTAACAAGATAGGTACCCCGACACACTGAGCGAGTGTGTGGCCCCTACAGTCTTTATATAGAACTAGCTTCCGCCCGCGGCTTCGCCCGCGTGAAAAGTGTAATTATAATAAGTCTGAGTGGTATTTTCAGAGAGCAGCACGTTAAATAAATCCTGTAGAAATCAAAAGTTATTTAAATTAGGCTGAAAGCCAGATTTTTTTGAACGTCAAAGTTCTACATACACTCACACTCGCTCAGTGTGTCGGGGTTTTTTTTTTTTTTTGGGGGGTGGGAAATCATCTTATGACTCTTTCCGCTCTGGGGTGGAGCGGAAGGGCGTGTCAGACTCTTACTGACTAAAACCCACCCCTGTTCCTCCCGGCCCTACGCGCCCGGGGGCGAGGTAACTCTTTCGAATTTATCCTCCACCCCCGGGCAGGCATTGGCCGTGGCAGGCCCCGTCCTTTGCTGACAACTCTTTGAGGCGCGCGTGGAACACTACGCGCCGTCGACTCTCGGGCCTGGTGCTGATCGGACGGCGAGTTACCCGCTACTCGCCGTCCGCAGGCCCGGGTCTACGGTGGCCGGAGATCGTCTCGCAGCCCCTGGCGTCTCCTGCGACGGCTGCTGCTGAGGGCGCTAGGGCGACTCTGACTCCGTTGAGTCTCCCTAACGTGTGCCGCCTCCCTCTTCGCGAGCATTACTGCTTCGCAGAAGGAGGAGACGGCCCAGTGTGTCGGGGTACCTATCTTGTTACTCTAACCGTGTTAAATATAATAGTTTACCATATCGAAACTGTTTCATTTATTGAGTCCCAAACATATCCTAAATTGGTGCTTAGCTTCTCGCTCGTGGCTCCGTCCGCTTAGACATTTATATTAAATTAACTTTTTCACGATTTTGGCACCCTGGTAGAGTTTAACTGTGGTTGCATCCGCGTGCAGGTCTGAAATTTCTCTTCTTTGTTATTCTGTTTTCCTGGTAGTTTAAGAATCTATACCGCTTAGGATTCCAGCCCCGAAAATACTTATTCATGATGTTACCTCTCCACTTCATGATTCTGGTCTCTTGGAACTTTGTGAGTAGCGTACCGCTCATGATTTCAGTCCTGGAAATACTTCTCATGTTTCTGGTCTCCTGGTGATTTGTAAATCTCTACCTCTCCTAATACCAGCCTCGGATTATGTTTTGTGATTCTGATCTCCTGGTAGGTTGTGACTCTATGTGTTTCTGGTCTCCTGGTATTTTTTGAATTTGTACCGCTTAGGATTCTAGCCCCAAAAATACTGATTCACGACTCTGGTCTCCTGGTAGTTTGAAAATCTCCTCACCTTTCATGATTCCAGCCCCAGAAACAATTTTTCATGATTCTGTTCTCCTGGTAATTTGTGAATCTGTACCTTTCACAATACCGGCCTCATACCAGCCTCGGAATATGTTTTGTGATTCTGATCTCCTGGTAGGTTGTGAATCTAAACCGCTCAGAATTCCACCCCCCTGGCAGTTTGAGAATCTATACCGCTCACGATTTCAGCACCGGAACACTCTTTGTGTTTCTGGTCTCCTGGTCTTTTGTGAATCTATACCGCTTAAGATTCTAGTCCCAAAAAGCCCTGGAACACTCTTTGTGTTTCTGGTCTCCTGGTATTTTGTGAATCTATACCGCTTAAGATTCTATAATCCCAAAAATACCGATTCATGACTCTGGTCTCCTGGTAGTTTTATAATCTATACCTCTCATGATTCCAGCCCCGAAATCACTTTTTCATCATTCTGGTCTCCTGGTAATTTATGAATCCTCTACCTCTCATAATCCCAGCCTTGGTATACATTTGTGATTCTGATGTCCTGGTTGTTTGTGAATCTGTACTGCTCGGAAAACTTATTCATCATTCTGTTCTCCTGGTAATTTGTGAATCTGTACCTCTCATAATACCAGCCTCAGAATATATTTTGTGATTCTGATCTCCTGGTAGGTTGTGAATCTATACCGCTTAGGATTTAAGCCCCAAAAATACTGATTCATGACTATGGTGTCCTAGCAATTTGTGAATCTCTACCTCACATAATACCAGCTTCGGAATATGTTTTGTGATTCTGATCTCCTGGTTAGTTTGTGAATCTACACCGTTTAGGATTGTATCCCCGAAAACACCTATTCATGATTCTGGTCTCCTGGTACTTTGTGAGTCTTTATCTCTCATGATTTCAGCCCTGGAAATAATTCTCATGTTTCTGGTGTCCTAGTACTTTTTGAGCGTGTGCGCACGTTCAGCCTGACTTTGGATTTCTACTTCCACCTCAGCCTTCGCTAAGTCTTGTCATTTACCGGGATAAAAAGTAGCCTATGTGTTAATCCAGGTTATGACCTACGTGTGTGCAAAATTTCATTGTAATCCCTTCAGCCGTTTTTGCGATACCTTCAGCCAAACATACAAACATACAAACATACAAACATACAAACATACAAACATACAAACATACAAACAAACAAACATACAAACTTTCGCATTTATAATATTAAGTAGGATTTGACGTTCAAAAAAATCTGGCTTTCAGCCTAATTTAAAAACCTTTTGATTTTGATTTCTACAGGATTTATTTAACGTGCTACTTACTCTCTGGAAATACCACTCAGACTTATTATAATTACACTTTTTACGCGGGCGAAGCCGCGGGCGGAAGCTAGTTTATAATATTAGTAGGATTAACTTTTTCATTATTTTGGAACCCTGGTAGTTTACCTGTGGCTTCATCCACATGCAGGTCTGAATTTTCTCTTCTTCATTATTCTGTTTTCCCGGTAGTTTAAGAATCTATACCGCTCAGGATTCAAGCCCCGGAAACACTTCTTCTTGATTTTGGGCTCCTGGTGGGGTGTGTGAAGCTATACAGCTTAGGATTGTAGCCCCGAAAATACGTATTCATGATTCTGGTCTCCTGGTACTTTGTGAGTCTTTACCTTTCTGGTGTCCTAGTACTTTTTGAGCGTGTGCGCTCGTTCAGCCTGACTTTGGATTTCTACTTCCACCTCAGCCTTCGCTAAAATAGCCCCGAAAACACCTATTCATGATTCTGGTCTCCTGGTACTTTGTGAGTCTTTATCTCTCATGATTTCAGCCCTGGAAATAATTCTCATGTTTCTGGCGTCCTAGTACTTTTTGAGCGTGTGCGCTCGTTCAGCCTGACTTTGGATTTCTACTTCCACCTCAGCCTTCGCTAAATCTTGTCATTTACCGGGATAAAAAGTAGCCTATGTGTTAATCCAGGTTATGACCTACGTGTGTGCAAAATTTCATTGTAATCCCTTCAGCCGTTTTTGCGATACCTTCAGCCAAACATACAAACATACAAACAAACAAACATACAAACTTTCGCATTTATAATATTAGTATAAATTAACATTACATAATTGAAATAAAATGTCGTATACCTGAATTCTGTTTAAAAAGCAAAGCATATAAGTTATTATATCGTAAGCATATAGTTAAGATATCTTAATAGAAATAACTTAAAAGATATATATACAAACTAACAATAATACCTAACATGTACAAATGCGTATGAAAAAACCACTCACTGGGCATCAAAAAATTCATCCACATCGCTGTCAATGGAAAAAGTGCCCAGAACGCTAGCAGCATTGCCACGTTGAATAGCAATGCTGATTCGTTGGCCAAAGAAAAGCCCAGCCCTCTGGTCACGTGAATAGTCGACTAACAGCTTGCTAATATGCCGGAAAACTCGATGAGCACTCGGACCCCATGGCCCTAGTGTTTCAACCCCAAACGGCTCTAACATGTAACTCCCTATAAGGTTGTTATATTTGCGCCGTTTGAGGTTTTCTGCACCTGCAGCAGCCGCCCCAGCACAGCCTGCCGTGCTAAGAAGATGGGATGGCGCAAGGGTGTCGACACATGTTGCATCCCACACCAAAGGCCTACCCAACTTCCAAGGCATTATGGTCATTCCGTCTGGCCTCTTCCCATCGTCACGTGCTAAGCCATTGGGTTCTAAAACAGCTGGCACCCCGGCGGTGACAAGAGCCGGACGGATGATGTCATTAATGCTGGCGTGCCGTGCTATCCGACCAGCACTCCTACCGCAGGATAGGCCGTGGTGTCCGAGGCGGTCGACTGCTTCACCGCATTGACAACGATGTGGAGCTCCACTCGGAGCACCCAGACGCAAACATGTAGCGATCCGGAAAGTAGCGTCACTCAGAATGGTACCAATGTTGGGTGACGGTAGTGCCTGTAGCCAAAGGCCCGACTCCCACTCACCCACAGCCAGTAGGCGGGCACGCTCAGCAGTATTGGTGGACGTATTAATGAGATTATTCCGTACCAACCTGCAGAGCGGCTCATCCCACTGTCTCTGGGAAGATGGGTTCTCGGGTAACGCCGTGTTCGGGCAAGCCGCTTTCCAGGCGCTCACAGCATCGGTCAAGCTCGGCACCTCACAGTTAACCAGCGATGGGGTTAAAATTCGTGTGGTTAGCTGTCGAGTGCTGTGGACCGAAGACAGGAACGCCGGTAGGCTTACACTAGAAATTTTGCGGATGCCGAGCCCACCAAAGCGAATGGGTAGCGTGGCTTGCAGCCATGCTCGGTCATCCAGGGCCACATTTAAGATGGACGTAAGAGTGGAAAGAATAATTTGATCGATTTTGTCCAAGAGATGTGGCTGCTTCCATAAAAGGGAAGAGCGAAGAAAATATAATATGAAACTTGGTCCGAAACAGCAATACCTGATGAGAGTGACCTCCGAATGTAAATTAATTTTGGAAAGTCTATCTGAAATATCGTTAAAATGTTTAATTTTGTCGTCGATGAATGAAGAAAAACTGTCTTCCAATATTGGAGAACCTAGGAGGTGTACTGAACTTTTCTCTAAAATTTTGATTTCTGTGGCTATTGCACTAAATTTCTGTATGGTCGATTGTCTGTCGGTATTGTCACAAAGAAATATTTCACATTTGGAGTAGTTAAGGTTAACGCTAATGGACTGAAACTGGTTCTTTAGGAATTTTAAATCTTCTAAAACGGTATCTACGTCACCTCCTAGTGTTTCATCATCTAAATACCACAGGTTAAATTTTGAATTTAGTTGTTGAATTATTGGGTGAATAGCCAAGCTGAAAATGACTGGCCCGAGAGGGTCACCTTGTTGGCATCCAACTGCAGATTCCAAAACGTTGTCTTTATATAATAATTTTGATGGATGCCTATAGCATTGCCACAAAAAGCCGAAAATTTCTGGTAAATCTTTTTTTCCTTCAGCCAACAAAGTGTCTCTGTTAACTGAATTGAAGGCGTTTTTAACGTCAACCTTGAGGATGACCTCACCTTTACCAGAATTTAGAAAGGTGGAAAGGGCGTGTACGGCAGCCTCACAGCCCCCTCTGGAACCAAAACCAAGTTGTAGGGGCTGGAATTTGTTGGTCAGTGATTTGCTGTATATTTTGCAACAAATTTTGGCTGCCATACGCCTGTAGGTGCACCCGACGGCAATGGGACGAATGCCGCCGTCCTTCTTGTGCAGGGCACATAGGTTGGCCCCGTACAAGACATCGACGACGGCATCGTTTACGCCGCCGGAGAGCATTAAAGTAACTAAAGCCAAGAGCTCCTTCAAAAGCGACTCACCAGCTTCCCCGGCGCCTGAGCTTAAAAGATCCTTCAAGTGCTGAGGAGTCAGGCCGTCGAGGCCGCCGGCGGAACCGTTTCTGAAGGAGCTCACGGCTGCTAGCAACTGGGGGGCTGTAATTTGGAAAAATGAGGAATCAGGATTAGGGGAGTCGGGAGGGTCAGGGAAAGTGAGGTCATCCGCAGGCGCTGGGTGTTTACTCTCCAGGGCTGAAATTGTTTCTGGAGAGTAAGGCGCCACCACATCACTGCTGAAAAGTAGCCTAGCAGCTCCCCTTATGTCACCATCGCTTAATTTGGATTCTACATGTGAACATAAACCTTTCTGGGGAACGTTATTAAAAGCTGTTAATTTTGGATCTAAAAAGTAGGCCGAATTGTTGCAATTGTCTTTAATTTGGGTCGTTAATGTTTTTTTTGTAGCCAAATTTTTTTGAACATGTAGAATCCTATAAGGGAAGGTGAGTAATTCCTCCCAGGCACTTTTTGTGTTCTCCTGGGCCGCAAGACGGACGCATCGTGCTAAGCTCAGCGCAACAGACCGTCTTGCGCCCCAGGGAACTCGCTTCAGAATGGGAGTTGAATTTTTTAATTTTGACAGTGTTTTCCAAAGTGATTCGTTATGTGTCTGAGATGTGGCTGGTGTTGATGTTTGAGATGTGGCTGGGGGGCACAAAGGTACACTATGTGGTTTGTGAGCTTTGCCATAGTGTATCTTTAACCCCCGTTCACCTTTAAAAAAACGTGCCTGGGAGCAATGGGGACATCTTACCAACTGAGTGTCGAGCGATGTGGCAGGTTGACTGCTACAGTTTCCAGCGTCGCTACAGTCAGCGTTTGACATAAAAAAAGGATTCCACTTAACAATATTAGTAGGATAACAAATAATTATAAAATAAAACCTAATGCTAACGTTTTAAAGATCAAATTTGCGTGTCTATATTATTATTGTATTTGTTCATCAAATCCTCGAGCAGTTGTCTGATAAGCTCATATAAATTAAATAAACCTTAATGTTACAAGCAGAGTGTCCAAAGTCGTTTGATTTTAGGGTGGGTCAGATAATGCTGACAACAGTCTGTACACACGCCATTTTGACTCTCACTATTTTTATCTAATAAAAAATGAATGAAAACTGTATTTTTTATTAATAGCAAACCCATTCTGCAAACAATATTCATTTTTATCATAGGCTCATAATTCCAACGCATCAACCGGAGATCACCGGTGAATCACTGGAGATCGCCCATTCAATGGTGAATTTCACCGGTACACAAAATTCCGCACCGGTGCAAACCTAATTTGAATAACTGACTTTGGATTTTAATTTCTACAGCGTTTTTTAACGTGCTAACCTCAGGATATAGCACTCAAATTTATAATCATACTTTTAACGCGGGCGAAGCCGCGGGCGGAAGCTAGTTTAAAATAAACAACAAAACTTTGACGTTAAACGTAGATATACAAACGCAAAAAAAAATAGGTAGCCCATAGAAAAGAGATGTTCGGCGTAGCGCAAAAAATCGCCGTCCAAATTTGGTAAGCCCTGCTAATGTAGGAAATTCTAATTTATCATGATCCTAGCCCGTACTAACTTTTAATCTTTCATGACAATGGATTTTGATTTCTACAGTGTTTTTTTAACGTGCTACTCTCTGGAAATACCACTCAAATTTATAATCATACTTTTCACGCGGGCGAAGCCGCGGGCGAAAGCTAGTTTAATATAAATGTCTACGCGGACGGAGCCACGGGCAAGAAGCTAAGCACCAATTTAGGATATGTTCGGGACCCAATAAATGAAACAGTTTCGATATGGTAAACTATGTATTATATTTAACACGGTAAGAGCAACAAGATAGGTACCCCGACACACTGAGCGAGTGTGTGGCCCCTACAGTCTTTAGTAGAACTTTGACGTTCAAAAAAATCTGGCTTTCAGCCTAATTTAAATAACTTATGATTTTGATTTCTACAGGATTTATTTAACGTGCCTCTGGAAATACCACTCAGACTTATTGTACGAGTAATTACACTTTTTACGCGGGCGAAGCCGCGGGCGGAAGCTAGTCCTACTAATATTATAAATGCGAAAGTTTGTATGTTTGTTTGTTTGTTTGTATATTTGTATGTTTGGTTGAAGGTAACGCAAAAACGGCTGAAGGGTATTCAATGAAATTTTGCACACATGTAGGTCATAGCCTGGATTAACACATAGGCTACTTTTTATCCCGGTAAATGACAAGACTCAGCGAAGGCTGAGGTGGAAGTAGAAATCCAAAGTCAGGCTGACCGAGCGGTATACGCTCACTAAGTACCAGGAGACCAGAATCATGAAGAGGTATTTTCGGGGCTGCCATCCTTAGCGGTATAGCTTCTGAAACCACTAGGAGACCAGAATCAAGAAGAAGTGTTTCCGGGGCTGTAATCCTAAAAGGTATAGATTCCAAAATTACCAGGACACCATAGTCATGAACCAGTATTTTTGGGGCTTAAATCCAAAACGGTATAGATTCACAACCTACCAGGAGATCAGAATCCTACTAATATTATAAATGCGAAAATTTGTATGTTGTTTGTCCTTGCCTTTCACCATTAATTTGAACACTTTGTCACCTCGTTCGATAATTTGATGTGGAGTCTTAATAAAAAACTTTTTTACAAAAAAAAACAACCGACTTCCAAAAAAAAAATACACTAATAATTTAAAAATAAGTTTAATTTCGGAAGTCAGTGTTTGTATTTTATTTCTTCGATATTTGACACCGACTTCCGAAATTAAATTTATTTTTAAATTTTTAGTGTATCTTTTTTTTGGAAGTCAGTTGTTTTTTTTTGTATTTTTTTTTTATTTTTCGCTTTTTAGTTGTTATACCCCAGAACTAAAAACCCTAATAACATGGAACGTGGAATTTAAACATTTGGAGAACACAAAAACGTCATCAACATATGCGTATTTTTCGTTTTTGTTCAGTTTCTCAAAAAGCGCTAAAGCAATTTCGATAAAATTAATATGGGAACCACTTCGGGGGTATATTCTTTCAAATAAAAAAAAAAATTGAAAATCGGTCCACAACTGACGGAGAAATGCGCGGACATACATCATACAGTCGAACATAGAACCTCCTCCTTTTTCGAAAGTCGGTTAAAAATGCATATTCGCATGTGCTTAGGTCTTTGTATAAAAAACTTTGTTTTCCCCGAGGCGCGATGTCGGCACTGGCCGAAGTTTTTGGGCTATATTTCGAAGTCGTGCTGTGAAATCTGTCACGTCACTAGTGCCGTTCGTTGATTGCTCTAGAAATTCGCCAGGCAGCATAAGTGGTTCACCATACACTAAGTCGGCTGGTGACGCTTGTAAGTCATCCTTGTAAGCGCTTCGAACGCCAAGTAAGACTAAGGGCAGAGCTTCAGTCCAGTTTTCGTTTGCATGGCACACGATAGATGCTTTCAGTTGTCGATAAAAACGTTCCACTAGTCCGTTGCTTGCTGGATGGTACGCTGTGGTTCGGTGATGACGGAACCCGGCTATTTTCCCCAAGAATTGAAACAGGGTGGACTCGAATTGGCGTCCACGGTCTGTTACAATATCTGTTGGGCTGCCGAACCTAGATATTCAGCCATGCAGCAGGGCTTTGCCTACTGTCTCCGCCGTGATGTCAGTTATCGGTATTACCGCCGGCCATCGTGTGAATCGATCAATGGCCGATAACCTTGTGAAATAGGGACCCCTCCCTGTCAATACATTTATAACCAATCAGATCAATGTGTATAATGCTATCCCGACTATAAAAATAGACCATCGCAGCTTTATATTAAAAAACTGGTTTCTGGCCCACTGTGCAAAATTTTTGTTCCGTTGAAATTTTTATTCCAGTTCATTTAGTTAGCCCGCGCGGAGACGCATCTTTTGACACCCCACACGTGAGCCTAGCTCTCACGAAACGTCAAAAAATTGCTTTTTTTTGACGTTTCGTAAGAGCTTGCTAACCTAACCTAACCTCCCCACCGAGTGTTTCCACGTTGCCGTCGTGGTGGGGCTTGTGGGTCTCCATGATCCTGGGGACTTCCGGCATGAGTGACTCACTTGTGCCGGAAGGCTCCAGGGGAGAGGCCTGACTAAGAGGAACACACCGGGGGTCGCGTCCATTGTCAGTCGATCATCGTCGACTGCCAGTGGATGCGACCTCCACCCAATCCTAAGCTTGGAGGCGCGGCTATGGGATGCGTACCGGAGGGATGTCCGGATGCTAGCGCCTCACAAGAGGGCCGCGCCGTTGGGAGGCTTGAGCAAGCTGTTCGAGCCTCCTAACGGCGTGGAACCTGGGGGAATCTTCGTCGCTGCTCTCTGGTACGCATCTGTTCATCAGATGCGACCTTGAGAGCGGCGCCGAAACTGGGGAGGGCCCATAAGGGCAGAGTGTGTGAGTGAGTGAGTGAATGAGAGAGAGTGAATGTGTTTATACGATATGCGAGGGAAAGATAGGGAGGTCGAGTTAGGGGAGATAGGGACCACACCCTCAAAAGGACAACAATGAACAAAAAGATTGAAGCAAATTTAATTACCCAGGGCGGCAGCCACCTTGAAGGTGGGTGAACCGCTGCGCTCCACGGAGCGTCTCGCCCCCATTCGTATACTGGAGGGGGCGACTTTGGTCTTCCGCATGCCGGCGACGGCATCAAGAGCCGAGGAGGCTCCACAACCGACGACCTGTATCCGCTTGTCGGGGACAATTCCGACAACAAGAGCCGAGGAGGCTCCAGATCATCTCCTCCATTCGAGGAGATGATCAATTTCTACTTTAAGACACCCGACAAGCCGCAGTCGGGCGAAGAAAGCCAAATTCAAGTTGGCAAGGAGGTGGAGCGTGGTGCGGCGTCGGAATCCGGCGCAGCACTGGCAGCAGCTCTGGGCTCTGGGAGTCCGGAGAATGAGGAAGTGAGTGCTTCCGGGGGAGTCGTGGGTGAATGCTCGCGGTTCTTCCGGAACCAAAAGCGCTTCAAGTCGGGGGATGGTGGGGAGTTGTCCTCTGATGTAGAGGTGATGGCCCCGCCTCCCAAGATCCCCACCGGTCGGAAGGGAGGAGGAGCGACGCGGAGGCTCAGCAAGGCCACCAAGGCGGGCAGGAGAGCCGCAAGGCTCGCCCTGGAGGCGCGCCACCCCGCTGCGGTGGGGTCTTGTGCCTCGGCCTCTGGGTCTTCGGGTGGAGAGCCGGACGCCGTTAGCTCCAACTCGGAGCGAGCGGCCAGGCTTGCGGGGGTCGTGGAGGCCGCCATTAAGGGTGTGTTGCAGAAGAGGCTGCCCACATCCAGAAGCAGGGCCACTTCCGAAGCCACGGCCTCCATAGTGGCGGCGGCAGAGGTGAGTTTCGGCGGGCCTCCGTCTGCATTGGACGAGACGTCCAAACAGCGGGCGGAGGTCGCCCGCCTGACCGCCACTACGGAGCTTCTGGTTAAGGAGAACCAGAAGCTCCGGGCAGACCTGGCCGAACTCCGAGGAGGTCACCGGAGGGACGCGCAGGAGGAGCTCCAGCACGGGCCGAGTCAGCCCCTGCCCGCCGCGGAAAACCAAGTTCTCGACCTGGTGCTGCAGGAGCTGGCTGCCTTCAACAGGCGGTTCTCCGTGCTGGAGGGCATTGTGCTGCGCTCTCCGCTAGCGGCGAGCCAGCCGGCCTTGGGCCAGCGGCAAACGCGCTCGTTTGCCGCCGCCGCGGCTGCTGAGCCCAAGAAGGGTTCGGCGGGACGAGCCGACCGCGGGGCAGTGCTGAAGCCCGCGGGGCCGGCCCCGTCTAAGGCGACGAAGGCGCCAAAGGCGCAGCCAAAGCCACTTGGGAGGGTCCCAGCCAAGGCGACAAGGCGACCGCCCCAGACTGCCCCGCCTTCTGTACCTCCTGCGACCGGGGCTGCCGAATGGCAAGTGGTCGGGGAGAAGAAGAAGGCGGGCAAGGCGGCAAGGGCGGCCAATCGAAGGGAGAGGCGCAAGCGGCAGAAGGAGCGAGCCGCCGCGGCTAGGCTCCGCGCCCCAAAGTCCGCAGCTGTAGTGATCACACTACAGCCGGAGGCGGTTAAGAGGGGCGTGACCTACCGCGCCGTGCTCGCTAAGACGAAGGCGGCGGTGAGCCTCGAAGAGGTGGGGTGCGCCGACGGCGTCCGGGTGAAGGTCACCAAGACCGGAGCCCGGATGCTGGAGGTCCCCGGTGCCTCCAGCGGCCCAGCCGCTGACGCCCTGGCCGAAAGGATCAGGGCGTTGCTGGTGGACGAGGCCCGGGTGTCCAGGCCCACGAAATGCGCTGACATACGCATTATGGGCCTGTGAGGTGGTGGCCGACTGGAAGGTGCCCTGCTGAGCAGGTGAGGGCGGGCACCATCCATCCTGACACTGCGGGGCTGCCAACCATCACGGTGAGCTGCCCCGTGTCAGCGGCCCGAGCCATCACCGCAGGGGGCCGGAGACTTTTGGTGGGCTGGGTTTCAGCGCAGGTTAAGCTGCTGGAACCCAGGCCTCTGAGGTGTTTCCGCTGCCATGTGGGCGACCATGTGGCGGCTAAGTGCACCTCGGAGGTGGATCGCAGTGACCACTGCTTCCGTTGTGGTCAGCCCGGTCACAAGGCCGGCTCGTGTAACGCCGCGCCGCACTGCATTGTATGTGCGGCAGCAGGCAAGCCGGCCGAACACCGGGCTGGGAGCAATCACTGCGCTCCACCCGCCAAGGCCAAGACCAGAGGTAGGGCCAAGCCCTCCGCCACCGCCGTCACCGCCGCAGCAGCCGTCGCCACCGCTACCGCCGCTGCCGCCCCCATAGCCGTCGTCGCCGCCGCAACCACCGCGGCGGCGGGACCCTCACAGGGGGCTCAGGAGGAGGCTGTAATGGAATGCCAATAACGGCCCCATTACGCCTCCTCCAGACGAATCTCAACCGCTGCGCCACTGCTCAGGACCTGTTGTTCCAGAGCATGGCGCAGTGGTCGATTAACGTCGCTGTGGTCGCTGAGCCGTACTATGTCCCGCCCAGGGATGACTGGGTGGAGGACCTGGACGGCTCGGTGGCCATCATTTCGTCGGCCGCCACCGGTACCCCGACCCTTGAGGATGTCAAGAGAGGTCGGGGTTGCGTAGCAGCACGGTTCGGGGAGATAGTAGTAGTAGGGGTGTACTTCTCTCCGAACCGATCTCTCGCCGAGTTCCAAAACTCTCTCGTGGAGTTGAGAGACGTTGTTGTCGTCGGGTACCGTTCCCTCCCCGTGCTCGTCCTCGGGGACTTCAATGCCAAGAGCTTGGCTTGGGGTTCCCGGTACACGGACGCGCGGGGCAGGATGGTGGAGGACTGGGCTCTGGAGACAGACCTGGTCGTCCTGAACCGGGGTTCTGACCCCACGTGCGTGCGGTGGCGGGGCGAATCGGTGGTGGATATCTCATTCGCCAGCCCCGCCCTGTCACCGTGCGTAGTTGACTGGCACGTCATGGAGGAGGTGGAGACGTATTCCGATCATCGGTATATCCGGTTTGACGTCTCCGCCCAGACCTCCAGCGCGCCGGTCCGACAGACCCCGAGTGGTCCGCGTTGGTCGCTGAAGCAGCTGGACCGGGAGCTACTCCTGGAAGCCTCGATCGTGCAGGCCTGGGTGACATCACCGGACAGGCCTGCCGACATAAACGACGAGGCATAGTGGTTCCAGGAGGCCATGTCCGAGATTTGTGACGTGGCAATGCCCCGGGTCCGGCCTTGTGCTCGGCGCCAGGTGTACTGGTGGTCGGCGGCGCTTACGGCTTTACGCCAAGGGTGTATTGCTGCGCGACGCCGGTACACCAGGTATCGCAGGCGGCTCCGTAACCGCACGCCGGAAACGGAAGCCGTTGAGGCGGAGCTATACGAGGGGTACAGAGCTGCGAGGACCGCCCTCCGAGCGGAGATCTTGCGGGCCAAGAAATCGGCCCGCGAGGAGTCGCTGGAGGCTCTGAACAGAGACCCGTGGGGGCGCCCGTACAAAGCGGTGCGGGAGAAACTCCGCCCATGGGCCCCCCCGCTGACGCGGAGTCTCCGGCCGCAGCTCGTGGAGGGCGTGGTGAGCGCTCTGTTCCCCTCGCGAGGGGAACATACCCCTCCGCCTATGGCTCCGCCTCCTGCGGTACCTGACGCGGACCAACCCGACGACGACGACGTTCCCGAAGTGACCGAGATAGAGCTGAGAGCGGCGGTGCGTAGGCTGAACGCCAAAAGCACCGCCCCAGGACCCGATGGCTTTCATGGGAAAGCCTGGGTCCTGGCCTTGCAAGATGCTCTCGGGCCTCGACTCAGAGGGCTTTTAAGCGCATGCTTGGAGAGGGGCCAGTTTCCACGTCGGTGGAAGACGGGGAAGCTGGTCCTGATCAAGAAGGTGGGGCGCCCTGCAGACTCTCCGTCCGCTTACCGGCCCATTGTGCTGCTCGACGAGGTGGGCAAGCTCTTTGAAAGAGTAATTGCAGACCGCCTCGTCGGGATCTGGCGGAGAGCCAGTACGGCTTCCGCAGGGGGCGCTCCACGGTGGACGCCATCATGCGCGTACGAGCCCTCACGACGGGGGAGGCAGTTGCCCGGGGCAGGGTCGTCTTGGCGGTGTCTTTGGACATCTCCAGTGCCTTCAACACCCTGCCCTGGAGTTGCATAGTGGAGGCACTCCGGTATCACCGGGTGCCGCCCTACCTCCGTCGCGTAGTCGAGGCGTATTTGACGGACAGAGCCGTCATCTACCCCGGCCATCAGGGAGAATGGAACCGGCGAGAGATGTCGTGCGGTGGTCCACAGGGATCGGTCCTGGGGCCGCCTTTGTGGAACATCGGATACGACTGGGTGCTGCGCTGCGACCTCCCCATTGGCGTCAGCGTAGTGTGTTACGCTGACGACACGCTAGTCTTAGCGCAGGGGTGGTCGCACGAGGCGGCGGCCGACCGTATGACACGCGGGGTTGCGACAGTCATAGAGAGGATCCGGCAACTGGGACTCGAGGTGGCATTGCACAAGTCCGAGGCCATGTGCTTTCATGGCTATCGGAACGAGCCACCGGCGGGTTCCCAGATCACGGTAGGAGGGGTTCGCATCGGCGTCGAG
Organism: Polia nebulosa; assembly: GCA_951329385.1. Taxonomy (NCBI): domain Eukaryota; kingdom Metazoa; phylum Arthropoda; class Insecta; order Lepidoptera; family Noctuidae; genus Polia; species Polia nebulosa. The sequence continues at coordinate 22,223,058 of OX589601.1, read as the reverse complement.
GGTACGATGAAGTACCTGGGACTCGTCCTCGACAGCCGGTGGAACTTCTTCGAGCATTTTCGACGTTTGGCTCCCAGATTGCACAGGGCCGGGGCCGCCTTGAAGCGGCTCCTACCCAATCTAAAGGGGCCAAACGCCTCCTGCCGGAGGTTCTACGCGGGGATCGTGCGGTCCATGGCCCTCTACGGGGCACCAGTGTGGGCGCGTTCGTTGACGCAGCGGTCAACGCGCCAGATGAACGCGGCCCATAGGGTCATGGCCATCCGCATCATCCGGGGATATTGCACGGTCTCCCGTGAGGCAGCGAGCCTCCTTGCCGGACTGTCACCGTGGGATCTGGAGGCAAAAATCCTCGCGCACCTGTATGAGTGGCGCGAGGAGGCTAAACGCCGGGGCCAAACTCCGCTGCCGCGACAACTCGCGGCTCGGCGGACAGAGCTCCGGCAGGATCTCATGGTGACATGGAGAGAGCTTTTGCTGGGGAGTTTGTTGGCCACTTCTTCTTCACAGCTAAAACACTAGGAAGTGGTGACGGGCGGGCGTTTTTTGGGGGACTGTCTTTATGTAGAACTTTGACGTTCAAAAAGTGCTGGTTCTCAGCCTAGTTTGAATAAATGACTTTTGATTTTTTTTTTTTTAGAGCGACTGTCGCAACCCAGCGCTGGGCACGCCACCATCGAGGCGGTAGTGCCCCTCTTTGAGGAGTGGCTGGAGAGGCGCCATGGCGCCCTCACCTTCCGCCTGACGCAGGTGCTCACCGGACATGGCTGCTTCGGGAGGTACCTGTGTCGGATCAAGGTGGAGGTGACCCCTGCGTGTTTCCACTGCGAGGATCGCCCAGTGGACACGGTGGAGCATACGGTGGAGGTTTGCCCCGCCTGGGCAGAACACCGCCGTGTCCTCGTGGATGCGATAGGCGGCAGTGACCTCTCGCGCCGTGCCCTGGTTCAGGCCATGGTACGGAGTGAGAGGGAATGGGGGGCCGTCTCCTCCTTCTGCGAAGCAGTAATGCTCGCGAAGAGGGAGGCGGCACACGTTAGGGAGACTCAACAGAGACAGAGTCGCCCTAGCGCCCCCAGCAGCAGCCGTCGCAGGAGACGCCAGGGGCTGCGAGACGATCTCCGGCCACCGTAGACCCGGGCCTGCGGACGGCGAGTAGTGGGTAACTCGTCGTCCGATCAGCACCAGGCCCGAGAGTCGACGGCGCGTAGTGTTCCACGCGAGCCTCAAAGAGTTGTCAGCAAAGGACGGGGCCTGCAACGGCCAGTGCCTGCCCGGGGGTGGAGGATAAATTCGAAAGAGTTACCTCGCCCCCGGGCGCGTAGGGCAGGGAGGAATACGGGTGGGTTTTAGTCAGTAAGAGTCTGACACGCCCTTCCGCTCCACCCTAGAGCGGAAGGAGTCATAACATGATTTCCAACCCCCCAAAAAAAAAAAAAAACCTAACCTAACCAAACCATCGATATTTCTGCCTCCATGAGAGCTTTTTTTACCTAGTTTTTTGCATATTAATTATAATACAGGTTAGCTCCTGCTATCCCGACTACAAAAATAGACCATCGCAGCATTATATTAAAAAACTGGTTTTTGGCCCACTGTGCAAAATTTTTGTACCGTTGAAATTTTTATTCCAGTTCATTAAGTTAGCCCGCGTGTAGACGCATCTTTTGAAACCCCACACGTGAGCCTAGCTCTCACGAAACGTCAAAAAATTGCTTTCTTTTGACGTTTCGTAAGAGCTTGCTAACCTAACCTAACCTAACATATTTAACCTAACCTAACCTAACCTAACCAAACCATCGATATTTCTGCCTCCAGGAGAGCTTTTTTTACCTAGTTTTTTGCATATTAATTATAATACAGGTTAGCTCCTGCTATCCCGAATATAAAAATAGACCATCGCAGCTTTATATTAAAAAACTGGTTTTTGGCCCACTGTGCAAAATTTTTTTTCCGTTGAAATTTTTATTCCAAATCATTTAGTTAGCCCGCGCGGAGACGCATCTTTTGACACCCCACACATGAGCCTACCTCTCACGAAACGTCAAAAAATTGCTTTTTTTTGACGTTTCGTAAGAGCTTGCTAACCTGACCTAACCTCCTTCTGCGAAGCAGTAATGCTCGCGAAGAGGGAGGCGGCATACGTTAGGGAGACTCAACAACAGCCGAGTCGCCCTAGCGCCCCCAGCCGCGACCGCCGCAGGAGACGCCAGGGGCCGCGAGACGATCTCCGGCCACCGTAGACCCGGGCCTGCGGACGACGAGTAGTGGGTAACTCGCCGCCCGATCAGCACCAGGCCCGAGAGTCGACGGCGCGTAGTGTTCCACGCGCGCCTCAAAGAGTTGTCAGCAATAGGGACGGGGCCTGCCATGGCCGATGCCTGCCCGGGGGTGGAGGATAAATTCGAAAGAGTTACCTTGCCCCTGGGCACTCAAGGCAGTGAGGAACAGGGGTGGGTTTTAGTCAGTAAGAGTCTGACACGCCCTTCCGCTCCACCCTAGAGCAGAAGAAGTCATAGGATGATTTCCCATCCCCCCAAAAAAAAAAAAAAAAAACCTGACCTAACCTAACTAACCTAACCTAACCTAACCAAACCATCGATATTTCTGCCTCCAGGAGAGCTTTTTTTACCTAGTTTTTTGCATATTAATTATAATACAGGTTAGCTCCTGCTATTCCGACTATAGAAATAGACCATCGCAGCTTTATATTAAAAAACTGGTTTTTGGCCCACTGTGCAAAATTTTTGTTCCGTTGAAATTTTTATTCCAGTTCATTTAGTTAGCCCGCGCGGAGGCGCATCGTTTGACACCCCACACGTGAGCCTAGCTCTCACGAAACGTCAAAAAATTGCTTTTTTTTGACATTTCGTAAGAGCTTGCTAACCTAACCTAACCTAACTAACCAAACCTAACCTAACCAAACCATCGATATTTCTGCCTCCAGGAGAGCTTTTTTTACCTAGTTTTTTGCATATTAATTATAATACAGGTTAGCTCCTGCTATCCCGACTATAAAAATAGACCATCGCAGCTTTATATTAAAAAACTGGTTTTTGGCCCACTGTGCAAAGTTTTTGTTCCGTTGAAATGTTTATTCCAGTTCATTTAGTTAGCCCGCGCGAAGACGCATCTTTTGACACCCCACACGTGAGCCTAGCTCTCACGAAACGTCAAAAAATTGCTTTATTTTGACGTTTCGTAAGAGTTTGCTAACCTAACGTAACCTAACATATTTTACCTAACCTAACCTAACCAAACCATCGATATTTCTGCCTCCAGGAGAGCTTTTTTTACCTAGTTTTTTGCATATTAATTATAATACAGGTTAGCTCCTGCTATCCCGACTATAAAAATAGACCATCGCAGCTTTATATTAAAAAACTGGTTTTTGGCCCACGGTGCAAAATTTTTGTTCCGTTGAAATTTTTATTCCAAATCATTTAGTTAGCCCGCGCGGAGACGCATCTTTTGACACACCACACATGAGCCTAGCTCTCACGAAACGTCAAAAAATTGCTTTTTTTTGACGTTTCGTAAGAGCTTGCTAACCTGACCTAACCTCCTTCTGCGAAGCAGTAATGCTCGCGAAGAGGGAGGCGGCATACGTTAGGGAGACTCAACAACAGCCGAGTCGCCCTAGCGCCCCCAGCCGCGACCGCCGCAGGAGACGCCAGGGGCCGCGAGACGATCTCCGGCCACCGTAGACCCGGGCCTGCGGACGACGAGTAGTGGGTAACTCGCCGCCCGATCAGCACCAGGCCCGAGAGTCGACGGCGCGTAGTGTTCCACGCGCGCCTCAAAGAGTTGTCAGCAATAGGGACGGGGCCTGCCACGGCCGATGCCTGCCCGGGGGTGGAGGATAAATTCGAAAGAGTTACCTCGCCCCTGGGCACTCAAGGCAGGGAGGAACAGGGGTGGGTTTTAGTCAGTAAGAGTCTGACACGCCCTTCCGCTCCACCCTAGAGCAGAAGAAGTCATAGGATGATTTCCCAACACCCCAAAAAAAAAAAAAAAACCTGACCTAACCTAACTAACCTAACCTAACCTAACCAAACCATCGATATTTCTGCCTCCAGGAGAGCTTTTTTTACCTAGTTTTTTGCATATTAATTATAATACAGGTTAGCTCCTGCTATTCCGACTATAAAAATAGACCATCGCAGCTTTATATTAAAAAACTGGTTTTTGGCCCACTGTGCAAAATTTTTGTTCCATTGAAATTTTTATTCCAGTTCATTTAGTTAGCCCGCGCGGAGACGCATCTTTTGACACCCCACACGTGAGCCTAGCTCTCACGAAACGTCAAAAAATTGCTTTATTTTGACGTTTCGTAAGAGCTTGCTAACCTAACCTAACCTAACATATTTAACCTAACCTAACCAAACCATCGATATTTCTGCCTCCAGGAGAGCTTTTTTTACCTAGTTTTTTGCATATTAATTATAATACAGGTTAGCTCCTGCTATCCCGACTATAAAAATAGACCATCGCAGCTTTATATTAAAAAACTGGTTTTTGGCCCACTGTGCAAAATGTTTGTTCCGTTGAAATTTTTATTCCAGTTCATTTAGTTAGCCCGCGCGGAGACGCATCTTTTGACACCCCACACGTGAGCCTAGTTCTCACGAAACGTCAAAAAATTGCTGTCTTTTTACGTTTCGTAAGAGCTTGCTAACCTAACCTTACCTAACATATTTAACCTAACCTAAAACCATCGATATTTCTGCCTCCAGGAGAGCTTTTTTTACCTAGTTTTTTGCATATTAATTATAATACAGGTTAGCTCCTGCTATCCCGACTATAAAAATAGACCATCGCAGCTTTATATTAAAAAACTGGTTTTTGGCTCACTGTGCAAAATTTCTGTTCCGTTGAAATTTTTATTCCAGTTCATTTAGGTAGCCCGCGCGGAGACGCATCTTTTGACATCCCACACGTGAGCCTAGCTCTCTCGAAACGTCAAAAAATTGCTTTTTTTTGACGTTTCGTAAGAGCTAGCTAACCTAACCTAACCTAGGGGTTGACAGCTGACCGCCATCGCGTTTGGGTGGGTTCGTGCGAATTTCTAAAGTCAATGTGTCGTTTTCGGTAAACAATGGCTTCGTCAGTGTTAAAGTGCAACAACTGTAATATAGTGATAAATGAAGTACTTTCCTTCATCCAGAATAAAATAATGGTGATGTATGACGAAAGTCTTGTTGCGGTATCGAGAACTGCTTTCACGGAGGAAGATATTAAGGAGGCGAAGATGTTGCTATTTGAATCTGTTTTGCAACGAAATGTCGTGCGAATGGTTGATAGTAAGACGAACAGGAATCTTCATGACATCATAGATCTCTTGAAGAACGTAGATCCAGAGGAAACTTCAATATTTTTAGCACGGGAGCTTCACAAACTACCCCCGGTTACGTTTGATCATATTGACGTGACAAGATTACTCAGGGATATAGTTTTAATTCAGAAGGAGCTGCGTATTATTCAAGATAAGTGTCTGAGTAGTTGAAAAGATCTAATTTAATTTCAAGCAAAAGTGACCCGAATGTGAATATGAAGAGGGGTGGATATTGCGTGCAAGATAGTTTTGATTACAATAGTGGACCTATGGGTTTTATGCACTGCTCGGAGAGATCAATCTTCGCTAATGAGTCAGCAATATCGCTTTCGCCTAAAAATGCAACGGATGACCCGCATAAGGCCGCTGCTTCATCTCCCACATATGCGGGTAGGGTGAGTGGTGTGTCGCTCGCTCAACCGTCGCATGTGACACAACCAACCTGCGCGCCCGCGCCCGTTGAGGCCCCCGTTGTAACGACTGCGGTTTCGAACAGTGAAGAACCAGTAATGACTAATACGAACGACGGCCTAACGTCGATGTCTCCGGCTGTGACGCGTAACGTAAACATACAGAGCCCAGTATCAAAACAATTAGTCAATGAGTTGCAAAATATTGATAACGCTATTGAGTCTAACGAAGGCGAATGGATTGAGGTTAAAAGACGTCGTTCATTGCGATTTCAAGGAAAACAAGGACGGGCACCAGTGGATTCTACGGCAAAGTTCAAAGCTGCAGATGTAAAAATTCCCCTTTTTATCTACAATGTCTCCAGAGATACATCTGAAAAAGATATTTCTGATTACATCCTTGAGAAAACAAGTGTATTTGTGTTACCTCAGAAAGTATCAACAAAGATCAATAAGGACTATGATTCTTACAAAATAACTGTTCCAAGGAGTAAGCTTCAATTATTTGAAAAGGACGATTTTTGGCGGACGGAATTTGGTTTCGAAGATACATTTATTTTAAAAACAAGACAATGCTAACAGGCACTGGAGTTGACCAAAAAATAAACTACCAAAATGGATGTGCTCAAAAAACAGCTTAAACTAGTGAGTTTTAACTGTAAATCTGTGAAGAGATCAGCTGACTGTGTAAATAAGCTTTGTGACGCAGCAGCTGATATCGTGGCGCTGCAAGAGACGTGGCTACTACCCCACGACCTGCCTTATCTTAGTGAGATTCATGTGGACTTCGCGGCGACGGGCGTCTCGGCGGTTGACACGACGACAGGTGTGTTGCGTGGGAGGCCGTACGGAGGTGTGGCGATACTGTGGCGTAAGTGTGTATTTACTTCTGTTGAGATTATTAAATGCAGCAGTGTGCGTTTGGCTGCTATCAAGTGCTCGGCGCAGTGTCAATCTATGTTAGTTTTCTCTGTATATATGCCTACGAACTCCCATGAGAACTTACCGGAATTCACGGCGTGCTTATCGGAAATTAATGCAGTAATTGCAGACACTAACGTTGATTCTGTATACATACTTGGTGATTTTAATGCGCATCCTGGGGAATTGTTTTGTGACGAAATGTTGAAATTCTGGTCAGAGCAGGATTGGTCTTGTGCTGATTTTGAGTTGTTACCTAGTTGCTTAAATACCTATACCTACCTTAGTGAGGCGCACGGAGTTGTAAGATGGCTTGATCATTGTTTAGTTACATCCATGGCGTTTCAGTCAATTGTAAAGGTTAATGTATTGTATGACGTAACTTGGTCTGACCACTTTCCAGTGGAAGTTACTTGTAACCTTGACATTTTAGCAAATAGGGTTCCTATTATTAGCAGATTAATAGATAATAGGACTTTGTGGGGCGATAGAGATGATAAACAAATTAGTATGTACACTGAAATATGCCATAATGAGCTGCGTGATATAGATTTTCCAGCTGAATTGCGTTGCTGTTGTGATTATTTCTGTAATAATTTAGAGCATAAACGCATTATAGGTAATATGTATGCTAGGATACGGGGTATATTATGTAAGGCTTCGAGAGCTAGTCAAAAAGTTTACAGAGCCAAAAAAAAATGTGTTGTTGGCTGGAATAAATATGTAAAGGAGGCGCATGGGAGGGCGCGGCTGAGTTTTAATACCTGGGTTCTTTATGGCAAGCCAACTAGTGGTTCATTTTATCTAAATATGTGTGAAACCAGGAAACATTTCAAATCTAAGTTAAAATGGTGTCAGGATCACGCGGAACAGATTAAGATGGATATATTAGCATTGAAACACGAAAAGAAGGATTTTAGTAGTTTTTGGAAAAAAACGAAGCAGCTTAAGCCAAGCCTTCCCATTCGTGTTGATAATCTTTTAGGAGACATACAAATTGCGAATATGTTTAAAAATCACTTTACTGTTGAGCCTATGACTTATAATACTAGTAATTTAAGTGTACCAGATACCGTACCTGGTGAATTTTACATGAAAGTTTCGGTAACTGATGTGAAAGACATGATACGGAGAATGAAACGTGGAAAATCACCAGGTCACGATGGCCTGACTATTGAGCACTTGAGATATGCTGGTGTACACCTGCCCAGAGTTCTGAGCATGTTTTTTAATTTTTGTATAGGACACTCATACCTTCCGGAGGCTCTAATCAGAACAGTCGTAGTCCCTATTATTAAAAACAAATCAGGTGACCAATCTGACAAAAGGAACTATAGGCCGATATCATTGCATTGGCCACTACTATGGCGAGGGTCCTTGATGGTTTTTTGAGCGCGCAACTGAGTAAACACCTTCATATAAACGACTCACAATTCGGTTTTAGAGCCAATTTGTCTACGGAGACGGCTATTCTGAGTCTTAAACAAACGGTCAGATATTATACTGATCGTAAAACACCAGTTTATGCGTGCTTTCTAGACCTATCCAGGGCCTTCGACCTTGTTTCCTATAATATTCTATGGCATAAGTTACTGACCGAAACAAGCTTGCCGAGTGAGCTTGTGTCACTCCTTAAGTATTGGTACGTAAACCAAAATAATGCTGTTAGATGGGTGAACGCCTATAGTGACGATTACAGGTTGAAATGTGGGGTACGGCAGGGGGGGTTGACTTCCCCTAGCCTGTTCAATCTCTTTGTGAACCAGCGGATCGATGGGCTCAGCGGAGCCATGGTCGGCTGTTCAATAGATGGAACTATGATAAATAACATTAGCTACGCTGATGACATGGTTCTGCTGAGTCCGTCGGTTAGCGCTCTCAGGCGACTGGTGAGGATATGTGAGAATTATGCGGACAGTCATGGACTCAAGTACAATGCAGAGAAGAGTGTCCTCATGGTTTTCAAAGCGGGGAACAAGATCCCTTATAATGTGCCGCCCGTTAAAATCTCTGGAGTCTCGCTTGTGGAGGTTCACACATTTAAGTACTTGGGTCATATGCTTACTGACAGGTTAGTCGATGACGAAGACATGGAGAGGGAAAGAAGGGCTTTGGCAGTTCGCTACAATATGCTGGCCCGCAGATTTGCACGTTGTACTACAGAGGTAAAGTTGACACTATTCAGAGACTTCTGTCAGTCATTTTACACGTGCAGTCTGTGGATCAGCTTTACGCGGCGGGCTTTCAACGCCCTTCGTGTTCAGTACAACGACGCGCTGAGAATGGTGTTGAGAAAACCTCGGTACTGTAGCGCCTCGGCAATGTTTGCCGAGGCGCGCACAGGTGATTTCTTTGCCCTTATTAGGAAGAGGACGGCGTCTGTGATGAGCAGGCTCCGTTCAAGCCCCAACGCAATCCTCAGGGTGTTGGCTACCAAGATCGACAGCCCCTTCATTAAATACTGGGCGGGTGTACATCTGCATCTGAATAACGGCTGTGTAAATAGATAGATGTTCGTGTTACTTTTAAATCCTAACAAATACTAACACCATTTTACTATGTCTTGAGTTTAGTATGTGTTTTTGTTACTAACAACCTACTAATATTTTCCTTTTTTTTTTGTGTGTGTTTTTGTATTTAATTTTAAAGTTGTTTTGTCTAATGGACCTGTGTCTGAATAATAAAGAATTATTATTATTAACAATTTTGAAAAAATGCCGCTGTTTTTTGCAGCTTTACAAAGTTTACTTTATAAAAATAGAAACCACTAGTACCGGTTTTCCAAAACACGTGGAATTGCCACGTGTTGTTTCTGCTGTTAATAAGATGTAAAAAAAGATACAGTCATCTGGTAATTGTACTTTCATTTCAGGCAAAAGACGGTCACTGCTGAACATAGGCCTTTTTTTATTTTATTTTGGTGGGTGGGAAATCATCCAATGACTTCTTCCGCTCTAGGGTGGAGCGGAAGGGCGTGTCAGACTCTTACTGACTAAAACCCACCCCTGTTCCTCCCTGGCTTGAATGCCCAGGGGCGAGGTAACTCTTTCGAATTTATCCTCAACCCCCGGGCAGGCATCGGCCACGACGGGCATCGTCGTGTTTGCTGACAACTCTTTGAGGCGCGCGTGGAACACTACGCGCCGTCGACTCTCGGGCCTGGTGCTGATCGGGCGGCGAGTTACCCACTACTCGCCGTCCGCAGGCCCGGGTCTACGGTGGCCAGAGATCGTCTCGCGTCGCCGGAAGCCCCTGGCGTCTCCTGCGGCGGCTGCTGCTGAGGGCGTGAGGGCGACTCTGCTGTTGTTGAGCCTCCCTCACATATGCCGCCTCCCTCTTCGCGAGCATTACTGCTTCGCAGAAGGAGGAGACGGCTTCCCATTCCCTCTCGCTCCGTACCATGGCCTGAACCAGGGCACGGCGCGAGTGGTCGCTGCCACCTATCGCATCCACGAGGGCATGGCGGTGCTCTGCCCAAGCGGGGTAAACCTCCACCGTATGCTCTACCGTGTCCTCTGGGTGATCCTCGCAGTGGAAACATCCGGGGGAGTGGAAACACCCGGGGGTGAACATAGGCCTCCCCAAGTTTCATTACAATGACCGGTCATGTGCGTCTCGCATCTATCGGATTCCCGAGATACTCTCCAGGTTATCGTTCCACCTTGTGGAAGGCCTTCCAACGCTGCATCTTTCGGTACGCGTCTGCCTCTCCCAGAACCTTGATTTTTGCTCGGAAATTAAAATCGGAGACGATTCTCATCATTACGGAAATGATTACGAAGAATTGAAGGTTGGTAACGTTGTCGGATGTGGTTGTAAAAAAGTGACAGGAATAAAATAATAATGGTATCTTCCAGATCCACTTGAGTGTTTGTGACACTATACATCTCTACCTATTTATTTTGTGAAAATCCTTATGGATGTCCTCCACCCTGGGGTGGACAGCGAGGTCTTTCAGTCTCTTACTGACTAAAACCCACACAGTGTTCTGTTGCTATCTTTGGCCGGGGTGCGGGTGCAAAAAAAGGATACAAAGGAAGGTAACAACACATTTTCTATTGTTTACTTCGAATTTAAATATAAACCTCATATAAGAATCAAAAAGTCACCAAAATAAATTCTCAACGGACGCATTTGATGACAATTTACATGTGAAATTAAGATAAATATTCCACCATGGAGCATAAACGGGAGTAGGTAGGTACTATTGATGACAAAGGTGCATGGAGAGCCTAAGGTCGACTTTTGACTGTGAGGTTTTGCATTACGTATCATGACTTTCATGAGACGACTAGATGGCGCTGTTCAATCATGAAAATAACACTGCAAAGCTTATAAACCTTATTATGCAGAGGCAGATAATAAGGTTTTTAATACCTAAAATAATTACTAAGTAATAATAATATATTTATAAAATTAAATTACTAAAATTATTAAAATTAAATTAAATTACTTTCATAATTGGTGGTAAGTATTAGTATTATTAGTAAAAAACATTTATGTAGAAGATTTAGATATATTTTTCTTACAGCTTAAGATTTACTAAGTTTAATTCTCGTAAAGGATAAGAAATGAAACTATTTTATTGATTATAGTTTAAGACATTTAATTCTCAAAGAAGAATACAATTTATGTCTTTCTTTCTTATAGAATGTATAACCTAACCTAGCAGTTTTACATCCAATTAACAATGATTTAATTCACTTGTTAAGGAGAAATACAAGTAAAATTTATAACTGAATAACTCTATTACAAAATAGAAGACCTTAACAAAGTAAAACTGTATAATAGATATTATAAGTATTCTAAATCAAAACTGTGTTGTGCTATTCTTCTATTATTTAGTTTTATTTACATTATGTTATAATAACTTTCACTATAATATGCAACCTTAGTTCTGTAAATATTTTACCTACTCATAAATTATAAAAATTTTACGTTTGGCATAATTATGTTTAGTGGTATTGACTATAATGATTGATTTGTGCATTATGTTATGACTAAGGTTCATAGCTTACGTATTCGTTCCAGAAGGAGGAAGAAATTGAAGCTAAACCTAAAATCAATAACAATTGTAAGACCGGGTTATAGCTGTCATTTTGGGACCGAGTTGTTTATAATAATAAATAAATAATTTATTATGTTGGAAAGGAATCTATATTTATATTGTTTTTATTTTAATTTCTTATATTATATAAGAAATCAAAATCATTAGTGTAATAACATTTTGTTGTTATAAAGTAATGTATAAATTTATCCAACTTACACCAAGTTTGATTACTGTAATTTATCATATAAATTATAGCTACCCCGGTCTTTTCATTTTTACTCAATCATTATTACTCAATTCAATAGTCAACACTTTATATTCTTTAATATTTCGTGTATCCGCCATTTTGATCGATTACAGCTTGCAACCGCGAACCCATGGAGTCTATTAATTTTTCACATAAATTGTGACCCCGTATAGAATCCCATACCTCCATGCAGTGAGTACTCAGTGCTTCCTTAGTCCTTTCGTTCCTATTGCCCCACTTTTGAACCATAACGCCCCATAAATTTTCAATGAGGTTTAAATCTGGCGATCTCGCAGGCCAAGGAATAATTCGTATGTCCGATTGCTGGCTAAACCACTCTTGCACAATTATGGAACGGTGTATAGGACAATTGTCCTGCACGAACGTTATTACTGGCATGTCTTCTACAGGAAAAACATTCCGCACAGTGGGCAACATGACGTCATTCAGCACATCTAAGTAGTTAACACGGTTTGCACGACTGGGTATTACAGTAAGTTCTCCTGGTCCTGCAGCTGTCATCCATTCCCAAATGTTCACTGTTATACGACCGGATTCAGAGTTAGGCACAACGTGATCACCATCATAATGCGTATTATTCCTACGCCACAACCTAACTCGCCCGTGCTGGCTAGACTTGAAAGTCTTTTCATCACTGAAGATAACGTTGCTCCAGTCGAAATGTCTGTATTTCAAAGCGAACTCCAATCGTGCTCTTTTATTAGCTTCGGTTAGCAATGGCTTAATAGCATGTCGACGATAATGCAGACCTTCACTATGAAGAGCACGATACACCGTCCGCAAAGATGTATCAAACAACTCTGCGTAATATCTTGTTGGTGTAAAGCCATTTTCCTCATAACCTTGCACCATAAGTTGACGCTGGTCTGAGTCAATATGGCGTCTTCTGCCAGATCTACTGCGGTGTTCCAACGAACCCTCTTCTTGAAACCGCTTTATCCATAAAGTGACAGTCTTTACCTATAAGGGAAATATATTATTTATTATTTTCGTGTATCGATAACCATGGATAATAAAATAAATAACGAACAGTGATTTTAAAACATTACTTACGTTTAAGCCAGTTTCTCTCGAAATTTCAGAATAATTTAGGCCTTGATTATGCAATGCTATTATTTGGGCCCTCGTAGCCATATCAATATTAGAACGCGAACTCATGGTAAAGATAAATATTAAAAAATTGTTAAATGCAATCGTAACTGAACTCACTCAAAGATAGTAAAGAACGTTATGATTGAACAAAAAGATTTAATTTTTATACAGTCAATTCTTTTGAGATTTATGATACAGGTTAAAGTCGCTAAACAACTTCGATATAATAAAGAGTAGGATAATTTCAACTCATTGCGTAATGACGCAATAGTCCAGTGGCTATGGTATCGGTAAATTTTATGCCACCGAGTTCGAATCCTAGTTATTACGAGCTTTGCTTTATAAGGTTTGTAATGTCGTAGGAGAATTTGTGTTAAAATTAAGTAATATTGTAACTAGCAAAAAACAAGATAATGTTCTTTAACGAGAGATGTATATTTTCCAATCCAACTACTATACTAGCGCCATCTATGTCGTTCAAGACGTATTATTAAGGCGATGAAACCCTGTACAAACGATTTTGGTTTGGAACTCTCCATGCAGTTCTGTCTTCATTAGTACAAGAACTTATCACGTATTCCTTAGAAAATGTCAGTCTTTCACAAATTGTGTTGAAGAATTGGAAAAGAGGAAAAGGAGTCAATGCAGCGGATGTTACTATAGTGATGTTTGTGCAACTATGTGGCAAAAAGAAACAAACACAGAGAGTACCTAATTATTGCACCATAATAACAGCATCTAGAGACAATATTAATAAGTAAAGTCGTGACGCCGAAAGTTCGTTGAACGTTTTGAAAAGTTTTATATAATACTTTTGTCACAAACGCCTTTCAAAACTGTCAATTATGAAACGTAATTTTAATCCTAGTTCGAGTGCATGGTGACACATTTGGTTTGAATGATAAGTTATAACAATGTTGCTTTGTGTTATTTATCAAATAAATCTTTCTTTAGCCCCGACGACAACCCGGGTAGACAGCCGATTTTTTTTTATTTTTTATTCTCTTTAATTTTTTTTTTTTTTTGTCCGACTCACCAGTGAGTTGCGGGGCTTCACAGGTTAAAGGCCTAATTTCGTACTTAAAAACGATCATCTCTCGGTCACAATCAATGTAAAAACTTTACAAAATGTAGGGATATAACAAATGTTTTTCACAGATTGGGACGATGAGAACGTTCCTTATAAATACGGTAATTGCTCTCTAAAAGAAAACGCATTTTGCTCACTTTACCGAATACATTGCTGAATAAATATTTATGAAAACTCGTGAGTTTAGATTTTTGTTTTTGCACAAAATTCTGCATCGCTGACTCCATTTGCTGATACAGACAGCCATTACTGATAGTAGTATTTGTTTTTACTGTGATATATTTTACACTTGGGTGAGATTGCCAAAAAGTCATTCCCATGCATTTTTATTATGTAGGTATGTCCACCCATTTCTCTGTCAATTGAGGACCGATTTCAAAATTCTTATTATATCCGAAAGAATATACTCCCGATGTGGTCCCATATATTTTTTTCGAAATTGCTTCAGCGCTTTTTGAAAAACTCAACTAAATCGAAAAATACGTATACCTAGATGATGTTTTGATGTTCCTCAATTACGACTATGTTTAAATTCCACGTTCCATGTTATTGGGGTTTATAGTTCTGGGGTATTATAACAACTAAAAAGTGAAAAATAAAAACTTTTTACAAAAAAAAAAAAACAACCGACTTGTCTTTCAGTAAACTCTGTAAGTTTACTTCGGAAAGCCCATATATAATAAAAAATTATAAACAGGAGTATTGATCAATCAGCCGGACTGCAATGTCCGATTTATTATGAATTTTACTTTATAGGATTTCGTACCCGAAGCGTAACCAACGGGACCCTATTACTAAGCCTCTGCTGTCCATCTGTCTGTCTCTCAACGGGCTATATCTCATGATCCACCCACACACACATAGAACAGGACAGTTGAAGTGTTGCCGCTATAACAACAAATAATAAAAATAAATAAAAAATGAAAGGGGGTTCCCCTACTAGAAACGTGTTTTCTTACTTTTTTTTTGCTTGATCTCAATAATAGCAACTAGTAGACGCGTATTATCTTGTACGATGGTACGGAACCTGTTCGTGCACCGCAGGATGTTCGTGCATCGCACTAATGTGAGGTCTTACATGTCAACATTTTCAAGGAAGCCGATCTGCACCGCAACAGTTCATTCGTCCATACGTACTCGCAACAACATCTATCGTTACATTAGCTTGTGGAACCATAACATGTAAAAATAAGAATAAACGCATTTAAAGCTGGAGTCAGATTATTATTCATCGAACTCTGGGTCGAAACAGAACCCGTCGTGCACGAGTCCGACTCGGACTTGGCCGGTTTTATATTTAGATCGATAATATTACCATCTCAGTCAACGAGGTTACCCAATGTTGGCTTTCAGACTATTTGAAACTTATAACAATGCATACCTACTAATAAATAATCTATTGTTAGAACATCCAAATTTATATTTGTTATAATTACTTTGATCGACAGTTGAACGTTGTAAAGGTATATTCTAATTTATAATTGCGAAGGCAAAACTGAATACTTGAACATTTTAATTGGAAGGGTAAACAAATTGAAATTGGAATTACAAAGGTATGGAGCAATTTAATTAATCAATTTAATAATTTTATTGCCACGTGTATGTACTTCTTTTGTTGATGATTATATAATTATGACGCTAATGTTGTTACATTGGTAGTGGCATGAAGTTTGCCAAAAATTTATAAAAGACACGATAAAATAGGTAATACATTTTTGCAAGCAATCGGGTGAAGATTTGCTTGATTTTGTTATCCATACAAAATTGCAAAGCCTAAAAATAAAATTATAAAAAAATATCTGATAAATAACAATTATTTGATAAAAAAAATTAAGTATAGTTGGCCACCATAGAACTATGTCATGGAAAATACGTCATCAGTCTTTGCACGTCTTTTTCAATATAACGAAGTTTGTTCAGTTCAAGTGAATATAAATTTCCCATTGAAAGGAGAGTGAAAAGCGAGAAAATAATTTACTTGAGGGTGTAGATTTAGACATACAGATATAATCAAAATTATATCGAGTACAGAAGTATTCAATTCCATATAAGTTAGAAAAGCGAATAGCGAAGCGACTCCCGGACGGTCGAGGATGTACCTCAATGAGTCAAAAAATAAGAAAGTAAGTAACTATCTATAATTCTACATAGATCGGCTATCATAGATGACTCAGGAAAAGAAATCCTTGAAATATTTGGGGAGGCTAACATCCATAGTAGAACAGTGTCGTCAATATAAACTGACTCCTCGTTTCATAAGCAATGTTTTATAATATGCTAGACCGACAAAGCATAAAATGTTAATATTTTTCGGTACTCGGCACTAAATTTTTGATGTGATATGAAACAAATTTTACTGGCAAACTGGCACTGGCTGACTACTGTGAGAAAAAGGGAAACCAGTTTTACATTTATTGTATTATCGTCGTGAAAAATATAGTGCTGATCACAACCAAGTTTTTACAATAAATGGCACACTTTGAAATATATAGGGTAGCCCTATATTGTCGGCGGGTGTTACGTCTGGAGATAGCAGTTGGTTTTAGGTTAAGTGTAAAATTTACAAAAATTATGGTGCTCCATGTGTCTTAAAAAAATGTGTCTAATGTTATATTTTTATTCGTAAATTCTGTCTCAATCTGGCAATTACGAGTACGATTGACTGAACCTAATTTACGAAAAAATTATAAACGGATTGCGAGTTGCCATGCAATTGAAAACTTCTGATAACCTTTCCAAAACTTTTACTAAAGCAGCTTTCTCTTTCGTCTTTTTATAAACTACGATAAGTATTATTTAGGTCCCGGAGAGTTTATAAAGAAGTTGCATTTTTCATACTAACATTTTCTCAGTTTATTTAACAACTATGAACACTAATGTTTTACACGAGGAGCTCGTGGCTAAAGTAATAACAGCCACACGGGTCGATCCATCAGGTTAAGCTACGCTTGCCGGGGTTGGTGCATGGATGGGTGACCATCTTTACATGCCGAGACTCCTCCGTGCCTCGGAAAGCACGTTAAGCCGTTGGTCCCGGCTGTCAATCGTGGATCTTTGACAGTCGTGACGGGTCGTCAAAAGCCCGAAAGTCTGACAACCAGTCTTACCAAGGGGTATCGTATTACCCAGTTACTGGGTTGTGGAGGTTAGATAGGCAGTCGCTTCATGTAAAATATTGGTATTCAGCTGCATCCGGTTAGACTGGAAGCCGACTCCAAGATAGTTGGGAAAAGGCTAGGCAGAACAGAACACTAATGTTTTAAAACTTTTAAGCAATAATTTTAAAAACTGAGATAACGTATGTCACTTAGATTAAGCAACAAAAATAAGTTTTGGCTAAGTTAAAACAAACATAGCGGTCATTTCTGCTAACTAAAAGAGGAGTGATTTCTAAGGTATTTTTTTTTTTGTTATAAAACTACACTTCTGGACACATCTATTGGCCCACCTTGTATTTTCAGTTTCGTTTGGTCCTAGCTAAAATTTTATATTAGGTCGAGCAAAAAGTTTTTATGCAGTTTTGAACCTGACACATTCACAATTTCATTCAATAGTCTTTTTTTGAATTTCGAACACAGAATTTAAAGAAGCAAAAGACAATTTGGAGCCTGTTTGTTGATATCAAACAATCGAATACTAAGATAACTTGGTTTTATTGGTTTACTTGGATTTAATTCTTGAAAAGTGATTGATATCTTTGGTTTTGCAACAAACATTACTTATTCTTAACATTAAGGTGAGGTTCTATCAATAATCTATGGATACTTCACCTGAAGTCGCCGCCCAAGCTGTGGCACTTATTCAGGCCGGACACAGCCAAAGAAACGTGAGTGCTCAACTTAATTTAAGTCGATCTGCAGTCCGAAATGTTTATCGGAGGTACCTAGAGACTGGCGGCTTTGTCCGTCGCCAAGGAAGGCCACGATCTCGGGTCACAACTGAAAGGCAGGATCGATTCATCGTGACGACCAGCTTGAGAAATCGTCACCTTACCTCCATTGAGATACAAAACCAACTTCGCGACTTCCACGGAGTATCTGTGAGCGCTCGAACTGTTCGGAGAAGGTTAAAAGAACGCGATATGGTACCACACAAGCCAGCTTATGGGCCCAAACTAACGCGAGCCCACCGAACAGCGCGCCTTCATTTCGCACGTAGTCATTTAAATTGGACACAGCAAGATTGGAGCCGTGTACTCTGATGAGTCTAAAATTGTGTTACATGGCAATGATGGAAGGAAGAAGGTCTACCGACGTAAGGGAGAGCGTTTCGCACAATGCTGCTTTGAAGAGAGGGTTGCTTATGGCGGTGGCTCATGGACTGTCTGGGGCGGTATATCCGCGAGCGGCAAAACTCAACTTGAGGTTGTTACAGGACCACGGCTGCCAACATTAAATGCTGAAAGGTACATTCGTGAGTGCTTAGAACCTCACGTGATACCATACGCGGACTATGTGGGCCCAAATTTCCTTTTTATGCATGATAATGCAAAAGCCCATGCGGCCGGCATCGTCAGGGAATATCTTCGGGATGTGAACATCACAGTTATGGACTGGCCAGCCAGAAGCCCAGACATGAACCCCATTGAGCACATGTGGGACGAGCTAAAAAGACGTGTTAGGGCTCGTCAGCCAGTTGCCCAGACGATGCAGGAGTTGATAACTGCCATAGAAGAGGAATGGGAGATGATTCCTCAAAATTTCATAGAGAGGTTGATAAACTCTATGCCTAATCGTATGAGAGCTGTGGTAGATGCCCATGGAGGCAACACGCGTTATTAAATTAAACCTTTTTGATAAAACATGTTTTTTATTCAAAAATCAATTGCCTTTAACAAGGCGCATATCCGACTTGTTAGGCGTAGCTCCATGTCGTATGGTATTCTGAATTCAAATTTAAAACAATACGATCGAAAAAGATGGTAAAATGTATCAGGTTTAAAACTGCATCAACAGTTTTTGTTCAATCTAGCAATCATATTTCGGTAGGGGCCATCGAAACCTAAACTCTAAGGTGGGCCAATAGATGTGTCCAGAAGTGTATAAGTACCTAATAAGGTTTTTTTACTATAGGCAGTTATCGATGACGGTCATTATTCGATATAATGTCAAGCAAATTGATGAATATTTTAATTCTTATAAGAGACGAGGTTCTCTTTTTGTGAGAAAAAAACGGCAATTTCATATGTAAGGACCCAATATTAACAGTATTCCTCATTGAAAGTCAATGCAAACATCAATAACCAATTCTTGGAAAACTCAATTGGTTATTATGAAGTTTCGATAAATTGTCTATAATTCTGCTTTCGTGAGTTGAAGACCATTTTGTCGGACCATCTTGATGAACTTTCGAAGTACTTTCAAGAGTTTCAATTAATTTAAAATTTCTGGACCTTTTTACTTACTTTAATTATATGCACAAGTAAAACACACTGTATTTCTTGGGCATTTTTCAGCACTCGACCTTTTTCTTGTCATAATATAGATAGCGCTCTTTTCAATCAGAAGTATGGTCATTTTCTTGTTCAAAATTTGATAACGAAGACTTAAATCTTCTCACGTGTACGAATACGAAAAAAAAAATGTTTTTCGTAATCTTGAAATTTTCTTTTCCAGTAATTATAAATGGTAAACAAAATAAAATGAAAAGGAGTCCACTTACACGCGATAGACTATATTATTTTTTTTATCCTTTCTGACAGAGATAACAAACCCGTCGCTGTCCACTAGCTATATCTAACAAAATCACAGTTTGAGTTACGCACAAAAATGCAGCGTTGAATTTCATAGAAATCAAGGGAACTTACCGGTGATTTAATTGTTTATCTCAGAATCTATTTATAGTCAGCCTTAAGTATGGCTTGTCAGTAACAAACGGTATTCTTAAAATATATTATCTTATTATTCGTAGAACATTTACGACTAACGATAAAGATGCAGAGGAGTGGAAGCGCCAGTAGAGCATCGAATGGATGATCGCGATGCTATTAAAAATGGTTCCTTCTATAAATGTGGTCTGAGTTACTAAGGTTGTAAACATGCAGCGAGAAAGTAATAAACTGAACTGGCCGTGTAGCTCACCGGTTATAGGACACGCTATGTTTAACGGAAAGGACAATTCATTTAGGCATTTAACTTTTTTTTTAAAATAGCTTAAAAAAAAACAAATCTCTTTCTATTTTTTTTTAAGTTAATAATTATATATTTTTAATATAATTATGTATTGTAAAATTACTTACACATTCAAAGTTTATTTTAAAACAATCTGAATAAGGAATTCTGCTTATCAAGGCGCGATCATACGAGTAGAAACAATAATTACTTTAGGAACATATTCTGAAAATTAATTCCAGTTTTGCTTAATTTATTTTAGCCATGTTATTATTTTTCATCTCAAACAACGCCTGAAATAGAAAAAAATATCCCTGAATAATACATTGGCAGTGTGTACATTACCACCTAAAAATACGGCCTTTTCTACTTAAACGTAACAAACTTTCAAATTACACTTTTAAAAAAAAAGTTAACATTTACGATCTACTTTGATAAACCGATTTAGGTAAAACGCACGGATTGTTGTCGATTAAGGCTAGGTTATTCAGGCCTAAGCACTTAAAACACTACCTCCGCCCGCAACCCCTCATGTTTAACACGACGATGGTTGCCTATATAAAAAATTATAATAAAAATTATGTGCACAAGCGCTTATAAAAACAGAACAGTTTCATTGTTATCTGCTTTGAAATTTGTCAATTGACTAATATAGAACCCCGAACAGAAACGATTTCACTTTGTTCGAGTTCAATACAATTGAGTCACTCAGTTTCAGTTGGTTTCGGTATACTTTTGACCCTTTTAATGGTTGAAAATTGTTTGTTCAATTTTGCTGAAGCTGATTGCAGCTACAGTAGTGTAGTTTGCACACAAGTTCTCATCTCTTGGGTCTTTCGGGTATTTATTTTAAGTCTATTTGTTGCCGCTTAATCACACAATTATATAGTTCAGATTTGCTTGCGTATTGGGGTGGGTATGACTCAGCTAGGGTTTACCAATGCTAAGTATTACTTATACTGTTTTTTTTTTTTTTTTTGGGGGGTGGGAAATCATCCTATGACTTCTTCCGCTCTAGGGTGGAGCGGAAGGGTGTGTCAGACTCTTACTGACTAAAACCCACCCCTGTTCCTCCCTGCCTCGAGTGCCCGGGGGCGAGGTAACTCTTTCGAATTTATCCTCCACCCCCGGGCAGGCACCGGCCTTGGCAGGCCCCTTCACTTTGCTGACAACTCTTTGAGGCGCGCGTGGAACACTACGCGTCGTCGACTCTCGGGCCTGGTGCTGATCGGGCGGCGAGTTACCCACTACTCGCCGTCCGCAGGCCCGGGTCTACGGTGGCCGGAGATCGTCTCGCGGCGTCCGAACCCCCTGGCGTCTCAGGCGGCGGTTGCGGCTGGGAGCGCTAGGGCGACTCGGCTGTGTTCGAGTCTCCCTAGCGTATGCCGCCTCCCTCTTCGCGAGCATTACTGCTTCGCAGAAGGTGGAGACGGCCTCCCATTCCCTCTCGCTCCGTACCATGGCCTGAACCAGGGCACGGCGCGAGAGGTCGCTGCCGCCTATCGCATCCACGAGGACACGGCGGTGCTCTGCCCAAGCGGGGCAAACCTCCACCGTATGCTCCACCGTGTCCTCTGGGCGATCCTCGCAATGGAAACACCCGGGGGTCACCTCCGCCTTGATCCGACACAGGTACTTACCGAACCAGCCGTGTTCGGTGAGCACCTGCGTCAGGCGGAAGGTGAGGGCACCGTGACGCCTCTCCAGCCACTCCTCAAAGAGGGGCACTACCGCCTCGATGGTGGCGTGCCCAGCGCTGGGTTGCGACAGTCGCTCTCTCCATGTCACCATGAGATCCTGCCGGAGCTCGGTCCGCCGAGCCGCGAGTTGTCGCGGCAGCGGAGTTTCAACCCGGCGTTTGGCCTCCTCGCGCCACTCGTACAGGTGCGCGAGGATTTTTGCCTCCAGATCCCACGGTGACAGTCCGGCAAGGAGGCTCGCCGCCTCACGGGAGATCGTGCGGTATCCGCGGATGATGCGGATCGCCATGACCCTCTGGGACGCGTTCATCAGGCGAGCTGATCGCTGCCTCAACGAACGCGCCCACACCGGTGCCCCGTAGAGGGCCATGGACCGCACGATCCCCGCGTAGAGCCTCCGGCAGGAGGCGTTTGGCCCCCTCAGATTGGGTAGGAGCCGCTTCAAGGCGGCCCCAGCCCTGTCCAATCTGGGAGCCAAACGTCGAAAATGTTCGACGAAGTTCCACCGGCTGTCGAGGACGAGTCCCAGGTACCTCATCGTACCCTCGACGCCGATGCGAACCCCTCCTACCGTGATCTGGGAACCCGACGGTGGCGCGTTCCGACGACCATGAAAACACATGGCCTCGGACTTGTGCAATGCCACCTCGAGTCCCAGTTGCCGGATCCTCTCTATGACTGTCGCAACCCCGCGTGTCATAAGTTCGGCCGCCGCCTCGTGCGACCTCCCCTGCGCTAAGACCAGCGTGTCGTCAGCGTAGCACACTACGCTGACGCCAGTGGGGAGGTCGGCGCGCAGCACCCAGTCGTATCCGATGTTCCACAAGGGCGGCCCCAGGACCGATCCCTGTGGAACACCGCACGACATCTCTCGCCGGTTCCATACTCCCTGATGACCGGGGTAGATGACGGCTCTGTCCGTCAGATACGCCTCGACTACGTGACGGAGGTAGGGCGGCACCCGGTGATACCGGAGTGCCTCCACTATACAACTCCAGGGCAGGGTGTTGAAGGCATTGGCGATGTCCAGAGACACCGCCAAGACGACCCTACCCCGGGCCACTGCATCCCCCGTCGTGAGGGCTCTTACGCGCATGACTGCGTCCACCGTGGAGCGCCCCCTGCGGAAGCCGTACTGGCTCTCCGCCAGGTCCGGCCCCACCCGCACCAACTGCCCGACGAGGCGGTCTGCAATTACTCTTTCAAAGAGCTTGCCCACCTCGTCGAGCAGATTACTTATACTGTCATAATTTACATTGGCATAACGAAATTCAGCATAATCATCATTACGCAAAAAATTATAAGCATAAATATGTTGGCTTAATTTTTATTGTCATAAATACAGTTTTTTTTTTTTTGTGGGGTGGGAAATCCTCCAATGACTTCTCCCACTCTGGGTGGAGCGGGAGGTGTCAGACTCTTACTGAATAAAACCCACCCCTGATCCTTCCTGCCCTGAGTGCCCAGGGGCGAAGTAACTCTGTTTCGAATTTATCCTCAACCCCCGGGCAGGCATCGGCCATGACGGGCCCGTCCTTAATGCTGACAACTCTTTGAGGTGCGCGTGGAACACTACGCGCCGTTGACTCTCGGGCCTGGTGCTGATCGGACGGCGAGCTAGTCATTACTCGCCGTTCGCAGGCCCGGGACCATAAATACAGTTGGCATTATAATAATGAAGCATAATTTTATAAATAATATTGTTATAAACGCATAATGATATTTACATATAATGTTCTTTGGAAATAAAATAGGGTGAGGCGGGCATTAAAAGGCAGAACTATCATATCTCATAAAGTTTACAGTTGTAAGAAGCATGCAAACATGCAATCGAACATACACTACAAACTGTAACTGAAATGTACACATGCAAACAAGCTAACACCATGCATGCAGCAAGCAAAAATGCAATATACAAGCGAACATACAACATGCAGCAGGCATGGTTTCTGTCACGGCTCTAGTGCAGCGGGGTTCCGACGGTCCCACGTGAGCTTATCGTTGCAGATGGTTTTAACACTCACCACCGCAGCTTCGGCTTTCTGCTCAGCTCGTGGGCCGCCTCCCTCCTTCGCGCCTACGCGGGCTTAAATCACACTCTAGGGGTAGGGCAGAAAAGACTACGTAGATCTGGTTTTGCAGTGATTCGTTTCTGTCCCTAACTTTTATAGCACAACATATTGACTTTTTAAGACAGTATTTTAATTTTAATTTAAGGCTAAAAATGCTTTTTTATAGAAATGGCAATATTCCTAATAAAATTGCTGCCATCCTCTTCTAATCTAACCTGTCCGTATCGGGGTGCCCTAAGTACCCGAGCTCGCTTCGCTCGCTCTTGGATTAAATACTATTCTGATTCTATGATTAATAGACAAATAAATAATATGCTTTAAAAATATATTCACCTCCAAACAAGATCAAGTTTAATGACAGTTTTTTTTTTTTGGAGTGTGGGAAATCATCCAATAACTTCTCCCGCTCTGGGTGGAGTGGGAGGGCGTGTCAGACTCTTACTGACTAAAACCCACCACTGTTCCTTCTCTGCCTGAGTGCCCAGGGGTGCGGTAACTCATTTTCAGAATTTATCCGCTACCCCTTGGCATGCAGGCACCGGCCACGATGGGCCCCGTCAGTGGTGGCTGACACTAATCTCTTTGAGGCGCGCGTGGAACACTACGCGCCGTCGACTCACGGGCCTGGTGCTGATCGAACGTCGAGCAGTGGGTGGCTCGGGTCTACGGTGGCCGGAGATCGTCTCGCGACGTCCTACGCCCAGTGCCTCTCCTGCGGTGGTAGCGGCCGGGGCCGTGAGAGGCACTCCGTTGAGCTTCCCTTACGCGTCCCGCCTCCGCCTTCGCGAGCATTACTGCTTCGCATAAGGCGGAAACTGCTTCCCATTCCCTCTTGCTCCGTACCATGGCCTGAACCAGGGCCGGGCGATAGAGGTTGCTGCCACCTATCGCATCCACGAGGGCACTGTGGTGCTCTGCCCAAGCGGGGCAGACCTCCACCTTGTCCTCTGGGCGATCCGCACAGTGGTAACACCCGGACGTTTCCTCCCGCCTGATTTGGTGCAGGAACCTCCCGAAACAACCGTGTCCGGTGAGGACCTGCGTCAGGCGGAAGGTGAGGACGCCGTGACGCCTCTCCAGCCACTCCTCAAAGAGTGGCACTACCGCCGCAATGGTGGCATGCCCAGCGCTGGTTTGCGATAGTCGCTGTCTCCATGTCGCCATGAGATCCTGCCGGAGCTCCGTCCGCCGAGGTGTCGCGGCAGCAGAGTTTCGCCCCGGCGTTTGGCCTCCTCGCGCCAAACCCAAAGCAGCGCGAGGACCATGGCCTCTAGATCCAATGGCGACAGTCTGACAAGGAGGCTCGCCGTCTCACAGGAGACCGTGCGGTATCTTCGGATGAGCCGAATGGCCATGACCCTTTGGGACGTGTTCAACCGGCGAAGTCAAAAGACAGTTATGCCTACCATTGCATTATATCAAAGTACTCGTATTATTACGCCACAGTATTTTATGCTAATAAAAGTTAAGCGAAAACGTTTTGCCAAACAATGTTATGCCTTAAAATTTGATGTTAAATGAGGGATTCCCCTCAACAAATATAGGTCATCAGCGTAATCCAAATATTCCAAGACTTTGGATAAAGCCTTGTCTGTTTCGCGACGTCTGTTACCGGAAATGCGAAGCATAATTCCGTTTAGAACAACCAACAAGAGAAGCACCGAGAGGAGGTAGCCCTTTCGGATACCCATGTGTACGACTATATCTTCTGGGATGAAGCTGTTGTGAGTTACTAGAATTCTTCTTGTAGATACTTCCCAACAGACGAACTATTTTCTAATTACATGAGTATGAGTAAACCATCAGTCATTATCTCATAATCAAATCAAACGTGGGATGTAGTAGGAAGACTGATTAGAATGTAAAAATATTATGCTTAATCTTTTTATGATTTTGCTGATGTAAATGTCGCAGCCATCTGGTTTAATTCGCCATTCAATTGGACGCCTAGGCCGTTCATTAAACGCCGACATTCAATTAAATGACTGAAGGACAACCAGCTAAGTCGTTGAACGCAACGTTTAACCAGATGACTGGAGGTCGTCTAGTCATTTATTTAAATTGGATATTGATGAGTTTGTGATAACACTGATCATGATTATGTGTGTACAAAAGGTAATGTTAGGATGCAAGAGCAAGCGTAGCAAGCTTGGGACATGGGGCACCCCGAATCGGATAGGTTAGGTTCGAAGGGGATGACGGGGCCTAGTGAGCGAGCGAAGCTAGCGAACTCAGACTCCACCATCCCATTCGTGGTTATTTATTTTTAAACTGCTGAGCCCCGTGAATCAGGGCTCCTTTTAAATAAATTGAATCACTAATAAATAATATGTTTAAGCTATTGCATAGCTTCTGTCGCGGGCCTTGAGCGCGGAGACCGAATCCAGAAATTCCGTAACGAAAACCTAACCTAACACCCCTCACTCCGACCGGCACAGCGGTGATACTTTTTAGTTTTGCCATCTATCGATGAATAGTGATGATGATGATGATGATGACGATGACGATGACGATGACGATGACGATGACGATGACGATGACGATGACGATGACGATGACGATGACGATGACGATGACGATGACGATGACGATGACGATGACGATGACGATGACGATGACGATGGCGATGACGATGGCGATGACGATGGCGATGACGATGGCGATGATTATGATGATGATGATGATGATGATGGTGATGATGATATTGGTCTTGTTACGCCAAAGAAGTGTAACTTGAATTAATATCAAAGAAAAAAAAAACAAAAAAAAAATACTGCATAAATAATTATAATTGCATAAGTTGATAAAAAATGCTATGCAATAGCTTTACCGCGGCAGTCTCCGAGTGCCACACGTCTTTAGTAGAGAAAACTTATATAGGCGCATTGGTCATTTTTGAGATTGGTAAAAACTATTGAACTCGCGCGTCACCGTCACCGACCATCGTAGCACTCGTAGCGGATTGTTATTTTTTTTTAGGAATTTAGATCTTATGGGGTTATATAAAGAGAGCCCAAATTTTGGTTATTTTTGCGATTGGACTTACCGTTTTCGAGATATTTATGATTTTATACATTAATAACCCCTCTCTCTCCCTCCATCTTTCATCATTTTTCGTTTAACTTGACGTTTTGAATCACTTGGTTGAGTCTTCGCCAGTCACCTTCAAAGAGCTGATTTTCAACACGTTGTTAAACGTTTAGTGATTCTAGTTGAATTAACTATCAGCCTAGCCATTTAATTGAATGTTTAATGATCGACCTAGGCGTCCAATTGAATGGCGAATTCAACCAGATGGCTGCGACATAAACATCACGCCAACGCGTGCTTTATTCTATAAAACTAAACGTAATTTTCACAAGACTAGTTTTTCTTTGATGAACACTGACAGTACCGTACATAAATACGACTTTGTTTCACTAGACGCTTCTGTTACATAATATTGACATGAATAAGTGTTTCTGTAGACTTCAATTCTTGGTTAGTCATAAATAATAAGCTTGTTTGAGTTATATAAAAAGGAAAAGTGGAAACCTGAGGAGCAGGAGATACACGTGAAACAGAATTTATTCGTCATTATCATTTACATAGCATCAATTTTTTTTTTGTTGAAGCAAATAAATCAATTTCTTCGAGAGTGAATATCACCTCATAGCATACCCATTTTTATTTTGTGGGGGATGGAAAATCATCCAATAACTTCTCCCGCTCTGGGTGGAGCGGGAGGGCGTGTCAGACATTTACTGACTTAAACTCACCCCTGTTCCTTCAGTCGCCTGAGTGGCCAGGGGTGCGGTAAATCTACTTTGAATTTATCCGCGACCCTAGGGGTTCACTTATTGTACCCTAGTTTAGCGACCAACCTAAAAGGTTCATAGGTACCAGTCTTTATGACAAGTAAACGAAAGAACGATGATTATGATGCATGCTAACGATTTCTTTTCCTCGATATAAGTTCGGATTTATGGTCTGCACATGAAAACGACTAAATTATCAGATCAGACTGTCGTTGATTAAGTTTTGTGTCATAAAGCGTATGAAAGTCATAAATGGCGTCGGCGTCGTTCGGTAACTCACGCATAACTATCACATACACACATACAGTCAACGATTATGGCTTGTGCGGTATGAAACGTTATCTTTTCTAATGTTGGGCTCCACTATTGTGGTCACAACACAATATATTATACTATTGAATTGTCAACCATCCGTCACTTATTGAGATACAAAGTCTGAATACGATAGCAACGGGAGGTCCTAAATAAAGATTTACAATAACGCTGATGGAAGTCTGATGATTTATCGATAATAGTTAAATAATAATAAAAAATAGCCGCATTTAAGGCAACATGATCATCAAACTAATAGTTGCAATCATCTCTAAATAGCGTTATCATTTATTTTGCCGTATCCAATTATTTATTATTATTTATGAACATGGAGTACAAATAAACAGTCTCAATTGTATTAATTATGCCTGATTGTGGATACCGGTCATCCAAGTTTATTAAAATAAATAATCGTTAACATAAAAAAAAAAAACATCTGTCCAATTTTTTTTCGTTATTGTATTTTTTGTAGCATTGGTTTTGAAACCAATTTTTATCGTGTTCATCCACGGTTTTTTGATACACATTAAATTTTTTAGTTCCGAATACACCCACAATAGATTTATTTGGAGTTTCTGTTTTTATATTTAACTTTTCATGTAGAGTTTTGGGATATGTTTATTTGACAAATTTTCACAATCAAATTGAATCATAATATACGCCTGCCGATTGGTTGACGCGGTGGAAAAATACTCCTGATAAAATAATGAATTTTCGCTGCTTTTATGGTATTACAGAGAAGACAGGATGTTTTTCTTATTTTTATGTAAACAAAAACCAATATTTTCAATAACATTTAGAAGTGGAAAATTACAAAGAAAGGGTTTTCCTTTCTCAGAAAGTGCTTCTAACTAAGATCAAGTGGGTAATTTACAAAAGCATTAGCTGCAATGTATTCTAATAAATCAAAATTACCGTTGAAAAATTTTTTGCAGCAATTTTACTAGCCATCGGAGGCCACTGAAAAATCTTTTTTGTTTGTCTGTTGAAGTTAAGCTTCCTGAACTATTTATTGTTATAATCTAAGCTGTAAAAAATATGTCATAGCGGGTTACTAACCGCGGGTGGGATCTGGTGACGAGCAGTTTACGTTCTGTTAGAAACCTATTTCAGGCACCAGTCTCTCACAAAATCCTTGGATTTTTAACATAAATAATAGGATTAAGTAGGTAGGTACCTATTTTGTGTTGAGAGAATAAACGTTTTATGTTATGTTATTATAATACATATATACTGACTTTTTTTTTGCAAAATTGAGGTGAACGAAGAAGAGATAGAATACGTAAAAGAGTATATTTACCTGGGGCAAGTCATATCTGTGGAAGACTTATCAACTAAAGAAGTAGAAAGACGAGTAAATAATACCTGGCAAAGATACTGGTCCCTCAGGGAAATTATGAAAAATAAATCTATACCTATCTCGGAAAAGAAAACCGTCTACAACACTTGTATACTTCCATGTCTCACCTACGGCTGCCAGACCTGGCCACTGATACAGAAAATTGAGCACAAACTGGGTGTATGCCAAAGAGGAATGCAAAGAAGTATGTTGGGACTAAGGTTGAAAGACAAATGGAAAGCTACAACAATTAGGAGCATCACCAAAGTAACAGATGTTAAAGTAAAAACAAGAACCTTGAGAACCTTGAAATGGAAATGGACCGGTCACATGACGAGATCAACAACAGGAAAGTGGACTAAAAAAGTAACAGAATGGTACCCGCGGGATGGAAAAAGACGTAGAGGAAGGCAGAAAAAAAGATGGGAAGACGATCTGCCAAAAGGTTGGAGAAGGACAGCAATGGACAGGCGAAGGTGGAGGGAACTTGAGGAGGCCTATGTCGCAAGACAGCCTGACCTGGTAAGTGATTTTAAATGTTAAGTTATATACATATAGGAAAAAAGAAATAGAAATGAGTATAGTTATTATAAGATAGTTAAGTATAGATATTATAGTGTATGTTTTATTATATTACAAATTGTGCAAAGGTCAGAGAAAATAAAGGCCATTTTATTATTTATTTATTATTTTATTTTTATACTGACTTTTACCGTAAGTACATTGAGAAGATTCTGGCATTAATTACTAAAGGAAGAACAATGTCGTTCCTAAAAATTCATTAAATCAACTAAATTCCTATTATTTTTTAATCAACACCTTTTTACTCATACTCGCAAATACACCAATAAACAAAAAAGGGGTTCAAAAACTAATAGCTTCAAAAAAAAAATGTTTTACTCCAATTGACTTGGGTACAGGTGTTAATACGGAAAGTACACACTTATATCAGTCGTTCCTATTCATTATTAGCATAGACCCTCATTCATCACGTACCTACAGTGTCACGAGCTAACTCGCCGCTCGTTCGTGCCTTTTCCATGCTTAATGATCTTCTGACTTCAACACCGGAGTGTAATTTGTTTGCTGGGAGATGGTTTGATGTGTGTCGTGAATTTTGTGAGAAGATGAACGATAGGTAATTTTTTAATTATTATGTGTTGTCACTTTTTGTTTATTTTTTTGTATGTTTTATTAATAAGTGTTTTATTGTTTATGTTTCATTTTAAATTTTTTTTCCTTGTCTGTGCATCGCCTTGGATTATTAATCTATAATGTTGTGCACTCCATAAATAAATAAGTGGATTGGACATTAACTGTTCCTAGATAGGAACACACAAATATTTCAGATGAAAGCGAATCCTTCTACCCGCATTTGCAACAGCCAAGCACTTATAGTCGTTGACCTGTTAAGGTCGCCACTGTAATGCAACCTTGGAAAAGTTCTCACGTACGCTCTCTGATAGAATCAGTCAAATAAAGATGAAATAAAGGTTGGTAAACACACATAATTATACATCACGAATATTATATGAAATAGGGTCCCTATACAAGAGATTTGGGTCCAAATTTCTAATTCAGGCGACAGTATCATGTGAGATACCTATCGTATCAAAGAGACTTTGAATGAAGCCCTCATTAACACAAGCTATAACCGATTTTTATTTATTTTGACGACGTCTAATTTTGATTTATCACAAAAAAATAAAAAATAAATACCATTTCCGCCTTTTATCGCCAGTCATTATATTGGTCTTAAAATCTATAGGTATTGGTTTTAAAATCTATGTTGTGATCCCACAACTTTGTACGGAACCCTCGGTGCGCGATTCCGACTCGCGCTTGACCAGTTTTGCCTGACCACAAAATGCCTGGAAGAGCTACTGGTCTATAAAGGAACTATTTAAGGCTACTGAAGCGTAAGCTGACATGTGTAGCTGACAAGTGTGACCTAAGGTGCTCACACTTGGTCTTTGACTAACATCCATAGGTCCAAACTCAAGGTTTGTTAACGTGCTACAAATTATGTTTGCAAATCTTGAGGATACGGTATACTCAAGTGCTAAATTAAAGCTGGTTCTGGTTCGAAACACTTGCGCTCCAAAACACAGATTATTGACGTGGCTCAGAAAGCTGCCTAACTTAAATGAGACTGGGCTGGACATGTCTAACGTATGCCGAACGAGAGGTGGGTCCAGATAACTCAAAATCGGTGCCCTGAAACCGCAAGACGAGGCCGCAGC
The DNA here is from genome assembly GCA_951329385.1 of Polia nebulosa. Classification (NCBI taxonomy): domain Eukaryota; kingdom Metazoa; phylum Arthropoda; class Insecta; order Lepidoptera; family Noctuidae; genus Polia; species Polia nebulosa. Next base: position 22,191,319 of record OX589601.1, on the reverse strand, counting down.
AGACCATGAAAAAGATGCTACGTCTTGGATGTCTTTCTTGAGAACCAGAAATAGGTGACAAAAAACCGAGAACAGTGGATGGAATGGAGAGAGGCCTTTACCTAGCCACAGCAAACATAGAGATTTAGAAGATTTTAAGGTTATAGAGCCATTGAATTGCTTTTTTTAACCGTAAAAAAATAACAATACAGCAACTTGTTTGTGTTATCCTAAGAATATCAATGCCAAAAACCGGTAGGTACACAAATTGACGCGATTTTCTAAATATTTTTTAGGAGGTTTAATTGGATATCTGGAAGGTTAACAAGGTCGAAGTATTTGGGTCCAAATCTAAATCAAAATTGAAGTCTGTGTTAGTGACCTCCAATATAACCTCGGATTAAATATTTTATTCTTTTTCTATTCTATCACTTTACGACGATTAATCAATATCTTACCTTATTAATTATGTAAAGAAACCAAACTCGGAATAGTAACAAATTGTGTCACTATATTCTTGAAAGGGTTATAAATATTAAAGTACTGGTCTTTATTTGTGATAGCTGTTGCCCGCGACTTCGTCCGCGTCAAGCTTGTAAACTTGTACAAATTAAACTAATAATTTACAATAATCTACAACCTGGGAGTCTTAAAGTCAAGAGTGAATAGGTTACTTCTAGGCAAGCGTGCTCCATCCTCGACCACATCATCGCTTACCATCAGGTGAGATAGTGGTCAAACGCGTGCCTATTAACAATAAAAAAAAAATGTGCTTGCGATGCATTCCGAAAGGATCGTATTCATTAATTTTACTTTCACATAATTTAATTCGGTAGGTAATTATGTTATTATTACCAGATGTATGGACGTCAACGAAGCGGAAAGAGTATGTCAGGATTAGAGCAAAAAAGTGGGAAAAAGAATCACATTAGATAATAATAAAACTTTTCTATATGCTAGTAATTTTGTTTTCAACAACCAAAATGTACTTAGAGTCAGGTGTGGTGATGCGGGAGCAAATGACGTACAATTTTCTCGTATGATAAGTGGCTGGTCCAGAGGTCGACACCCAGTCTTCAGTGTCTACCCACTGCGACTTGTTTATGGTATTTGCGAAGCACACATTTACAGGGAACTGCACGCGCTTGAATTGGAAGGTTTGACTGTGAAAAAGTAATGAAAAATGTGGTATAAACTTCGAGAAAGAGGCCAGCCGTCGAATCTGACTCGGCTGGGCAGCATTCGGGATGCTGCGCGGTACCTTCTCGTGTCACATACCCTAATGTCTCAAAATGGAAGTCTATGACCAGTGCGTGTTGACCAGTGATGACTTAATATATTCCTGATAGTTAGTCGCTCACAAATTGCCTCACATAAGGGCTGACTCGTAAAGTCACCCAAAGGGAAATGGAAAGAGCTTTGTCCAGAGTTTCGTTGCGTGATTGAATCAAGAATTAAGACATACGCAGGAGAACCAAGGTTACCGACATAGCCCAAACAATCGCCATTACACACACAACTGAAGTTGAGCAGGGCACCTTGCTTGCCGAACAAGTGGTCGATGGAGCCGGCTGGTGTGGCGGCAGCGTAATGGAAACTGCAGTACTGGAAGGCATCCCACAAGGTGGACCGATGATCTGGTGAGGGAATCTGATGGATGCGAGACGCACAGGATCGGTCTCGGTGGTCTATATCCAACAGTGGAATGATGTGGTATTTAGTTTTGTCAACGCCACAACCCGTAAGAATTTTTCACGTCGATGATATTTCTCTGCAGAGTTTAAGCCGGAATCCGTTACAGAACTCAGGCGGTGTTAATTCCAATGTAGTGAAATCGGAACACTAACTTCAGCTGAATGACGTACGGTGGTAGTTAATTTGATGCTAACGAATTCAAATACCCTACACGACAAATCATCCCGTCATATTGCTCGACAAATATTGGGTGTGTTTGAAAGAGTCACCGTGGCTGAAGGAACACGGGTGGGTTTTAGTCAGAAAAAGTCTAATACATCATCTTGCTTCGACCAGAGCGGAAGAAGTTATTTGATGATTCCCCACGGTGAAGATCTGCCTCGCTTGGGCAGAGCCCCGCCGTGTCCTCGTGGAGGCGATTGGCGGCAGTGACCTCTCGCGTCCGGCCCTGCTCCAGGCCATGGTACGGAGCGAGAGGGAATGGGAAGCAGTCTCCTTCTTCTGCGAAGCAGTAATGCTCGCGAAGGAAGAGGCGGGTGACGGAGAGGCATCAACAACAAAGTCGCCCTCATGCCCTCAGCAGCAGCCGCCGCAGGAGACGCCCTGGGCGGAGGACGTCGCGAGACGATCTCCGGTCACCATAGACCCGGGCCTGCGGACGGCGAGTAGTAGGTAACTCGCCGTCGGATCAGCACCAGGCTCGCGAGTCGACGGCTTGTAGTGTTCCACGCGCGCCTCAAAGAGTTGTCAGCAAAACATGAAGGGGCCCGTCATGGCTGATGCCTGCCCAGGGGTTGAGGATAAATTCGAAAGAGTTACCTCGCCCCTGGGCTGTCAGGGCTGGGATGGAACAGGGGTGAGTTTTAGTCAGTAAGAGTCTGACACGCCCTACGCGGCCCTCCTGCTCTACCCTAGAGCGGGACATGTCAATGGATGATTTCCAATACCACAAAAAAAAAAGCGTAGTCTTCATTCAGCTTTCTTTCTTTCATGAACTCGTGACCATAGAGCCAAAATCACCCAAAATCAGATGGCGTTTGACAGAAAATGAGGAGAGTGCAAGTATGTTAAAGAGTCAAGTGGTAAATAAAATGATAGAAATGAAGGATATGGAAGGAAAATCTGTGGATAAATGTTGGAAAGAGATGGCGGATTGTATAAGGCGAGCAGCAAAAGATGTGTTTGGAGAATCGCAAGGTAAAGGCATGATAGAAAAGGATACATGGTGGTGGAATGAAGATGTGCAAAAGATGCTAAAAGAAAAGAAAATTTCGTTTAAAGTATGGCAGAATGTAGAAACTGGAAATGATAATTTGAAAGAAGAGAAAAAGAAAATTTATAAAGAATGGAAGCGAAAGGCAAAAAAGACGGTTGCAGTTTCCAGGGCTAAGGCGCAGGAAAAGTTATATGATTTACTGGACAGCCCTAGAGACCAGAAAAGCTCTACCGGATTACAAAATTAAGAGAAAGGAGAACGAGGGATATAATGCACATAAAATGTATGAAAGATGAAATCGGTAAAGTCTTGTTGATAGATGACGAAATAAAAGAGCGATGGAAGGTTTATTTTGAAAAGTTGATGAACGAAGAGAATGAATGGAATGGTGTGCTCAAAGAGATACAAGTAAATATGGGTTTGGTGAGAGAAATTAGCATGGATGAAGTAAGAAAGGCAGTTCAATGTATGAAAAATGGAAAGGCCATGGGCCCTATAACATACCAGTAGAAGTATGGAAGTGTTTAAAAGAGGATGGATGTATGTGGCTGACTTTATTCTTCAATAAGTTGTTGTATGAAGAAGTGATCCCACAAGAATGGTGCAATAGTTCGCTAGTGCCCATCTTCAAGAATAAAGGGGATGTACAGGACTGCACCAACTATCGAGGGATAAAGCTCATGTCACATACTACGAAAGTATGGGACAAAGTGATAGAGAAAAGATTGAGAGAGGAGAGTGAGATTACCCCGAACCAGTTTGGGTTATAAGCCAGGTCGAGGGACAATGGACGCCACATTTGCTCTCCATCATTTGTGCGAGAAGTACAGACGTGTGCACAAGAACTTGCACATAGTGTTCATTGATCTTGAGAAAGCGTATGATAGGGTACCTCGGGATGTGTTGTGGTGGGCTTTGAAAGAGAAAGGTTTGCCTAGGAAGTATGTTGAGCTGATTCGTGCTATGTACAGACAATCTAGTACCTACGTCAGGTTCGTTGCTGCCAACACCGATGAGTTCAGTCATCAGTGTGGCTGTAGGCTTACATCAAGGGTCGGCTTTAAGTCTTTACCTCCTGTTGATTATGGACGCTCTTACGTCGGAAATATACACGTGCAAAGCGATGGCGAAATAGATCGGACTGTTAAGCACAGAATTAACACTGAATGGATGAAATGGCGGCAGGTCACTGGGACTATCTGTGACTTCCGCATTCCCCTAAAACTTAAGGGGAAGATTTATAAAACAATGGTCAGACCTGCTATCTTATATGGTTCAGAATGTTGTGCCACAAAAGGGATGAATGAAAAGCAATTGCATGTAGCAGAGATGAGAATGCTAAGAGCGATGTGTGGTGTTACGCGTATGGATAGAATTAGGAATGAGTATATAAGAGGAAGTCTGAAAGTGGCACCGCTGACTGAAAAGTTGTGTGGAAATCGGTTGTCGTGGTATGGGCATGTGATGCGGAGGAATGAAAAAAATGTCGTGAGGAAAGTCTTGTGTATGGATGTGGATGGCTATAAGAGTAGGGGATGGCCAAAAAAACGACGGTTGGACTGTGTGAAAGAGGATATGGGTAAAAAGGGGGTGACAACAGAGATGACGACTAATAGAGGAGTACGGAAGAAAAAGACATGTTGCGCCGACCCCAAATAAATTGGGATAAGGGCAGGAGAATGATGTGACCATAGAGACTTCGTTTCAAAAAAGCGTTCACTACGTCAGCTCGAATTTCTCGTAACATCACGGATAGAGTCCGAAAGAAAGCGCCGCCAAACAGCATGTCTTATTTCCTGCTGATTTCTAGCAGAGGTATTTTGCAGCCACCGCAGTTCTATTTGCCATTGATTATTCATTCCATATGATCAAAGAACAAGCCTTGCACCCGGCCTTTGTCATTAAATACACCTCTTTGCTTATTTCACGTATAGTACGCCAGTCGGTAGCATTTTGTTATACGTAAGGTAGTTCGTAAGCTGATCTTGCCCACATTTTTAAAAATGCCAAGACCGTGATTTGGCGCGGCTTTTCTAAACATTCTGTGTCATTTTCAGGCTCAGTAAAAATGCGTTCTAAAAATGGACGTTCAAATGCATGACCGTTGGATCATGTATAGAGAAGGCTATTGTCCGCCAAACTGCCTCGCCAGTGCTGATGTAGAGACCAGACTGGAACTTGGTCACGTCTCGATCGATTAGTACTCTGCAAAGACTACATAGCCTGGTCGCTGCTCTTGTTTGCATACCTATTTACAAGAAATGTATTTAATCTAATCAAAGGAATGACAAAAAATTTTAACTTTATCTTTGCAATTTTTTATTATGTCTATAAAAATAGTGGTAAGAATGGAAAAAAATCGAATGAAATGTTTACAGTCATTCGATTTTAGACTTATCTTAGGTCATAAAATTTACAAAACAATCACCAAAAAAAAATAAACGTGCTAGACTCGTACTTTTTTCATCTTCGCACTTGAAAGTCAATGCTGAAACCAACGCGCTACGATCTTTGCTGATATTTATATCAAAATAGGGGTTAATTAATAATAGCGGGAATCCCCCTCTTGGCATAAAATTTTAAGGCATAACGTTTTCTCATAACTTTATTCGCTTAATAATACTGTGGCTTAATAATACTTTGGCGTAATGCAAAGGTTAGTATAACCGTCATTTGGTCTTATTTGTTTTGTCATAATTTGGAGTTGCATAAAATTTTAACGCGTCAAGCCCTCAGTCATTAGCAGACACAATTAAAAACCTATTGTTGCGTTACCGTATCGTAACGCCTGACGCGTTAAAGCATAATATTTATTCGTCTATTAATCATGAGATTAGTATTTAGTCCAAGAGCGAGCGAAGCGAGCTCGGATACTTAGGGTCATTGAGATGCCTTCTCACCCTGACACGCACAGGTTAGGTTAGAATGGGATTTCAGCAATTTTATTAGTCATATTGCCATTTCTATAAAAAAACATTGTTAACCATATATTAAAATTTAAATATTTTCTTAAAAAGTCAATATCTGTGTGCTACAAAAGTTAGTTACAGAAACGAATTGTTGCGAAGCCAACTCCACGTAGCCTTGTCTGCTCTACCCCTAGAGTGTAATTTAAGCTCGCGTGGAACCGCCAGAGCCCCTCACCGCCGGAGCCGCGACAGAAACCATGCCTGTTGCATGTTGCATGCCCGCTTGCATAATAAATGCTTACTTGCATGCTGCATCCTTGCTCCATGCATGGTGTATGCCTGTTTGCATGTTTACATGCTTCTTACAACTGTAAACTTTCTGAGATAAGATAGTTCTGCCTTTCAATGCCCATCTCACCTTATCTTTATTCCAAAGAACATTATGTTTAAATGTCATTATGCTTTTATAACATTATGCTTCATTATTATTATGCTAACTGTATTTATGGCACTAAAAATTATGTCTAATAATATTGAGCGTCATCATGCTGAATTTCATTATGGCATGTAAATTATGACAATACTAGCTTCCGCCCGCGGCTTCGCCCGCGTGAAAAGTGTAATTGAGGCCGAAAGTTAGAATTTTTTTGAACGCCACAGTTCTACATAAAGACTGTTGGGACGCACACACACTCGCTCAGTGTGTCGGGGTACCTATCTTGTTACTCTTACCGTGTTAAATTTAATAGTTAGGGCTAGAATCATGAAAATCAGAATTTCCTACATTCGTAGGGCTTAGCAAAGTTGGACGGCGATTAAATTTTGCGGATTTCACCTAAGCAATAATGTTTGCCACGCCGAACATCTCTTTTCAATGGACTACCTTTTCATTGATTTTGTGGATTGATCATCCAATGACTTCTCCCGTTCTGGGTGGAGTGGGAGGGCTTGTCAGACTAAAACCCACCCTTGTCCCTTCAGTTGCCTGAGTGCCAAGAGCCGCGGTTTTATCCGCGACCCCAGGCAGGCATCGGCCCTGCCAGCCCCGTCAGGTATTACTGATATCTCCTTGAGGCGAGCGGGGAACATTACGTGTCGTATTTATAACCAAATAATTAAAAAAAAAAAATCTTTAATCCTCAGAATATATTTTGTGATTCTGATCTCCTGGTAGGTTGTGAATCTAATACCGCTCAGGATTATAGCCCCGGAAACACTTCTTCTTGATTCTGGTATCCTGGTGGTATGTGAAGCTATACAGCTTTTTTTTTTTTTTTTTTTTTTTTTAGCTTAGGATTGTAGCCCCGAAAACACCTATTCATGATTCTGGTCTCCTGGTACTTTGTGAGTCTTTATCTCTCATGATTTCAGCCCTGGAAATACTTCTCATGTTTCTGGTGTCCTAGTACTTTTTGAGCGTGTGCGCTCGTTCAGCCTGACTTTGGATTTCTACTTCCACCTCAGCCTTCGCTAAGTCTTGTCATTTACCGGGATAAAAAGTAGCCTATGTGTTAATCCAGGTTATGACTACGTGTGTGCCAAATTTCATTGTAATCCCTTCAGCCGTTTTTGCGTTACCTTCAGCCAAACATACAAACAAACAAACATACAAACTTTCGCATTTATAATATTAGTAGGATTAACTTTTTCACGATTTTGGCACCCTGGTAGAGTTTAACTGTGGTTGCATCCGCGTGCAGGTCTGAAATTTCTCTTCTTCGTGATTCTGTTTTCCTGGTAGTTTAAGAATCTATACCGCTTAGGATTCCAGCCCCGAAAATACTTATTCATGATGTTACCTCTCCACTTCATGATTCTGGTCTCCTGGAACTTTGTGAGTAGCGTACCGCTCATGATTTCAGTCCTGGAAATACTTCTCATGTTTCTGGTCTCCTGGTGATTTGTAAATCTCTACCTCTCCTAATACCAGCCTCGGATTATGTTTTGTGATTCTGATCTCCTGGTAGGTTGGGACTCTATGTGTTTCTGGTCTCCGGGTATTTTGTGAATTTGTACCGCTTAGGATTCTAGCCCCAAAAATACTGATTCACGACTCTGGTCTCCTGGTAGTTTGAAAATCTCCTCACCTTTCATGATTCCAGCCCCAGAAACAATTTTTCATGATTCTGTTCTCCTGGTAATTTGTGAATCTGTACCTTTCACAATACCGGCCTCATACCAGCCTCGGAATATGTTTTGTGATTCTGATCTCCTGGTGGGTTGTGAATCTAAACCGCTCAGAATTCCACCCCCCTGGCAGTTTGAGAATCTATACCGCTCACGATTTCAGCACCGGAACACTCTTTGTGTTTCTGGTCTCCTGGTATTTTGTGAATCTATACCGCTTAAGATTCTAGTCCCAAAAAGCCCTGGAACACTCTTTGTGTTTCTGGTCTCCTGGTATTTTGTGAATAAGATTCTATAATCCCAAAAATACCGATTCATGACTCTGGTCTCCTGGTAGTTTTATAATCTATACCTCTCATGATTCCAGCCCCGAAATCACTTTTTCATCATTCTGGTCTCCTGGTAATTTATGAATCCTCTACCTCTCATAATCCCAGCCTTGGTTTACATTTGTAATTCTGATGTCCTGGTTTTTTGTGAATCTGTACTGCTCGGAAAACTTATTCATCATTCTGTTCTCCTGGTAATTAGTGAATCTGTACCTCTCATAATACCAGCCTCAGAATATATTTTGTGATTCTGATCTCCTGGTAGGTTGTGAATCTACACCGTTTAGGATTGTATCCCCTAAAACACCTATTCATGATTCTGGTCTCCTGGTACTTTGTGAGTCTTTATCTCTCATGATTTCAGCCCTGGAAATAATTCTCATGTTTCTGGTGTCCTAGTACTTTTTGAGCGTGTGCGCACGTTCAGCCTGACTTTGGATTTCTACTTCCACCTCAGCCTTCGCTAAGTCTTGTCATTTACCGGGATAAGAAGTAGCCTATGTGTTAATCCAGGTTATGACCTACGTGTGTGCAAAATTTCATTGTAATCCCTTCAGCCGTTTTTGCGATACCTTCAGCCAAACATACAAACATACAAACAAACAAACATACAAACTTTCGCATTTATAATATTAGTAGGCATGATTTCAGCCCTGGAAATAATTCTCATGTTTCTGGTGTCCTAGTACTTTTTGAGCGTGTGCGCACGTTCAGCCTGACTTTGGATTTCTACTTCCACCTCAGCCTTCGCTAAGTCTTGTCATTTACCGGGATAAAAAGTAGCCTATGTGTTAATCCAGGTTATGACCTACGTGTGTGCAAAATTTCATTGTAATCCCTTCAGCCGTTTTTGCGATACCTTCAGCCAAACATACAAACATACAAACATACAAACATACAAACATACAAACATACAAACATACAAACATACAAACAAACAAACATACAAACTTTCGCATTTATAATATTAGTAGGATATTAATATTCTTATCAGTAGTAAACCCCTTGTAGATGATATCGTGATGATTTTAATTTCAGAAGTTAAATTCGTAACTATATGTAATAATGCAAAAAAAATTGTATAAATTTTTCGCCACTTCGATTTTTAGGTATATGTTTTGGTTAGCTTTTACAATTTAACATAATACAAAAAAAACTATTTTTGATATTTTATTTTGTATTATGTACGATACGAGTTGTTGTAGCTGAGGATCTAACTCGCGGTAAAGCGTCGTTTAAACAAACATAATGCAATATTGCTCACCCCGCATAGCAAATAGTTTGATAATTTACAGCCTATGATTTAATGACCAGACCAGTAAATGTTATTTATACAAAATTTTAACGGAATCGGCTTAGTAGTTTTTGCGACAAGTGAAAACATTGCTCCACAATTCTAGTGTTCTATTATAATATTTATAGATTAACCCACCTTATAAAATAAGTATTTTAATCTATATTATTTACACAGGTAAGTATTAGCTCTAAGTTTCAGGTTTCAAAATGGAAGGAATGAGATTTTTCACTTAAACCGGTTTTCCCCTTTTCACTCCGATACAGGTTGATTATGAAAAATACGTTTGATCTGTTAAAATTACTTTACTTGTTGACTGTTTATATTAATTTTCGAGTTAACTGAAGCGAGCAAAAACTATTCCCTTAAAAACTTCAACATTTTGCTTCAGTTTATTGACGATCGTAGTGAACGGACGTATCGAACAATATTATTATAATTTAAACAAATAATCACTTGCGAAATCGTGACCTAGTTTTTATAAATAGCCGGTTGTAACGCAAACTGAGTCATAATATTGATTTATGTAAGGTGGATTTATGAAGATGATCAGTGATTAACAAGTAAATAACCTGTTACACTATGGAGGACAGTCCCTTCAGCCCGAGAAGTAGGTGTGCTCGCTCTCCGCCGCCTACACCCGCGCGCGCAGCCGTACCAGCTCCTGCCCCTCAAGCGCCGAGCCAAAGGCACGATGAGTTCGTAGGAATACCGACATCAGAAATTCAAAACTGGATGACGACCATTGACCAGAGCCTTCAGGAGGTGTGTGCTATTGCAGCAGAAGGCAAGCTGAACTCGGACCAGAAACAGCGCATCAGTGCCTTATGCCGGAAGGTTGGACATGGAACATCGCAGTTGGCCGTTCAGTACCAGTCCATTAAATCTAGAGCTTTACAATCTCACAATGCTGTGAAAGCACTCGAAAGCCAACTCGACCTTTCGCAGCAACTAAAGGAGCTCAAAATGAAAGTCGGAGAGACATTCAAGCCTGCCCTGGGAACTTCCTTTTCTGACATGGTGAAGAAAGGTGCCAACAATTATATCCAGCCGTCAAACGTAAGTTCTGTGGTCATTTATCCGCAAGATAAATTGAGGACCAGTGATGAGACAAAATCTCTCGTCCAAAAAATTATCTGCCCCGAACAGATGAAGCTACATGTTAGAGGCCTACGCAAGACCAAAAATGGCGGTGTTATCATCAGCACCGAGACGAAAGACGATATAGAAAAGCTGAGAAAATCGGAGCAGCTAACAAAGTCAGGTCTAACTGTCGACGAGCCTTACAAAAGGAAGCCTAGGGTTGTAATCATAGGAGTGCCGTCATCCATGTCAGAAAATGAGGTTATCGCGTGTTTGTACCATCAAAATCTTGCCGAGATACTACAGGACTGCAGCCTTGAGACGTTCTTGACCTCAATTAGGTTAAGCCACAAATCAGGTAAGAAAGACGCTGAGTACTGCAACTACGTAGTAGAAGTATCTGCAGTCATATGCAAAGCCCTGATGTCAAAGGAAAGAGTATTTGTGAACTGGTCATCATGCCCTGTGAGAGACTTTACATTGGTCACACGATGCTATAAGTGTCAGCAGTACGGTCATGCTGCCAAGTCTTGTCGGCAGACGACCTACACCTGCGGTCACTGTGGCGATCAAGGGCACTCAATCAAAGAATGTCCAAAGAAGACAGATGAGCCGAAATGCGCTACTTGCTTTCATTTCAAAAAGCCAGACAAGCACAACACAGGCGCTGCTGACTGCCCGGCGAAAATAATGGCCGAAAAAAGATACATAAATTCCATTGATTATGCAGGCGCCTAAGAGCGCCGTTAATAAGTTATTTATTTAGACCTTTTCAGTTTTTATTTTTCTATTTATCACCATATTATGATGATAAACAATATAATTAACGAATTAGATAATTTCTCTGTATCTGAGTCAAAAGTTTGTGAAGCTGAAAATTGCAAACAGTATCTTTCCGGCTACAAAACTCCATTTACCGTACTAACACAAAATATTCGCAGTATTTTTAAGAATTTTGATAGCTTTTGCACCTTTCAACAACGGTTAAACATAAATAGTGACGTTATTGTTTTAACCGAATGCTGGCTTGCCAAGCAATATAACATTCCACTAATACCGGGTTATAATATGTACAAAAGTAATAGAAATTACAATCAAAATGATGGGGTGATAGTTTATGTAAGGAATCATTTGAAGGTCTCTGTTGAGGAACCTAATATGCACGACTGCAACAGTTTGGTGGTTAAGATTGGATCAAACTTTGCAATATTAGCATTATATCGACCTCCCTCCTTCAAAAATATTAGCAATTTTACTGACTCGCTGAATGAAAGCTTGCAGAACCTGTCATCCATCAAAAACACGATTGTAATTGGAGATATTAATATCAATATTCTACCAGGAAGTACTGATGCATCTGCTCAGGACTACCTCAACCTATGCGCATATCACGGCCTGCTCCCCGCACACACTTTACCTACACATCATAGTGGCTCCTGCTTGGACCATGTCATGCTTAAAACAAATTACCCCTCACTTGCACTCGTTGTTAACTCGACAATAACCGATCATAATGCTGCCCTACTAACTCTAGATTGTAACTTACCTAAGCAAAACACTCGCACAATTTCGAAATTGAATATAAATAAACTTGAAGAAGATTTGCGCGTCATCAAGTTTGATCCAGTCTATAATTCCGCTGACCCGCAGTTTGGTATGTTGTATGTAATAGAAAATTTACGACATGCAATTCAGAAAAATACGGTTATAGCGCAATTGAGCAACAAAAATTGCAACATAAAACCCTGGATCACGACAGGTCTTATCCGCTGTATGAAACATAGAGATAAACTGCACATGAAAGCTAAATCTCACCCAGATAATGCTATGTTGCAATTGTCATACAAAAGATATCGTAATTTTTGTAATGATCTACTCAAAAAAGTTAAGAGCAACTACGATAAAACTGCATTACAAAAGGCTGGAACAAATAGTAAAAAGATCTGGAAATGTATTAAAAATATAACATATTCCTCGAAACAAAATGAGTCATCTTCAGGTTTATTACAAGTGCACTCGTCACAGCTGGCATCTGCTAACATAGCAAATAATTTCTTTGTTAATGTTGGAAAGTGTCTTGCAGAAAAAAATCGGGGTCAATCGCCTTATCTAACGAGCAGTCCTATTACGGGCAGCTCCACCTTAACATCCTTTGCACTGCTAGATACTGACGAGACTGAGGTAGAAAGTATCATCATGACTTTGAAAGACGACTGTGCAGTTGGTTGGGATAACATATCAAATAAAATTATTAAACAGTTCAGGAATATTTTAATACCACCACTGGTTTATATTTTTCGCATGTGTTTATCTCTGGGTATTTTTCCAGAGTGCCTCAAAAAAGCAGTTGTTGTCCCTATATATAAATCAGGCAACAAAGAGCAAGTAACAAATTATAGACCTATTTCTCTACTGCCTTCTATCTCTAAAATATTAGAAAAAATTATAAACAAAAGGTTGTTCAAATATCTGGAGGACAAATCAATTTTGTCGGATCGACAATTTGGATTTAGACCTAAACTTTCAACTGCCGATGCCGTTCACCATCTAACTGACTATCTCGCTCAAGAACTTGACAAGGGTAACCATACAGTAGGAATTTTTCTGGACCTCGCCAAAGCTTTTGACACAGTTTCTATTCCTATTCTGTTGCGCAAGCTTGAGACATTGGGCATAAGAGGCATTCAGCTGAAACTCTTTAAAAGCTACTTAGAAAACCGTACCCAGTGCGTGAAGATTGGCAGTGTTCTCAGCGCAGACCAAAAAAACACGTCTTTTGGTGTTCCCCAAGGAAGTATTTTAGGGCCCACTTTATTTCTAATATACATAAATGACCTTTGTAATGTAAAGCTAAAGCATGGCACAATAATATCTTACGCTGATGACACTGTTCTTCTTTTTTCGGCTGTATCGGAACATGAAGTCTACAAGCTCGCGCAAGACGGCTTCAATAGTGTAAATAAATGGCTTCAGCATAACTCACTAACTCTAAATGCGGATAAGACAAATTATATAAAGTTTTCGATGCGCAAACAAGCTTCTCATATTCCTGTAACGTTGTTTGCTCATTGTTGTACAGTACCTGCAGATTGCCCGTTTGTGTGTACCAATATTAGTAAGACTAATCAAATAAAATATTTGGGTGTTTTAATTGATGAAACTCTAACCTTCAAACAGCATATGGAAGCATTAAATAGCAGAATTCGTAAGCTGATATTCGTATTCAAAAAGCTACGATATATTGCAGACCCAATAATAATTAGGCAAGTTTACTTTGCTCTATGTCAGTCAATATTGACATACTGCATTACCTCGTGGGGTGGAGCATGTAAAACTTTATTACTGCCCATCGAAAGAGCTCAAAGAGCGATTCTCAAGGTGTCTACTTGCCGCCCTTTTCTCTTTCCCACTAACCTACTCTATAAATCTTGTGAAGTACTAACAGTTCGACAATTATTCATAATGAGCATTTTACTAAAACAACACGCAGCTCTTCGCTACAGCACTGAATTTACTAACAAGAGACGAAAAGACATAGTTTGCCCCACAAAAAGTACAAAACATGCTTTCACAGCCAAATTTTATGTTTTCCTTGGACCACTACTCTATAACAGACTAAATGCAAAAGCAAATATTTATTCCCTAAATTATAGAAATTGTAAGAAAAGTCTCAAGGTAGCTCTTCAAAGTTTGTCTTATGAAGATACAGAGAAGTTGCTAGCTGTAATGAAATAAAGAATGTATTGTTCTATTCATTTTGTTTTTAATTAGTTAGCTAAGTTAGTATACTAAGGTTTTTTTATACTATTTACTCCTTTTTACATACCTCTAAAATGACTATTTTACTTTATTTTATATAATTACCGTGATTATTTCATAATTTTTTTACCTCATATCGCCTGAAACACAGGATGTCCTAGTTCAGGCACATAACACTTGTGAACTTGACATAGATTTAAGCAAAAATGTATTTACTGTTTTACCAGACAACATGAATAAAAATTTTATTATTATTTATTATTTTATTAACACCCGTTTTCACCCCTTTAGGGGGTGATTTTCGAAAAATTCAAAAATACATAATCGTTATTTTTTAATTTACATTATTCGTGCTGAGTTTTAACTTTATTGGACCAAGTGTTAAGATTCTTCCATACAAACTTTAACAACCTCAAATCCCCCACTTGGGGTTAGTTCTGGAAAACTAATTATGTCGAATCTGTTCATTTACTTAGATATATGTTTCTGCTAAGTTTCAAGTTTTTAAACCCAAACAGTAAGATGTCTCGTACAAACTTCCATCCCCTATTTTACCCCTTTAGGGGTGGAATTTCCAAAAAACCTTCCTTAGTGGATGCCTACACTGTATAAGGTATCTATTTGTAAAACTTTAAGTCTCTATGTCCAGCGGTTTGAGCTGTGCGTTGATATATCACACAGTCAGTTTACCATTAATATACAGATTTACAATTCTGTCAATATCGTTGAAATTAAAATGGTGTGGTTTTAAAGACAATTTAACGAGAAACATTGTCAATACTTTTCCATCTTATTAACGACGTTAAGTAAACTCCAATAAAAAGAAAAAATGTTATAGAAAACCCCGACGAGTACTTAAACAATGAATGCAAAGATGAGCTGCAGAATAACATTTCTAATATCGTGAACTCGTCTTGGAAAAACTATGTTAGCATTTGTATAAAGAACTAGCTTTTGTGGTCGGTTTCACCAGCGTGAAAGTCAAAAATTATTCAAAGAAAACATTTTTTTTTAAATTTCGTTTGTATCAAATTAAAAAAACAAAAAAAAAATATTCCCAGGACAAAAGTGTCCTATTGTCGTATTCTATTACATAATCTACCGGGGTGCAAAGTCTCATCCAAATCCATTTAGCCGTTATGGCGTGAAGAGAAAACAGACAAACAGAGTTACTTTCGAATTTGTAATAGTAGTTTCTTTCTGCCAGCGGCTTCGCCCGCGTGAAAGTCAAAAATTATCCCAACCGTACATATTTTCGGGATAAAAACTAGCTTATGTGCTATTCCAGTCTAATTTATCTCTGTTATTAGCCATTTTGGCGTTATTGAATTATCAACATTCATCTATCCAACCAAACTTTCGAATTTATAATATAAGTAGGATTAGTACGTACGTATTTTTTAGTGGAGGCCTGTAGTTTAGGTGTTTAATGTCCTCATGACAAGCAAAGCACGTTAAGCCGCTGGTCCCGGCTATCATTTGTAGATCAGATATGAGTCTTGTTAAAAGGTGTTACTCAATAATGATGTTTCCTGGGTATAAACATAATCATTATATTTAGGCCGTAAGCTAAAATATCAAAAAATATTAGATAAGTATTTTATAATGTACCAAACCAATAAAAATTACAAAGATTAAACGCATCAAAGTGCAGGAGTGGGAGCTTGTTATGTGACTAAACGGTACAATGTGTATCGAGGTGTGAAGTCACGCGAAATTTCAACGTACTATATCGTCCTCATTTTTGGTTTACGTGACAAAAGAAAAAATACTTACGTGTCCAATATTTTTTGGTAATCTAACTCACGAACGAAACATACTTTTTTTTTTAAACTAGCCTATTATTGGGATTTTGAGGTCAGATAGACAGTCGCTCCAAGTAAAATACTGATACTCGGCTACATCCAGTTGACTGGAAGCCGACGCCAACATAGTTGCGAAAAGGTTAAGCAGATTCATTAACCTAATTCTTTTATCTCTAAAGACAGTACAAAATAAAGAGGCTGAAAGGTCGGTCTTTGTCCAGCTGTTGTTAAATATCCCAGAGTGATGATTAGATCTCTAGCACTAGTTATCATTATTTATGGTCACAATCAAGAGAAGCTAAATCTTTTATGTCAATCTGCCTAGTCTTTTCCCAACTTTCCTGGGGTCGGCTTCCAGTCTAACCGGATGCAGCTGAATACCAATATTTTACATAGAGCGACTATCTATCTGAACTCCACAACCCAGTTACTGGGTAATAAGATACCCCTTGGTAAGACTGGTTGTCAGACTTTTGGACTTCTGACGAACCGTAACGACTGTCAAAGATCCACGATTGACAGCCGGGACCAACGTCAGTGAAATCTTTTTTGTAAAATCTGAAAGTTTCTATATCATCATCAGTACTTTAATATTTTTGGTTCCTGATTATCGTCACAAAGGAATTTTCAGATCCCCATCATCAGTATTTCAGCCAAAAGACGTCTCTCGATTGCATTGGATTCCCGCAACCCTCACCAGGAAGTCGTTCCAACGCTGCGTCTTCCGGTACGCGATGGCCACTCCAGAACCTTTCAGTCCCATTGACCATCTGGGCTATGCACGGAGTTTCCTTGCGTGATCGAATCGGAAATGATAATATTCCCAAGAGAATCAAGGTTACCGACATAGCTCGAAAAATCGTCAAACTGAAGGGGCAGTGGATAGGGACATTTTTCGCAAAACTTTCAGACTTAAAAAGTTTTGGCGGCTCTTGATTTCCTCTGTTCAAAGCGGGTTTCCCAACGAACACAATAAACGAGACACAAAGGCTTGAATCTGTAATCTCCGCACTATGCAAATGGGTTTATAATCTCAGCCTTACTCCTACGAGGAAGCTACTTCCTACCCTCTTATTATAATCCCTCTTCCGTGATTTACTGACGGCTTACCTACCCGTCGTTGGTGGTTAAAGCTAATTCGTGTGTTTTTGTTTACAGGTGAAATTGCCGTTCGGTTATTATCAAGGGACCAGTCAACCAAATATTACTAAAGGCTAAGGCAAACGTACAGAGCAGCAGTGGCTTAGTAGGAATAGCCGCTACTTGCTAGTTGTAGGTCGTGGATCCGAACACAGGCAGGCGCTTTACTTTGGAAAAAACATCCTGAGGAAACCAGCATGTCCAAAAACCTGAAAAATTTCGAAGTCAAGTGACATCTACCAATCTGCGATGAGTCCGCGTCGTGGTTTACAGCCCAGTCCCTCGCTCAGAAAGGAGGCCTGAGTCCCAACAGTGGAAACATTAATAGACTGATTATGTAAGTTATGTAAGCAAAACGATCTGCTTTTTAGTTTCAATCTGTCCATCCGAGGCAAAGCTTAGAGACTTTTACTACTAGATGTACGAAATTTCAAATGGGTATTTATTATAAAACTAAATAATAAAATCCTGAAAAAGATTTTTTTGGTTGTGATAGTCCCATAATGTAAAGTGGGTATAACTTTTTTTTTATCGCCTACACTATATTATGGATATCGTTTGATAGGTCTTACAAAATCATTGCGGATAAAATACGTGAATAATTATAACGAACCTTGAAGGAAAACTATCACGGCTTTTTTTTTTGGGGGGCTGGGAAGTCATCCAATGACTTCTCCCGCTCTGGGTGGAGCGGGAGGGCGTGTCAGACTCTTACTGACTAAAACCCACCCCTGTTCCTTCCCTGCCTGAGTGCCTAGGGGTGCGCTAACTCATTTTCAGAATTTATTCGCTACCCCTAGGCATTCAGGCACCGGCCACGATGGGCCCTGTCAGTGATGGCTGACACTCATCTCTTTGAGGCGCGCGTGGAACACTACGCGCCGTCGACTCACGGGCCTGATGCTGATCGAACGGCGAGCTACCCACTGCTCGCCGTCGGCAGGTCCGGGTCTACGGTGGCCGAAGATCGTCTGGCGATGTCCTACGCCCAGTACGCCCAGTACCTCTCCTGCGGTGGTAGCGGCCGGGGCTGTGAGGGCCACTCCGTTGAGCTTCCCTCACGCGTCCTGCCTCCGCCTTCGCGAGAATAACTGCTTCACAGAAGGCGGAGACTGCCTCCCATTCCCTCTCGCTCCGTACCATGGCCTGAACCAGGGCCGGGCGCGAGAGGTTGCCGCCACCTATCGCATTCACTAGGCCATGGCGGTGCTCCGCCCAAGCGGGGCAGACCTCCACCGTATGCTCCACCGTGTCCTCTGATACGACCTCTCCTGCGCCAGGACCAGCGTGTCGTCAGCGTAGCAAACTACGCTGACGCCGCTAGAGGCGGTCCCAGGACCGATCCCTGTGGAACACCGCACGACATCTCTCGCCGGTTCCATTCTCAAGCTATCACGGCTAAGTTAGCTCTGTTAGTTTGAGAGTAATAGTTACCCAACTTATAAAATTTACCTACCTGGAGAATTTCGTACAAAACAAAATTTTTAGAAAAAAATACTTAGGTGAACTTGTTCATCATCAGCCTTTTTATGCCTCCACTGCTGTGTCACAGGCCTCCTCAGCGAGAGGATGAAGTTATTATTTATTTAATATTTAAATCGGGTGGTACATTATGTTTTTTTTTTTTCGTTTTTAACTAAACCTTTTTGTCCGTAAAACCGTGAACTCAATTCACTACTCAGCCTATTATAATGGGTATATGTCTTCGCATATTATAACGGGTGACTACGGAACCCTACACCGCGCGTGCCCCGACACGCACTTTTGGATTTAGGAATCAAGATTATGTGAAAAACAAATCACAAAATTCACTGTCTTTGTAGGAAACCACAAAGACAGATTGCAAATCTGAAACCAAAAGACATTTGCAAAGGCCTTTTCTCAAGTGATGAATTGACAGGTCGGTCAGCTTACTTGATTAATGCTTGCTTTGGCACTTTGAAAGACTAACCTTTCTGTGTCGGCTGCGTTATAGGACAGATTAGGAAAAATAAAATGATAGTAATTCAAGGTTTGACCGTATGGTAGGCAAATAAATGCCTAAACTGTTTTAGCCTGCAATAGCGATGCTTTTAGTATATGTGTTTATTCGTCAGTTAGATTCAGTTGGCTTCTCAAATCCGATTAACTACGTACAAAGCATCAGTCACACTGGACAAACAGTCTGAGGCTTAAAGATTGGAGCGTCACATAACGAGTGCATTGCGGTGAGGAAAATCGAGCAAAACCACACAAAAGAAAAACGGTGGCGTTGCGGCGATGGCGGGAGCAACCGTGTGTTGAGCTCCTTATCGGGAATTTTCAAAGGTGTTCTTTTTACAAGCTTTTTTTTAGTTTAATTTTAAAGTATATTTTCATAATGAGTGAAAAGAATGAAAATGTTACTCATAAATACTAGGTATCAATTTATTACACTTAGAAATTATGTGACTTTAATTTATAAAGGGAGTTCATAACATACTGTGGAATGTTTTCCATTTTGTTCGAAAACCTAAGTGTATTTTGTATAAAAATCACAACGTGAAAAGCCCACGTAAACAATCGTCTCCTTGTGTTTTCTCAAACATACTATTTCTGGGAATACTGAGAACTTAAACTGATTTACTGCCATTTGTAGAACCATCAGCTCTTTGAACGTTATTTGTATAGACAGTCAGATAGTTTCTTGTCTATAACTAATTAACTACGAGTATATACCACAAAATGCGGGTGACCTAGAAACTGAACTGATGTCGCCTTCCCCCTCTAGTTGACGTACTCGTATCTCTGTATTTGAATCTAGTCTGAAACTGAATGGATTAAATGAACTTGACAGCTGTATCTTAATAGAAACGCCCTTGTTTTGGATACTATCTGTTCATAATGGCGTCGGATAAAAATCCTCTATCGTCACGCTTAACAACATTCTATGCAAATAGAGAGAATCATAACAATGTTACGTAACGCCTGTATTCTAAACTAATCTTAAAGAGTGACGGTGTTTGAATAGATAAAATAGAAGTGAAATTTAATTAATACGTCATGCCTAGGGGTTGCGGATAAATTCTGAAATTGAGTTACCTCACCCCTGGGCACTCAGACAGAGAAGGAACAGGGGTGGGTTTAGTCAGTAAGTGTCTGACACGCCCTCCCGCTCCACCCAGAGCGGGAGAAGTCATTGGATGACTGCCCACTCCACAAAAAAAAAAACTGTCTACTGTTGGGTGTTTTCATAGCTACACAACGTTTCTGCAGGTGAGAAGTACAGGACCAGTCGATATGGCGCCATTTGGAGAGGCCTAGGTTCAGTAGTGGACGCATTTTGGCTAAAATAAGAACAAAATTTATTAAAACCATTATTTTGTTTACAAAATAAGAGGCCTTTGGCAGGAACATTGGCCCCCAAACTAGGCAGCGCCTGTATTTTAGGGACCGAAGTTGCGATGAAATTATAAAAAGATATGTTATATATATTGTAAATAAAAGAGTCAATAACAAGGATGAAGTATTTTAAGATACGTAATATTTTGGTAATTAGGTTACCTTTTAAAATTAAGACTAGGATATAATTAGTGTAAAACAAATAAATAAAAATAAAAAAACAATTCTGTAATGTTTGTGGTTGTGTGTGATGGTGTGAGTGTGTGGTGTTGATTATGATGAAAATGATGATGCTGATCCTATCAATATAATTTCCATCCTAAACACCACGGCTTTCTGTGTAATTAAAAGTTTGCTGAACTTCAGTTGGGAACTTCATTGTAGATCTTTAAAATACTGATTATTGAATAAATCATCAGTATATGTAATTACGGCCTAAATACCAGAAATTAAAATATGGCAAAGTGTATTTTTTTGTACTGTACTGTTGTAATTGTCAAGGGTGGACATTCAATTCGATTAGGAAATGTCATCAACGTGGTTTGGATTTCGTTAAACTTGAACTTCAAACCGTTAATTTGTGAGAGCTTACACCTTAATGAATTTGGTAATCATTGTGTTTTAACGTAGGAATACATCAAGTTAATAGGTATCACATTGGTTAAATGACTCTCTTGGGCAATTTTGGCACGTTACCCTCCATCTAAGCTTTTAAAATTGGGTACTTAATTAAAGTAATTTCAAAGACTTGTGTGGGCATACAAAAGTTTTTCTTTTCACGTGTGTTTAATGACGTAATTAAGGGACATTAGGAATTGTATACGGAAACCCGTAAAGGGAATGTTAGGTGGTTCGTACTCAATTTTATTTTACAGCTACAAATGACAGTTATCTACAAGATAAGTATGTTATAAATAATTGATATTGACAGTATTTGTTTGTGTTACACAGCTTTGCCTTTTTTTTGGGTAGGGCCCCAGTAGATTCGCACCTTCATAGTCGTGGCTGATGAGCAGACACGTACAAGCAGTGAACCTTTTCTTCTCACTCTCCAATTCAACGAAGAGTGAATCGCGCACCGTCTTTGAACACCAACAACTGTTGAAGTTCTCAGTAGGTGCGCTTTTATATACTCCACCCCGAGTCCCTCTCACTTGAGGCCTTCCGGCATGAGTGACTCTACCGGCAAAGCCCCATAAATCATTACGGCACGCAAGCTCCATCACGACGTTAACGCGTGGAGACAAACTCGGTGGGGAAAATCAGCTGTACCAAAGTATTTATGCAAATCTGATGAGACCAAATTGAGAGGATATTGAAACACTACTTAAACTTTAATTTCCTCTCGATTTTATAACATGCGGGAAGCAAAAAAACAAACCTGTGGTTTATGTAACTGAAAATACACTAAGCAAACCTACAAAAGTAAAGCGATATCATATTGACACACATTAGGAATTTTCTGAGTAAATACGTCGGAACAACGAATTATACTAAAAAACAGGATAGGTGAAACCTTTCATGCGAAGCGTTTTTCTGCACTCGTGTGAAGTCTGAATTAAAAGGTTTAATCGGCGCAACAATATTTTGCCAGGGTTCCGCATACGTGTTATGTATGTAGATACGAGTCTGGGAAAAACGACGTTTGATTAATAATTTTCGAGTTGTTAAACAAAATGACATGCAGATTTAAAGCAGTGACTCTCCATTTATCACTCTCGTTTATTTTACTGAAACTCAGGACGTATCATAAAATATAAAGTAATTTTGCGATTTTTATAGAAACAAAGATGTTTAGTACTGAAATCATTCTGCTCACTTTAGGTAGCTCGGCTTAACAGCTTAAAATACCTATCTGGATTCCCACAAGAAAGTTCTCGAATTTATCGATAACGCGTATCGACACTTATTACAGCTACGGCTGTATGCACATTGTCAATGTAGTTGCATAACTTAATTAAACTAACGTATCTGATTTACATAACCTAACCAACTAAAAGCTATTCCAGACTCAAACCGATTTAATTAATAATGTTTAATATTAAGTTTGTGTTACAAATTTTCTTTGACTGGCTTGGCCACTTGGCAAATATATTGGTAATGTAAATGCTTTAACTAATGATACTGAGCTACGGTATTGCGTGCCTTTTGCTTCTTTTCAACCTCGAAAATGCTAATGTTTAAAGATCAAAATGAACAGTTTCAGAATAATTATATCAGATTGGCTATCAAGTCTCGAACATCGTTCTAATCAGTCATTCTTTTTTCTCCTATTTAGTTACACTTAAACAGGCTGTAACGGATAGGTGTGGTCATAGTTTTACGAGCCGGTTCTGCCTATGGAAATGAACAACTTTCTGTAAGAAAAAATAGAAAATTCCCACATAAAAAAAAATTGGACTTTCCATACAAAGTTAACATCAGTTGATCAATATTCTAATGGCAGATAACTTTTTTTTTTAGAATTTCCTCGGATTTTCCTGAAGAAAGTTATTCATATCGATGGGCAGATGCAGTTCTTAAAATATGAGTACACTTTTCCGTTACTCACTGTATAGAAGGAAAATTCTCCAAATATTTGAGTGAAAATAAAACATTGTTTGCACAATAAATCGTTGTAATGTTGAACACGATTTATTGTTATTAAACTTTTTGTTTTGTTCAATAATTTATGGAATTAATTATTTAATAATACTACACAGATTATTTAATTGTTTAAAAAAAACGTTGCCCGTCACTAAGAATGATTCCTGTATCGTGGTTGTATTCACACACATGTAATCTCACATACACAAGACACCCATACCTGGAACAACCATCTTGTACGCCATACAAATATTTGTTCCGGGCGAGAATCGAACCCACGACAAGAAGCGCTGCAGCGAAATACTCAGCGACTATATCAACCATGACGTTAAAATGTATTATTGCAGACTGATGCATAGTTATTTTTAGGGTTCCGAACATCTGAATGTAAAAACGGAACCCTTATAGGATCACTCGTGCGTTTGTCTGTCTGTCTGTCCGTGTGCCCGTCTATGACAGCCAATTTACTCTGAATCTACTGGTCTGATTAAGTTGAAATTTGCTATACAGGTGTATTTCGACCCAAACACGGGCAAGTGACGTAAATAAATTGTTTTGGAATATGGGAGTAACTTTTGGAGTGAAAATCAGATAATTTTAAAATAAAGTTTTTCAAATTGTACCGTGCGACATATCAAATAAAAGGGCGCAATGTGGGAGTCTCAAATATATTATAAAATATTTTTTTCATATTTATAAAATGAATCGATTAAAAGTTATAAAAAACTTTTTTACAAAAAAATTGAACCGACTTCCAAAAAAATCAAAAAGTGCAAAATAACTTTAATTTCGGAAGTCGGTGTTTCTGGTTTTGTTTCTTCGTTTTTTGACACCGATTTCCGAAATTAAAGTTATTTTGCACTTTTTGGTTTTTTTGGAAGTCGGTTCTATTTTTTTGTAAAAAAGTTTTTATTTTTCACTTTTTAGTTGTGATTCTCCATTAAATTGTATTAACAATGGATATCTAGGCGTTAGCAGCAATCGCGGTTGATTTGCTGTCATTTTTTGAAGAGTTCCGTTGTCTGTCTCCGAAACGCATCATCAGATCTATATGAAATTTAAGTGGGACCATTTCGGAACAAATTCTTTTCGAACAAAAAAAGAATTTTGGAAAGCCGTCTATAAATGACGAAGTTATGCCCGAACATACATAAAAAAAAAAAAAAAAAATACAAACATCCGAATTGATAACCTCCTCCTTTTGGAAGTCGGTTAAAAAGAAAATTTACTCCACCCTCTTATTTCTGAAACTTAAAGGTTACAGGAAAACCTATGAGAAAACTAGGTATTCTTTTTTTGATTGTTGATATTGTGACGATTGTAGTCACAGCCTAATATTAGCGGGTCTATACCGGCCTTGTAACTGGCAGGTAAGGATTGTTGGAGAATCGGTGAAATTATGATTAGAGATTAGGTGTCACATTTTGTTTTATGTCAGAGATAGAAATTTAGCCCTTGGAAGTGGGCACACATGTATTTCTATTTAAAAATCAATATAGAGTATATAACGCCCTCAGCTCGTTTCCTTATCCACCCGTAGCGAGCATCCTTTCGTACAGTCCTCTCGCAGTCGCCAAGCTACGTGACATCCCCCGGAGCTACGAAGAACGTCCCAGGATCCCTGCAGGCCGTACTGGTGCCTTGGGGTCCTACAATATGCACCCGTTTGACCACTATCTCATCTGATGGTAAGCGATGATGTGGTCGAAGACGGAGCACGCTTGCCTAGAAGTATAAATTAGTAACCCTTTTTTCAAACACCATCGTGTGCGGTGATGCATAAGGTCTGATGATGGATCCAGAAGGTATGTACAGTATAGGTTCAAAAGTTCATCAATCTCGCAAAACAGTACCCGGACCTTCTTCTTTAAGTTGTTTCTATACTATAGACATGCACACACACTCACTTTGTCTGCAACTGATAACAGTTCATAATTTCTTCAACAACCTTAGTATATGGCATGGTAGCGTAGTGGATAAGGTGTTCTGGTTTATATAGTGGCGATCCGTGGTTTCGAATCTCACCTGCGTCTTATTTTTTGTTACTTTTGTATAATTAGTTTTATAGTTTTTGTTGTTTTTTACCTAGTTAGTAGTTAGATGTTAATATTTAATAATTATTATAGTAGTTCGTTACGCATTAGTATTTTGTATCCTTCTTATGTCTCATTTATATAATAAAGTTAGTGGGTAAAAGAAAACTACTTTGGTAAATTATTTTCTGTGAGGTAGACAGATGCAGTTCGTTACGACTATTCATCTTATAGAACTGTGGTGTTATTGGTTAGTGACGAGTGTTCAAATCTATTAGCGGTGTTGTTAGTTATCTTTCATTTTAAAAATGCAATTAATATTAACATCGAAGCAAAAGCAAATATCATTGCACTGCGTAACATTGGATGTAATATAACACACATTTAATGAAATCGGACTAAGTATAAGTGATATCGCAAATGTTTCATACGGTATTTTTAGGGTTCCGCACCCGAAGGGTAACAATACTAATAAATACAGGGAGTAAGGTACATAAACGCACATACGTGTACCAGTGATTCAGTACATGATTCTGGACGTTGGAATTTTTCATCGGCTTTTTCCTAATTTTTGAAAAAAAAGTCTGCGTTTTTTTACATTAAACTGTATAAAATCTTTATACCTATCTACGTCAATGAAATTTTTAATTAAAAAATAGTTAGTTCGCTTTTTTTGCAAAAAACGCAATGTAAATAAAAATACAAGAAGCTCCCTGCTCAGCTGATTTCCTAAATTCATCGGAGGTCATCGCGGGCCCAGTAGGTACGCACGCAACATTGGCCAAAGACCGCCGACGTTTCTTTGTCGGCAAATGCTCATACCGACCTATGAATCTAACAGACGCGATACGTAAGGCATTTTAAGTTTCTACAAAAATTGATATCCCATTGACTACTTTTATTTGAACTTATTTTGAGGGAACGTTATTTTATAAACCTTCAACGAAATAAGTAAAGAAGATCTAAAAAAATGTGATACAGTTTACTGATAACGACATAATTCTTAGATGCATTTTTGTTAACAACAAAGTTAAGTTAAGTAGTACAATACAACAACGTTACTTACTCATTTCCTTTAAACCATATTCCTACATTTTATATACCTACATCAAAATAATTACTGAGTGAGTAGGTAGGTAGTGGGTACAACTTAATGCGATTGTAGAGTCTATCAATTTTACCGATCTATGCGGTCTATGAGCATGTCGGCACATTCAAAAGCGTACCTACGCTAATAAATAAAATTTTATTTCTTTAGCATTTCGCCGACGACGAATTTTCGTTAGTTCCATGTTAACGTTCATCGCAAACGGATGTGCAGTTGGTCGCAATTTTAGGTTGTTATCGTAAAGTTATCAAAAACATAAGTTATTTTTTGTTTGTTAGTGTATGTGTGTTTTTTGTTCTCCTTGTTGAGTGGTTTTGAAACAACACCCCAGTGCCCAGGAAAATGCTCATGCATGAAGCACGTAGGCGCTTCCCTCGTAAGAAATGAACGAACTTTAAGGTAAGCTGGTTCATTAGTTAAGTACACGGTTGCGAACCGCGTCCCTGACAGAGATATTCGTGGTTGGCGAGTGGCAGAGCTGTACCTACGAAATGTGATCATAAACCATCATCTACAAAGTTGTAAAACACCAAGGTCACTTCTGTAGGGACGAGATTGATGACCGTGTAGCAGGCGCTTTATACCTGCCACGGAAGATTATACGTTTCGATATGCAGAACTCGTAGCATTTGACGTTTTACACGTTTTACGCACGTATGCGCTTATGTCTATTAAGTATCTAATCTAGTTATGATGTGTATTAATTTTTTTTCGGCGTTCGTCACTCGTCTAGAGCAGTCGTGTATTAATTTTTACCCAAAATATTTTAATAAGTGCTCTTCAATTATAAGTAATACGCTCATATACATAGAACTTAAATTACGTAAACAATAAATTTATATTTGTGCCACTTCGTCTCTGTGTCAAGCATCGCAAGAACAACAAGTTACGAAAAGGCGCGCCCGCGCAAGCGTGCCTCGCCCCCGCGTAAGTAGTACAGTTGCTATTTTTTAACTCGCTCGCACAGTGACTCGGCGTACGGTGGTCCGGTACGGTACGTTGTTTGATAAGTACACGTACCCTCATCGCTAAAGATATCTGCGTTTAATACTGAAGCTTTATTATGAATGTACAAAGATCGCCACCACGCCATGCTACGGGCAGTACAACCGGCAAAGGAGGTGGGTCGCAACCTGATTTATCAAAGCTAAGCTCGTTAGCAGTAGACCAGCAAATCACCTTTCGAAAGAGAAAATTTGAATGTGATTGCGCCACCGAAATGAAAGAAATCCGATCGGAATTATCTCGTATTGGTTCTTTACTAGCAAAATACGTAGGATCCAATGAACAGATTATGATTAAAATGCAGGAAAGTATAACAGAAGTTAAAGCTGAGATCACCGAATTAAAATCATGTAACGAACAAACGGCAGGCATGATCCGCGAAAACACAAAACAAATTAGCGAGATTAAGTCATCGACTTCTGGCATGATTACCGAACATAAGGAATTAAAAAAAAATGTATCACAGTTGGAAAAACAGTTAACACTGGATGAAAACAAAATAAAATCTTTTGAGTCAAAACTTAACACGTTTAAACCCACCTCTGAATCTTCGACCGCTACCATTCAAAACCAGCTTTGTCTAAACGAAAACATTATTAAGGAGATATCAGATCGAAATAATAGAGAAAAAAATGTAATTGTTGTGGGCCTGCCGGAACAAACCGCTGTCAATGCAGAAGAGAGAATATCCCGAGACGAATCTGATATTTTGAAAATCACTTTATTGGTGAGCCAAGACCTCCCAAAACCGATTAAGATATTTAGAATAGGTAAATACTCACCAGGAAAAGCCGCAGAGTCAAAGTATGCTACGAAACCTCAGCGCCCGCTAGGCATCTCCTACGCAACAAAGGGAAATTGCCAGAACATATTAAAATATTTTCAGACCAAACCCCAGCTCAGCAAAAGTATTTTCAAAATCTAAAATAGGAACTAAAACGACGTGAAAATAATGGAGAGAATGAACTTACCATAAAATATATTAACGGCACACCTACAATAATAAAAACCCCTGCAAAAAACTACAATCAGTAAACGAAACCACACCTGAGACTACTAGTAATACCTATCAAGTAACCCACAACTACCAAAATATAACGACCAATAAATCACGCCTCAGATTTTTCTACCTAAATGCTCGAAGTATACGCAAAAGAGGAAAATTCGACGAACTTAAGTGCATACTGCAATCACTACCTTATACAATTCATGTTATTTTACTGACTGAAACTTGGATTAGAACTGAAACACAAGCCTCGGAACTGCAAATAAATAATTACTCACACTACTACAACTACAGAACTGATTCAAGAGGAGGCGGAGTTTCAGCATATGTCCATAATGACCTTAAACATAACCTAACAGAGTGCAAATACATAGGTGGAAATAATTATTTATGGATACAATTAGAGAGATACGCACTAGAAGTAGGCGTTGTATCCACTCGAACGTAGAAATACGGAGACACGAAACCTTGCTGTCACTTTGTCCGTCGTCCCCCCGCTCGGCAATTCCTTCCGCGCCAGCACCCCGTGCCGCTTCCAACTTAAAGCTTAATATCTATTAAACTGCTGCAGCTACACACAAATAAAAATACGTGTGTATAGCTGAAACTATAGAGAATTGACTTATGTGAATACTAAATCACAACACTTAGTCCTAAATACTTCAAAAAAAAGTTAAACTTGAGATTATATTATATATTATCTCTTAAACCTATTTATTATGAAACTAGATTATATAAGCTTTCTTTTGATGTCCCTATGTCTTTACTTAGACTGTTTTATGTAGCACAATAAATGAAAACAAACCACCCTTTCCCTCGTCAATTTCATGCCATCTGCGCTAG
Organism: Polia nebulosa; assembly: GCA_951329385.1. Lineage (NCBI taxonomy): Eukaryota > Metazoa > Arthropoda > Insecta > Lepidoptera > Noctuidae > Polia > Polia nebulosa. The sequence goes on along the minus strand of OX589601.1, from coordinate 22,162,042 downwards.
CGAAAATGAGGTAAAATACGGCAAGATGGCCGCCCGTAGGGCTCTTACGCATAAATGTACATGATTAAATATAGATAGTTTGATAGGAATTATTTATTTTGTGATTGTTATTGAAATGAGACAATGATACATGTACATAGTTATTTAATAATAATATAAATGTATTTTACAAAACAAACAACAACAAACTTTTTTTACCATGTTTTTTATTTTTATTTACATAATTACCTAAAACGATCACAATAGACACACATTACAAGGCACTTATAATAATCACACTAATATTATAAAGGCGAAAGTCTGTGAGTGTGTTTGTTACTTCTTCACGCTCAAACGGCTGGACCGATTTTGATGAAATTTGGTATGTAGATAGGTTATACCCTGGATTAACAAACATTTTTTATACCGTTTTACGCGGGTGAAACCGCGGGGCGCAGCTAGTTGAAAATAAATCAGCCAGCGAAACTCCGCAGACGTGGAGATTATCGATCATAGAAATTTTCTGCCTGTGTAAGATACATAGTTAAAAAAGATACGTACGCCTGAACACCTTGACCTTGCCCACGTTCACGTGCACGCCCCGGCCACGCCCACGCCCACGCCCACGTGCTGTTCCTGCCGCCTCTTCATAACTTGAAGATCTAAAATATAAATTACAACAAAATTACATACTACTTACCATAAGCTCATAACCAATCTCAAATAAAAATACTCACGGTTGGTATAACGACGACCCCTGATCAGCCAACTCATCGCTCTCCGCATCTCCAGCCTCTGATCAGCCAAATTAAATTTTGAGACCTAAAAGTTTAAGACAGCAATTAGGCATTAAAAAAAAAACAATGTTCTCATGTCCAAAACCATTGAAAGACAGGACAGAAAAAAAAAACTGCAAGAAAAAAGTCATCTCTTTAGTAGTACCCCGTAGTTGGTTAAACCGTTGAAAAAATCAAAAAGGAATGAGCGTTCAATTATATCCATAAAATTAGTAAGCATTATTAAAGACATTTTGCTCGAGCTCAAATCTTAACACTCCGTTTTCATAGTCAGTTAAACCGTTGAAAAAATCTAAAAGGAATGAGCGTTCAGTTATATCCATAAAATTAGTAAGCATTATTAAAGACATTGTGCTCGAGCTCAAATCCTTTTTCATAGTCGGTTAAACCGTTGAAAAAATCAAAAAGAAATGAGCGTTCAATTATATCCATAAAATTAGTAAGTATTAGTAAAACATTGTGCTCAAGCTCAAAACATAACTCTCTTTTTTCGTAGTCGGTTAAACAGTTGAACAAAAAAAAAATGCAATCATCACCCATTAGTAAGCATTAAAACAAAAATTCTCAGGCCCAAATCCATAACCCTTCGGGACTTTTAGCGTGGTCGGGTAAACCATTGAAAAAAACATTTCATCACACATACGATTTACTTGTATATACGAACCCTTACTGTGAAAACTAAAAAAAACCGTCCTTGCCATTGCCGCGGTGCATATTGTCAACCTGAGGACTGTAAATTTTAAAACATGGAATCTTAACTATTTTCGATGTATTTTTACTGTCTAAGTGTGTGTAAATACTAATAATGAACTAATTTCCATATTACGAGCACCATTATAATAGATTAGATAGTAAATCATACAAAAGTTTTACGAAAATGACCACGGCGTTGTTGCGGCGTCATGCCGCCAAGTACCTGGTTTTATGTTTCGATATTTTCGGTTCCAACACACTTTGAACCTACAACATGTTTAGTTTTTCGTAAAGCTTAAACCTTGAGGATTCTTTTGATATAATACACTAATACACAGGGTTTTAAATAAAATTGTACTTACATCTTAAACGCAGAGCTCTTTCCGTTGTAGCACTGACGTGAAAAAATGACAGAACATCGACTTTCAAACATTTTTTTTAATTATTAGCTATGGTTGCGTATCATTGTGCCTAGTGTCACGGACGCAAAATTTAGTCGATTATTGTCTCAAATAGAGCATGGCCAAATAAAGTTGACGACTACAGATAAAAACCGATTTAAAGTGGACGAAGCGCGTTTGACCTCCCGAGCGGTGTCTACGTTGGGTAGACGTGTAAAAATAACCACGCTGCGGGTTTCTACGTTCGAGTGGGTATACAACCCTGGCGATACTAACTACGTAGACTTTCTTGAGGTATATGAGTCCCAGCTTCAGCAAAGAAGGAGAGCAATAGTGTTTGGAGATTTCAACATTGATTTGTTAAATAAAGACAAAAAAACTAAACAATATTATGAACTCATGAAGGGAACTGGACATAAAGTGCTAAATAAAATCAACAAAAAATATTGTACTCGAGAATCGAAAACTAGAAAGTCTATTCTGGATCATGTCAGCTCTAACCTGAAAGACGATCACTTTCACATGGCAATAGTGGACTCTTCAATGTCTGACCACAAACAAATATATGTTGAATTGAAAAAAAATAAACCGCCTCGAAAAATAAGAACACAGTACGAAGCAATTGATTTTACGAAACTATATAATATTTTAGAAAAAACAAACCACGAAGAACTAGATGATAGCTACACACTAATGGAAAACAAAATCAAATCAGCAATAGCCGAAAGCAAAATAAGAAAAACCAAAATTCTAAACCTACCCCAAAACGACTGGATAAATAAAAGCATCATTGAGGAAATCAATCAAAGAAACGCATTGTGGACAGAACTTAAGAAGAACCCAAATAACACCAACCTGGAAGCAGACTTTATTACAAAAAGGAAACGCGTAGCTAAAAACATGCAAGATACAAAAAACAGTTATTACTATAAAAAAATCAGCGATTGTATTAACAAACCTAAGAAAATGTGGAAATTAGTTAATATTTTAGCAGCCAATAAAATAAAACTAAACTGTGCTCCTTCAAAGCTACTGATCGATTCTAAGCATACTAAAGACCCAAAGGAAATTTGCCAGATTTTTAACGAGTACTTTGCCACTATAGGCCCCCTTTTAGCAAATGAAATACCTAGATCTTTTCATGATGATCATTCACGCGCCTTACCAAAAACTCCCCCCGAAAATACTCCAGTGCTTTCCAATCTTGATCCGTGTTCTGCCACTGAAATAACAAAAATTATAGCAAAACTTGACCCTAACTGCAGTACAGGATTAGATGGTATCAGTACTAAAGCAATAAAATGCATAAATAATATAATAGCGAACAACTTGAGCAAATGCTTCAACAAACTGCTGAGTGATGGCAATTTTCCCGATACCCTGAAAATGGCTAAGGTAACTCCCATTTACAAAGCAGAATCGAAGACGGAACCAGGCAACTATCGGCCAATCTCAGTTTTACCTGTATTGTCAAAAGTATTAGAAAAAATTTTACACAGCCGATTAGATAAACATTTAAATTCTTGCAACTTTCTTTCAGATCGACAATACGGGTTTAGGCCAAAAGTAGCACTCTTAATGCAACAGTCGACCTTGTTTCCAAAATTCAGAAAAATGTAGATAGTGAAAACATAGTTCTTGGCATTTTTATTGATCTCAAAAAAGCGTTCGACACCGTTAGTCATGAATTGCTACTTAAAAAGCTGGAAAAATTCAAAATCACTGGTAGTGCCTTAAACATGTTCAAATCCTATCTAAACAACAGATCACAATTAGTCAAAATGGATAAAATAATTGTCAAAGCGATGCTTTACCAATAACGTGTGGAGTACCTCAGGGATCCATTCTAGGTCCCCTGCTCTTTTTAATATATATAAATAACATACAAGAACTTGAACTACATGGTCATCTCACCTTATATGCGGATGACACTTGTTTATTTTATTTCGGATCATCCATTCATGATCTAATTTTCCAAGCTCAAGAAGACTTAAACACCCTATTCTCATGGTTTCAGTATAATTTATTAACTATAAATATCTCTAAAACATGCTATATCTTATTCAAAGCTAAAAATAAAATAATACCTTCACATAAACCCTTAAATATTAATAATATTCCTTTACAGCAAAAAACTTGCGAAAAATATCTTGGCTTAAGATTAGATAGTTCACTATCGTGGAATGCTCACCTAGAACATATAAAAACCAAGCTTTCGTCACTACTTGGATCTCTTAGAAATATAGTTCGATGTATTCCACATAGATTGCGTCACACCATCTATAACGCCCTAGTAAAACCACACCTGCTGTATCTCGTTGAAGTTTGGGGCAGTGCGGCCAAAACGAAGCTGGATAAGCTCCAAGTTGCACAAAACAAATTAATAAAAATGATTTTTAATTATCCTTATCTAACACCAACAAGCACAATTTACGAAGAAACAAAAATTATGAACATTAGACAGCTATATATCTACAATACCTGTATTTTTATCCGAAAAGCTCTTAACAAAAGTATACAGACAAACCTATCGTTTACTAAAGTAAAGCAAGTAACCCAACGTAGCACTCGTCGAGCTAGCTTGCTTATCTTACCAAAGATGAGAACTAAGTTCGGCAAGAAAAATTTAACATTTGAAGGAGCACAGTTGTATAACAAAATACCGTCATGTATAAAAAATTTACACTCATTCAATGCATTCAAGAAGCAATTAGCCCAATATTTATTAAATAAATAATAACAAATTTCCTTAGATGCGGGAATGTATTGGATCAGTGATAAACTCAATATTAACTTATTGACGAACTCGATCTATTTAGTATTTAGCATAAGGTAAACAAATTGTTGTCATGTAAGTGACTTTGTGTCTTTTTTGAGAATAAATATCTTTAAACCTAAACCTATTAAAAAGTTATTTTACACTTGGTAGTACCCAGGGTCTGATGATAGATTCGGGAGGTCGACAAAAGGTCTCTGCAACGATGATGGAATTTAAAAAAACCATGACATGATTAGGTCACTGGAAATACACAACATGGGCGCCACTGTGACACTAACCCGTGAGGGGTTGCCAACAGGTAGTTAGGTAGAGGTTCGTAAATAAAAAGGGTTAATAGTTTTGTACCTTATTATTCATTTAACTAGACTTCCGAGGCCGTCTCATTTCTCGATTGCAGAGGGTAATAGGGTAGGGAACAATGGCCTGAACCGTCTCCGACGGTGATGATGGTTCCGTCTCAGATCCCACCAGGCTTCCAAGTCCACTCCTTATGTGGTAAATAACTTAGCGTAGGGTAGTTGTAAATCTCCTTGCAGCAGGGGGGATCTTCAGCAAACGTCTTCTGCGACGCCGAAACCACGATTTGGCGAGAGCGTTGAAAGGGTAGATTGTAAATCCTGGAAGTCCAGACAGAAATGGAAGCGTAAGCAAGCTGTCGGAATACGTCTCGTAGGTCCAAAGGTCACAGTGTCCCAGATAGAAGGAATACAGCAAAAAAAGTAGTTTAGAAGATTTCTAGAAACACCATACAGTTAGTTTTTCTAATGAAACTAACCCTAGAGGGATTTCGCGATGTTATTAGCACAATTATTTAGGTACGGATGGAGTGAGCGATACAGCCGTCTCCTCTAATGCTTTGAAGTCGACTAGTCATAGTGCTTTCCGAGCCTAACCGAATCGCCACTCCTCGACTATGCTCGGCAAGGATAGTTTTAGCGATGCGTGGGCGCATAAAAGCGAAGACCCTTTAAGTTAATACGTACTGGTAGGTTCCGTATAATATTATTTAATTAAAATGATTTATTTAAGTGTTAGGTTTTATAAAGGATTTTAATAGGTTAGTTAGTTGTTAATTTTTATAGTTGTGTATAGATAATTTAGATTTTTAGTGTACATAACTTTTTTATCATTATAGATTCATATGCTAAACTCTTTTAAATTTGTAACTTGCAAAGTGCAACGTTACACACAGTCTTCTTTTAGACTACATCGGAATAGAAATACACAAATACTTTTGTTTAATAATAATTAAAATCACACAATAACAATATTAAGAAAAAGAAAACTTCAGTAAGGATATTTTACGATTATTTTGTTACAAATAGAAAAGCATTCCAAAACCTTAACATAAAAACATTAAAGTCTTATGTATATCCGTTATGGTTCTTAGAGATATCGTTGACACAATTTGCTCCTGTCATGTCAGGCATATTTAATTAATATTTAGACAGCGGCACATTCCCTGATTTAATAAAACATAGTAAAGTAGTACCAATTTTCAAATCGGTTTGTAAGAGTGATCCCTCTCCTTAAAGAGCATTGAGTAAATTCTATGAAAAAACTATGCCAGACCAGAATGTAGTCACATTATAACTGAAACAGGATTTTACATTGTCATCAGTATCGTTTCACATAAGGTTGGTCAACAACGGATGCAGGAATAAAACTCATCAGTCACATTTTGGAATCCTGTGAGAAGTCTGGAGATGCTATTGGCATTTTTTGGTTACCTCTCAAAAGCATTCGATTGCGTTGACCGTAATACTTTGATCTATAAATAACACTACTACGAAATTCATAATCAAGCTGCTGATCTTATCATCGGTGTTCGGGCGCCTCCGACCACTCGGCAATCTTCGGCTGCGGTCGCGGACAGCGGAAGGAGCGAGAGGTGCGGCGTGCGGGACGCGGGCATCCAAGACACTTCGCTACCGATCTCCGACGACGGCTCGCGCGCGCACTCCATACGCTTACCAACGTCTATATATTGTACCTATCTGGATTATATTATTTTAAGTTACAGTCCACTGCTTTTTAGTTTTAGTCCTTAGTTAGGTCCCTAACAAATGGTCATTCGAGCCTCTTCAAAGTTGCGTTTTGGAAGAACCAAGATCGTCGACTATTGGCAGTACGAATCGACGTTGGTGAACTTTGGACTCCTGACAAACTTGAATTCGCTGCGTCACCGGAGTAACGGTTTTTTCCACCGAAGTGGATTAAACACAAGAAGAATAAGAACTGGACCATACAATATTTCACCCAAGTCTTGATAACGACGCCGGCGCTTAGTACATCGACTGGATTAGACGATAAACGCCGAGTCATCGCTGGGAAAGATTTTTGGACAGGCTTCTTGTGGATAAGGATTCGGTATTGAGTGAGTTCGTTCCAATTTTTTTTTCCTTCTACATCCTTTTCAAACAAATTATAAGTGGTTTTATTCCGTTAAATTCAAATTATTTTCCGTTTTCACGTTCATATTTGAGTCAATACGTGTTAACATAACTTTTTCACTCTTATGCACTGCTTACGCTTGGGCGCTGCTAAATCGCCAGGCTATTTGCCGTTAGTTAAGTGCATGATCGGCTGTGTGCTTATACAATAATAACAGCTGAGCGGTCATATACCTGTGTAGCTCGCTACACAGCGCTGCCGGCTCCCGTGCCATTCATCAAGGTCACGCGACGATTCATTCGCATTTTTTATGAGTTTTGTTCAAACTTAACTGCCATTTTTTTTTATGAAAATTTGCTACGCGTTATAGTCCCCCACCGAGTGTTTCTACGTTGCCGTCGTGGTGGGGCTTATGGGTCTCCATGATCCTGGGGACTTCCGGCATGAGTGACTAACTTGGGCCGGAAGGCTCCAGGGGAGAGGCCCGACTAAGAGGAACACACCGGGGGTCGCGTCCATTGTCAGTCGATCATCGTCGACTGCCAGTGGATGCGACCTCCACCCAATCCCAGCTTGGAGGCGTGGCTATGGGATGCGTATTGGAGGGATGTCCAAATGCTAGCGCCTCACAAGAGGGCTGCGCCGTTGGGAGGCTTGAGCAAGCTGTTCGAGCCTCCTAACGGCATGGAACCTGGGGGAACTTCGTCGCTACTCTCTGGTACGCATCTGTTCATCAGATGCGACTGTGAGAGTGGCGCCGAAACTGGGGGGGTAGTGTGTGTGAGTGAGTGAGTGAATGAGAGAGAGTGAATGTGGACCATGCGATATGTAAGAGGAAAGATAGGGAGGTTGAAGGGAGGAGACAGGGACCACACCCTTAAAAGGAAAAACCCATAATGAATAACACGACGAAAAGTAATAATTCCCAGTTACGCCCCCGATCGTATGCTGGGGGGGGCGGCTCTAGTCCCACGCTAACCAACGACGACCTGTATCCGCTTGTCGGGGACAATCCCGACAACAAGAGCCGAGGAGGCTCGAGATCATCTCCTACATTCCAGGAGATGATCTCATTCAGCTTTAAGACGCCCGACAAGCCGCAGTCGGGCGAAGTAAGCCAAAAAGAAGTCGGCAAGGAGGTGGAGAGTGGTGCGGCGTCGGCGACCGACGCAGCACCACTACTCGCCGCTCTGAGCTCCTTTAGGAGCCTGGAGCGTGAGGAGGGGAGCGCTTCCGGAAGCGCCGTGAGTCAGGGCTCGCGGTTCTTCCGGAACCAGAAGCGTTCCAAGGCAGGGGACGGCCGTGAGTCGTCCTCTGACGCGGAGGTGATGGCGCCGCCTCCCAAGGTTCCCACCAGCACGAGGGGTAGGGGGGCGGGGAGGCCGTCGAAAGGCTCCAAGGGTGGCAGGCGAGCCCTGAGGCTCGCCGCGGAGGAGGAGCGCCGGTCCACCGCTGAGGGTCCCCGGGTATCGATCTCGGGGTCCTCAAGCGGAGTATCGGCGTTCTCTGTCAGCTCCAAGTCGGAGCGAGCGGACAGGCTTGCGGGGGTCGTGGTGAACGCCATCAAGGATGTGGTCCACAAGAGGCTTGGCTCTTCTAGGAGCAGGGCCACATCCGCGGCCACGGCCACCATTGTGGCGGCGGCGGAGGCGAGCTTCGGCGGGCCTTCGTCTGCGGACGAGACGTCCAAACTGCGGACGGAGGTCGCCCGCTTGACCGCCACTACGGAGCACCTGGTGAAGGAGAACCAGAGGCTCCGGGCAGACCTGGCCGAGCTCCGACGAGGAGCTGGCCCCCGGGGGGACGCGCGGGATGAGCTCCAGCACGGGCCGAGTCAGCCCCTGCCCGCCGCGGAGAACCAGGTTCTCGAACTGGTGCGGCAGGAGCTGGCTGCCTTTAACAGGCGGTTCTCCGTGCTGGAGGGCATCGTGCTGCGGCCCCCGCTGGCGGCGAGTCAGCCGGCGTTGGGCCAGCGGCTAGTGGGCTCATTTGCCGCCGCTGCGGCTGCTGCGCCCAAGCAGGGTCCGGTGGGACGGGCCGACAGCGGGTCTGTGCTGAGACCCGCGGGGTCGGCCCCGCCGAAGGCGCCAAAGGCGCCGCCCAAACCGGGTGGGGCGGCTGCACGGGCGGCGAAAGCCCCGAATGCCCCAGCTCAGGTGGCGAGACGGCCGTCACAACCTGCCCCGACTTCCCAACCTCCTCCGGCCGAGGCTGCCGAATGGCAAGTGGCCGGGGAGAAAGAGAAGGCGGGAAAGGCCAAAAGGGCGGCCAAACGCCGAGAGAGGCGGAAGCGGCGCAAGGAGCGGGCCGCTGCGGCCAGGCTCCGCGCCCCGAGGTCCGCGGCTGTGGTGATAACGCTGCAGCCGGAAGCGGTCCAGAAGGGCGTGACCTACCGCAGCGTGCTCGCCAAAACCAAGGCGGCGGTGAGCCTCGAGGAGGTGGGGTGTGCCGACGGCGTTCGGGTGAAGGTCACCAAGACCGGAGCCCGGATGCTGGAGGTCCCCGGCGCCTCCAGCGGCCCAGCTGCTGACGCCCTGGCCGAGAAGATCAGGGCGTTGCTGGTCGACGAGGCTCGAGTGTCCAGGCCCACCAAGAGCGCAGACATGCGCATTATGGGCCTGGACGACTCTGTGACGGAGGCGGAGGTGAAGGCCGCCGTCGCCAGGACTGGAGGGTGCCCTGCCGAGCAGGTGAGGGTAGGCACTCTCCGTCCTGATCGCGCGGGGCTTCTCACCGTAACGGTGAGCTGCCCCGTGTCGGCGGCGAGCCAAATCACTGGGAAGGGCCGAAGGCTCTTGGTGGGGTGGGTGTCTGCGCAGGTGAAGCTGCTGGAACCCAGACCTCTGAGGTGCTTCCGCTGCCATGTGGGCGACCACGTGGCAGCGAGGTGCACCTCGGAGGTGGACAGAGGGAACAGCTGCTTCCGCTGTGGTCGGCCCGGTCACAAGGCCGGCTCCTGTGAGGCCGCGCCGCACTGCGCAGCATGTGCGGCAGCTGGCAAGCCGGCCGATCACCGGGCTGGGAGCAGGACCTGCGCCCCACCCGCCAAGACCAGGGCCAGGGGCAGGCCCTCCACCACCACCACCACCACCGCCACCGTCGCAACCGCCGCCGTCGCCGCTTCCGCCGACGCTGCCCCCACAGCCGTCGTCGCCACCGCAAACATCGCGGTGGCTGGACCCTCGCAGAGGGCTGGGGAGGAGGAGGCTGTAATGGAATGCCAATAACGGCCCCATTACGCCTCCTCCAGGCGAACATCAACCACTGCGCCGATGCTCAGGACCTGTTGTTCCAGAGCATGGCGCAGTGGTCGATTAACATCGCCGTGGTCCCCGAGCCGTACTATGTCCCGCCCAGGGATGACTGGGTGGAGGACCTGGACGGCTCGGTGACCATCATTTCGTCGGCCGCCGCCGGTACCCCGACCCTCGAGGAGGTCAAGAGGGGTCGGGGTTGCGTGGCAGCACGGTTCGGGGAGATAGTAGTGGTAGGGGTGTACTTCTCCCCGAACCGAACTCTCGCCGAGTTCCACAACTCCCTCGCGGAGTTGAGAGACGTCGTCGTCGGATACCGTTCCCTCCCTGCGCTCGTTCTCGGGGACTTCAATGCCAAGAACTTGGCTTGGGGTTCCCGGTTCACGGACGCAAGGGGCAGGATGGTGGAGGACTGGGCTCTGGAGACAGGCCTGGTCGTCCTGAACCGGGGTTCTGTCCCCACGTGCGTGCGGTGGCAGGGCGAATCGGTGGTGGACCTCTCGTTCGCCAGCCCCGCTCTGTCACCGCGCGTACTTGACTGGCGCGTTCTGGAGGAGGTGGAGACGTCTTCCGATCATCGGTACATCCGGTTTGACGTTTCCGCCCAGACCTCCAGCGTGCCGCCGGTCGGACAGACCCCGAGCGGTCCGCGTTGGTCGCTGAAGCAGCTGGACCGGGAGCTACTCCTGGAGGCCTCGATCGTGCAGGCCTGGGTGACATCACCGAACAGGCCTGCCGACATAGACGACGAGGCAGAGTGGTTCCAGGAGGCCATGTCCGAGATATGTGACGTGGCAATGCCCCGGGTCCAGCCTTCTGCTCGGCGACAGGTGTACTGGTGGTCGCCGGCGCTTACGGCTTTACGCCAAGGGTGTATTGCCGCGCGACGCCGGTACACCAGGTACCGCAGACGGCTCCGTAACCGCACGCCGGAAACGGAAGCCGTCGAGGCGGAGCTATACGAGGGGTACAGAGCTGCGAGGATCGCCCTCCGAACGGAGATCTTGCGGGCCAAGAGATCGGCCCGCGAGGAGTCGCTGGAGACTCTGAACAGAGACCCATGGGGGCGCCCGTATCTAGCGGTGCGGGGGAAACTCCGCCCATGGGCCCCCCCACTGACGCAGAGTCTCCGGCCACAGATCGTGGAGGGCGTGGTGAGCGCTCTGTTCCCCTCGCGAGGGGAACATACTCCTCCGCCTATGGCTCCGTCTCCTGCGGTATCTGACGCGGACCAGGACGACGACGACGACGACGACGATGCTCCCGAGGTGACCGAGGTAGAGCTGAGAGCGGCGGTGCGTAGGCTGAATGCCAAAAACACCGCCCCAGGACCCGATGGCTTTCATGGGAAAGCCTGGGTCCTGGCCTTGCAAGAGGCTCTCGGGCCTCGACTCAGAGGGCTTTTAAGCGCATGCTTAGAGAGGGGCCAGTTTCCACGTCGGTGGAAGACGGGGAAGCTGGTCCTGATCAAGAAGGTGGGGCGCCCTGCGGACTCTCCGTCCACTTACCGGCCCATTGTGCTGCTCGACGAGGTGGGCAAGCTCTTTGAAAGAGTAATTGCAGACCGCCTCGTCGGGCAGTTGGTGCGGGTGGGGCCGGACCTGGCGGAGAGCCAGTACGGCTTCCGCAGGGGGCGCTCCACGGTGGACGCAGTCATGCGCGTAAGAGCCCTCACGACGGGGGATGCAGTGGCCCGGGGTAGGGTCGTCTTGGCGGTGTCTCTGGACATCGCCAATGCCTTCAACACCCTGCCCTGGAGTTGTATAGTGGAGGCACTCCGGTATCACCGGGTGCCGCCCTACCTCCGTCGCGTAGTCGAGGCGTATCTGACGGACAGAGCCGTCATCTACCCCGGTCATCAGGGAGTATGGAACCGGCGAGAGATGTCGTGCGGTGTTCCACAGGGATCGGTCCTGGGGCCGCCCTTGTGGAACATCGGATACGACTGGGTGCTGCGCGCCGACCTCCCCGCTGGCGTCAGCGTAGTGTGCTACGCTGACGACACGCTGGTCTTAGCGCAGGGGAGGTCGCACGAGGCGGCGGCCGAACTTATGACACGCGGGGTTGCGACAGTCATAGAGAGGATCCGGCAACTGGGACTCGAGGTGGCATTGCACAAGTCCGAGGCCATGTGTTTTCATGGTCGTCGGAACGCGCCACCTGCGGGTTCCCAGATCACGGTAGGAGGGGTTCGCATCGGCGTCGAGGGTACGATGAAGTACCTGGGACTCGTCCTCGACAGCCGGTGGAACTTTGTCGAACATTTTCGACGTTTGGCTCCCAGATTGGACAGGGCCGGGGCCGCCTTGAAGCGGCTCCTACCCAATCTGAGGGGGCCAAACGCCTCCTGCCGGAGGCTCTACGCGGGGATCGTGCGGTCCATGGCCCTCTACGGGGCACCGGTGTGGGCGCGTTCGTTGAGGCAGCGATCAGCTCGCCTGATGAACGCGTCCCAGAGGGTCATGGCGATCCGTATCATCCGCGGATACCGCACGATCTCCCGTGAGGCGGCGAGCCTCCTTGCCGGACTGTCACCGTGGGATCTGGAGGCAAAAATCCTCGCGCACCTGTACGAGTGGCGCGAGGAGGCCAAACGCCGGGGCGAAACTCCGCTGCCGCGACAACTCGCGGCTCGGCGGACCGAGCTCCGGCAGGATCTCATGGTGACATGGAGAGAGCGACTGTCGCAACCCAGCGCTGGGCACGCCACCATCGAGGCGGTAGTGCCCCTCTTTGAGGAGTGGCTGGAGAGGCGTCACGGCGCCCTCACCTTCCGCCTGACGCAGGTGCTCACCGGACACGGCTGTTTCGGGAGGTACCTGTGTCGGATCAGGGCGGAGGAGACCCCTGAGTGTTTCCACTGCGCGGATCGCCCAGAGGACACGGTGGAGCATACGGTGGAGGTTTGCCCCGCTTGGGCAGAGCACCGCCGTGTCCTCGTGGATGCGATAGGCGACAGCGACCTCTCGCGCCGTGCCCTGGTTCAGGCCATGGTACGGAGCGAGAGGGAATGGGAGGCCGTCTCCTCCTTCTGCGAAGCAGTAATGCTCGCGAAGAGGGAGGCGGCACACGTTAGGGAGGCTCAGCAACGGCCGAGTCGCCCTAGCGCCCCCAGCCGCGACCGCCGCAGGAGACGCCAGGGGCCGCGAGACGATCTCCGGCCACCGTAGACCCGGGCCTGCGGACGGCGAGTAGTGGGTAACTCGCCGTCCGATCAGCACCAGGCCCGAGAGTCGACGGCGCGTAGTGTTCCACGCGCGCCTCAAAGAGTTGTCAGCCAAGGGAAGGGGCCTGCCACGGCCGGTGCCTGCCCGGGGGTGGAGGATAAATTCGAAAGAGTTACCTCGCCCCCGGGCACTCGAGGCAGGGAGGAACAGGGGTGGGTTTTAGTCAGTAAGAGTCTGACACACCCTTCCGCTCCACCCTAGAGCGGAAGAAGTCATTGGATGATTTCCCACCCCCCAAAAAAAAAAAAAAAAAAAAAACGCGTTATAGTCAACTAGTGTTAATATTACCTATTACTACTAGATTACGCTATGACCTCTTTAGACTTATTATTAAGAAAGCGAAGTGCCATTAAGGCAAAGCTTACAAATTTCACCAATTACATAAATGTGCTTCTTAGTTGCAAAATTATTTCCAACATTCAACGCTTAGAGTTGGAGAGCCGTTTTAAAAAATTTGAAGCTACATACGACGAATTCGACAAATTACAGGTTGACATCGAAGTGCTTTCGGATGATCCTGACGAGGCGTGTGCGGAGAGAGCAAAGTTCAAGGACCGTTACCACGCACTCGCAGCGCAGGCGAACGGCCTGCTTGCCAGTAGCGAGCGCGATGATGGCGGGTCTGTAGCAGGCTCGGTGAACAAACACTCAGGTGAATCGTTCCAACAACGTAACTTTATACGCTTACCCAAAATTGATTTGCCTAATTTTGATGGTGGTTATCAGTACTGGCTTGAATATAGAGATACATATTTGTCACTAATCCATAATAGTAGTTGCATAGATGCCATTAGTAAGTTCCACTACCTCCGCGCGTCGCTTAAAGGCGATGCTTTAGAAATAATAAAAAATATTGATTTTAAAGGTGATAATTATCAAATGGCGTGGAAGTTACTATGTGACCGCTTTGATAATAGTAGGCTTTTAGTAGATACCCATGTTAAGGCATTGTTTAACGTAGATTGTATTACACAAGAATCATCCACTTCTTTGCGTCGTTTAAATGATATAATTAATAAAAATATCAGAGCCCTTAATGCAATGAACGAGCCCACAGACAGTTGGGATACGCTGATTATTTATACGATGGCAATTAAACTAGATCCTATCACTAGCAGGGAATGGGAAGCTCATCGCAATACCATACCAACAAAACCAACCGTTTCTCAATTTTGTTCCTTTATTAGCAAAAAGGCAGACTTGTTAGAGACATCAGAATGTAACAAAATCACACTTAACATGGAAAATGATACTAACACTAATAACAATAAAGTAGAAAACCGACATAAATCATTAATAATAGCAACTAATCAAACCGATAATTCTTGTGAATTATCGGTTTGATTAGTTGCTATTTGCTATTTGACATTTTGTTTTATAGTTACAAAAATATAAAACAAAATGTCCCCTATGTAATCAAAATCATCTATTATACACTTGTGAAGGGTTCCGAAAATTAAACGTAGAACAACGTATATTAAAGGTTAAAGAATTCAAAGTTTGTTTTAACTGTTTACGTAGTGGTCATGAATCAAAACGATGTAGATTAGCTCGTTGTAAATATTGCAAAGGTAGACATAATACCCTTTTACATGTGGAACAATCTGCTCATCTCCAGGATCCCATGCCCAATAGTGTAGCATTGCCCACTAATGTTTCTGGAGATGCTGCTTCACATAATGGCACCACAGAAAATATATCCTTGTCAAGTGACGCACGATTGCAACATACTACCTCTCATATTTTACAGTCCACAGCGTTGGTGAGAGTGGTGAATCACCGAGGCATCAAGAGCATCGCCAGGATCCTGCTCGATAATGGTAGCACAGCAAATTTTATTACGTAGAAATTAAGTGATAAGTTAGGACTTCCTCGACACAGCACGAGTTCCACGGTGACAGGTATAAACAGTCATACTACATTAAGCACACGGTCTTGCAAACTAACCATTGAATCGTGCAGCGGCAGCTACAAAACAGATATAAATTGCTTCATATTACCTACAATTCCCAAATTACTACCGTCTACTTTAGTCGACATAAGTAGTATTCCCATACCATTAGATTTAAATCTGGCCGATCCGTCATTCAATGTTCCATCAGAGATTGACATACTGGTTGGTGCTGAAACATTTTGGAATATTCTAGGCAGCGCATCTATTAATTTAGGCAAAAATCAGCCCAATTTACATGAGACTAAGCTTGGATGGATAGTATCAGGCTCCGTGGCTCTTCCAAAACATCCACCCAAACATATATATTCACATTACTGTAATACCTCCATGACCGACTTAAACAGCAGCCTAAATAAGTTTTGGGAGCTCGATTCTGTTCCTTCTGAGCATTCCTTGTCACAGGAAGAACGAGCTTGCGAAGAAAGTTTTCGTGTCAACACTGTGCGTGATCAAAACGGGCATTTCATAGTAACAATGCCTCTTAAAAATGATCCCAGTGAATTGGGCGAGTCTTATGAAATGGCTAAACGTCGATTTTATCTTTGGAACGTCGTTTCCAACGTGATCCTGCTTTCAAGGAAAGATATGTTGCATTCATCGAAGAGTACGTGAGCTTAGGGCATATGACTTTGAATAACTCAACAAGGAAACCTCATTCAGGTAACAAAAATGAGTATTTCTTGCCACATCATGGAGTCATCCGAGAATCCAGTACAACAACTAAGCTCAGGGTAGTCTTTGATGCATCAGCAGCGACTACTTCTGGAGTGTCGTTTAATGACATCCAAATGGTGGGGCCCACTATCCAAGATGATCTCATTGCCATATTGCTGCGTTTCCGTCAGCACAGGTTTGTTATTTCTGGTGACATAGAGAAGATGTACAAGGCCATTCAGGTAACACCATCACAACGATCTTTACAACAAATAATCTTCCGTGCTGACCCTAAGCTACCGCTTCAAACGTACACTATTAATACTGTCACTTATGGTACAGCTTCCGCCCCTTACTTGGCTACTAAGAGCTTAGTCAGTCTAGCAATTACCGCCTCTAATGACATTGTAAAATCGTCCATTGAACGAGATTTTTACGTCGACGATTACCTGAGTGGTGGCGACTCCATTTCCGAGGTGGTCCAAATGGGTAAAGAAGTTGCATCAATTTTAGCGTCAGCCAACTTTCATTTAAGAAAGTGGCAATCTAATAGTTCAGAGATTTTAACAGAAATAGCCGGAGTTTCAGGGCATTCTGGCAGGTTGAACTTATCTGAGGATAGAAACGTGTCATCCAAAACGTTAGGCCTATATTGGCTATGTATATCTGATTCTCTGGAGTTTTTAATATCGGTCGATACCAGCAAACCAATCACAGTTATCAATCAGACAATCATTCCTCACATCATTATAGCAATCATTTATTCATTAAGTCACTTATTCACAAATATTCCAATTATAATCACCAACAGAGAGTCGTCGCTTATATACTAAGATTTATTAACAATTTAAAACATAAACATCATAAACTCCTTGGTTCCCTTTCCTGTGAAGAACTTGTAAATTCTACAAATTTTATTATACGCCACGCTCAAATAGAGATGTTTCCTGATGAGTATAATTTATTGCAATCAGGAAAGTCTTTACCAAAAAAAAATAGGCTTATTTCTTTGAGCCCCTTTACAGATTCGCATGGTCTCATACGCGTAGGAGGGAGATTTGACAACTCACCTTATGATTATAATGTCAAGCACCCCATTTTACTATGTGGTAAGCACCATATAACTAAAATAATATTTCATAAATATCATCTCGATTGCTTACACGCTGGCCCTCAGCTGCTCTTGGCAAATATACGCCAAATGTATTGGCCTCTCGGTGGTAGAAATCTTGCTAAATGTATAGTTAAAAAATGCATCAGATGTTTTAAATACAAGTGTCAAATCGTGCAACCTACAATGGGGCAGTTGCCCTCTTCAAGGACACATTTAGAACACCCATTTCTAAATTGTAGTGTGGATTATGCTGGGCCAGTGCTGATAGCTGATCGCAAAGGGCGAGGGTGCAGGCTTATAAAGGCGTACCTATGCATTTTTGTTTGCCTTGCCGTTAAGGCTGTTCACATCGAGCTTGTTACAGATCTTACAGCAGAAGCCTACATGGCTGCTTTGAACCGTTTCGTGGCTCGTCGTGGTAAACCCGAAAGCATCTTGTCCGATAATGGCACAAATTTTGTAGGTACTTGCAATGAGCTACGTAAGTTTTTACAAGATTCGAATTTCGTGTCCGACGTTGCTCAACAAGGCATCAAATTTTCTTTTGCGCCTCCATATTCCCCCCACTTCAACGGCATTGCTGAAGCCGCCGTCAAATCCACTAAACATCACCTAAAAAGACTTTTAGGCTTAACACTCCTCACATACGAGGAGATGGTCACGTGCTTGACTCAAATAGAGGCCGTTTTAAATTCCCGTCCTATTACCCCTCTCTCCACTGATCCTCTAGATTTTTCCGTTCTTACTCCCGGACATTTCATAATTGGGCGACCACTGATATCTATTCCGCATCCACAGGTTACTGATCTCAACATCGGGCGACTGGAGCGCTACCAAAGAGTGGAGCACATAAAACAACATTTTTGGAACCGATTTCAATTAGAATATGTTTCTCTGCTCCAGCAAAAAACTAAATGGACAGCGTCAACAGGCCAGCTTTCAGTGGGAGCACTGGTTCTCATCAAAGAGAAAGGCCAACCGCCCTTGGTGTGGCCACTGGGGCGTGTCATCAAGGTTTTCCCTGGCTGCGACGGGACCACGCGAGTAGCGGAATTGAAGACGAAGAGAGGAACGGTGGTGCGGGCTACAACAACGTCTGCCCACTTCCTCTCACTTGAATGCTTCAACTCGGGGAGGATGTTCGGGCGCCTCCGACCACTCGGCAATCTTCGGCTGCGGTCGCGGACAGCGGAAGGAGCGAGAGGTGCGGCGTGCGGGACGCGGGCATCCAAGACACTTCGCTACCGATCTCCGACGACAGCTCGCGCGCGCACTCCATACGCTTACCAACGTCTATATATTGTACCTATCTGGATTATATTATTTTAAGTTACAGTCCACTGCTTTTTAGTTTTAGTCCTTAGTTAGGTCCCTAACAATCGGTTAGATTCGTAACATGAGTTACCGCACCCCTGGGCACTAAGGCAGGGAAGGAACAGGGGTAGGTTTTAGTCAATAAGAGTCTGACACGCCCTTCCGCTCCACCCAGAGAAACAAAAACCACCCCACAAAAAAAAAGCTGCTGATATTGTTCTTTCCTATTTATCTAACAGGCAGGGAAAAGTAACTGTTAGCGGAATGACGTCTTTGGAGACTCTGTAAAGGTGGGCGTGCCTCACCAATCTTGTTCTTCTTATTCTTGGATCTTTATCTAATTCTTCTAATATATATAAAATACCTCTAATTTTTACGATATAATTATATTTTATAATGAGAAAACATACGAATTTATTGCATGTAATGAATTTAAACGTAGCTAGCTTACTTTATAAAATTGGTATACGCAGGTGTGTTTTCCTGGCAACATGAACCGTGCTTGAAATCGTAACTGGATTCAAAAAGTTTTTTTTTTTGTAGCAGTAGGTAAAGCAGCGTAATAATTGAGCACAAGTCATCCCGAGCCTATTATACAACCACTCACGTTATCTTGACCTCGATTTCGTAAGATTTAATAGGTGATTAAAGGATTAGATCGAGTGTATGGAGTGGGGTCCTTTGTTTGCTAAATTATGACCTATTTCGATCAAAATATCTCGAACTGAAGGGACAGGCATAAGTGTGAATTTGGTTAACCGAATTCCCTAATGTATCCCATTATGCTTAAGACCCAAGTGATTAATATGGGGTGACCTTTTTTTTTATGGGCTTCTGCCGCTCTGATTGGAGCGCGAGGGCGTGTCAGACTTTTACTGACTAAAACCCACTCCTGTTCTTTCAGTTGCCTGAGTGCCCAGGGGCACGGTAACTCTATTTGGAATTTATCCGCGACCCCTGGGCAGGCATCGTCCATGATAGGCCCCGTCATGTGTTGCTGACATCTCTTTGAGGCGCGCGGAAAACACTACACGCCGTCCGCGCCGTCGACTCTCGGGCCTGTTCCTGAACGGACGGCGAGCTACCCTCTACTTGCCGTCCACAGGCCCACGCCTACGTTGGCAGGAGATCCTTTTGCAACCTCCGAAGCCCAGGGTGTCTCCTGCGGCGGCTGCTGCTGGAGGCGTGAGGGCGACTCTGTTGATTCTCTCTCACCCGTTTCACCTACTCATTCGCTCTCAGCATACAAACCTTAGGTCCAGTTGAAAACCAGCGTCAGGTACTAGCTGTCTGGCTTATATACGCTGAACTGGACCTATTCGGCGCAGCCGTGGGGCGCACACTTTTTTTTATTCTTTTTTGTTACTTTTTTTTTGTTTTTCTTTTAAATGATTAAGGTTTTATTTATTGTTGTGTGTGCCTCTATCTGTGGGAAATAAGTGTTTTTTCTTTCTTTCTTCGCGAGCATTACTGCTTCGCAGAAGGAGGCGACTGCTTCCCATTCCTTCTCGCTCCTTACCATGGCCTGGACCAGGGCCGGGCGCGAGAGTTCGCGGCCGCCGATCGCCTCCACGAGGACACGGCGGTGCTCTGCCAAAGCGGGGTACAACTCTACCGAGTTCTCTGGGCGATCCGCACAGTGGTGACACCCGGGCGTTTCCTCCCGCCTTATCTGACACAGGAGCCTCCCGAAACAGCCGTGTCCGGCGAAAGGTGAGGACGCTGTGGCGCCTCGCCCGCCACTCCGCAATGAGGGGCCTTACGGCCGCAATTGTGGCGTGCCCAATGGGGTAACCCTAATTGCTTTATGTTGGCTCAAATTGAAATTGCGAGCTGCTTTATTATTATTTAAACCAAAAAGTTAGAATATTATTATATCGTTAAATATCAATCAGAGATCGGGAAGTGGGTCCAATTTAACTTCTAAGATTATTTACATAGTTACAAGTGAAGTTAAGTGTATGATTCATTATTGTCCACCGTGGGTTATTTTTAAAGAAAAGATTCCAAATGTTTTTTATTGTTAAAAATGTTCGCGGTTGACCCACCTTCACACCAGTGTCAATATAGGGAAATTTCTAAATAGCAAAAGTCACGAGTGACAAGTATAAAAGGGACAAGTGTAAAAAGGACAGGTGTCAAGCCCGTTTCATCAGCGGACCACAAGACGTACGGCGAAGTGCCACCGGTTTATGGTGGACATCCCATCCATACGCACAAAGCGTTTTGAGAACACATTCATTGTGCGTCCAGTTAGGGAGTGGAATTCCCTACCGGAGTCTGCGTTTCCTGATAGCTACAACCTGGGAGTCTTTAAGTCAAGAGTGAATAGGTTACTTCTAGGCATGCGTGCTCCATCTTCGACCACATCATCGCTTACCATCAGGTGAGATAGTGGTCAAACGCGTGGATATCAACAATATAAAAAAATAAAAAAGTGACAAGTGTCAAAGTGATCAAATTAGGAAATGTCGACTAAGAGTTTAACATGGGTAAAAAAACTTCCCATAGTACTACTGGATCGCTTAGTAGTTCTACGGGATTTTTTTTAACTAACACGGGTACACTAGTGGTAGTAACACTGGTAGTACCACAGGCAACAAACGAATAAAAGCATTTTAAAAATATAGATCTGAGAGTAAGATATTATGAAGTACGAGGCCCGAAGCTGGTCTTAAAAGTGTTGTCTACCTTTGTAAAATTTCATTTGCAATTTCAGTAAAAACTGGAATAATGTTGTTAAATAATATAAATATAACCGCTCATGTGCGTAAATCAGTTAGAGTGCAGATTTACTTGTAAATCTGCAGATTAGTTGGCTGAGTCCGTTTAAGTGGAAAAAATGATTTCAGTTCCTACACACTAACATATCCTGGACACTAACGACGAAGCATACGGTAAAGTTAATAAAACACGTTCTTAGCTTGAATAAAACATTCGAATTTATTGTAATAACTTATATCATTTTTTTTAAAGTCGAATTGAGTAACTAATTATTCCAAGAGCGAGTGAAGCGAGCGCGGGAACTTAGGGCACTCGGTCATGGTCAGGTTAGGTTTGAAGGGGATGAGTTGAATTGAGTAACTAATTATTAATTATTCCAAGAGCGAGTGAAGCGAGCGCGGGAACTTAGGGCACTCGGTCATGGTCAGGTTAGGTTTGAAGGGGATGAGTTGAATTGAGTAACTAATTATAAGTCCAAGAGCAAGCGAAGCGAGCTCGGGAACTAAGGGCACTTGGTCACGGTCAGGTTAGGTTTGAAGGGGATGAGTTGAATTGAGTAACTAATAAGTCCAAGAGCAAGCGAAGCGAGCTCGGGAACTTAGGGCACTTGGTCACGGTCAGGTTAGGTTTGAAGGGGATGAAGGGGGCTGGAATGAGCGAGCAAAGTAACCGACCCGTCATTCCCTTCGTGTAAGGTTCCTTTAAACCCTGCAGACAGAAATAGGAACCCGCGCACCGTGGCTCCGTTGATTTATCTTACTTACGACCGTCGTTATTACATCGCCGGCTGAACATCCGGCAATGTATAGAATACGAGGAATAGTCATCATTCTCCTGCCCTAATCCCAATTTATTTGGGGTCGGCGCAACATGTCTTTTTCTTCCATACTCCTCTATTAGTCGTCATCTCTGTAGTCACCCCCTTTTTACCCATATCCTCTTTCACACAGTCCAACCATCTTTTCTTTGGCCTTCCCCTACTCCTATTGCCATCCACATCCATACACAAGACTTTCCTCACGACGCAATACTAGGAAAAGTATAGAATAAATAATATTTCAGTTCCGCCTAGGCCATAACAGAAAAAATAAATCAAAAACGTTTCGTTTACTGTCCTTGTGTTTCCACGATTTAACGGTGTAGCCTCCGTTGATATGCAGATTCACTATGTAGAATGCAGATATGCTTCTTTAATTAAAATTTCACACTTTAACGGATCGCATCCAGTAATTTGCAGAATACCTAGTTACTGCGCATATTAACGTATTCCGTATTCTAACGGTTACATAAATACAAACTCAGAAAAATTTCTCGTAATACTCGTATATATTAACAGACTCCGTTATGCAGAGAAACTAAATAAAACGTATTTCGAACTCATTAAACCTTGTCTCCTACCTATTTTGGTTCTTATTTTTTTTCAAGGTGTCATATTAGCAAAAAAAAATATTTTTAGAGTCAGTTGTGAATTCATTATTTGCCATTCTCTTCTCTTTCCCTCTTCATTAAAAAAAGATGACTCCTGTATCGTGGGCGCGTTCACAAATACGTAAACTCACATAAAGAAGACGCCCGAACACGGAACAACCATCTGCAGGCCATACAAATATTTGTCCCGTGCGGGAATCGAACCCGCGAAACGCAGCGCATCAGCCAATCGCTCAACCACTGTGCCAACCGTATTGTCAACATTGCTGGTTGATTTGGTTGGTACGCGTGTTTCATTTGACAGTTGAATTTTCAGCTGAAGGCTTGACAAGGATTTCAATCAACCTTTTTTTACGTATAATACCTACAGGTAGAGTAAATCATAACAACATTCGATTCGGTATATAGCATAATGTGAATTGCATGTTATGTATGTCGTTATATTCATATACTCGTAGATTTTATGATTGTCTGGCAGTTTGAGTATTTTTGCGGCCTACCCAAATGTCCTTACTCGTATTGTTCGTCGGTTCGTTGAGCACCTCAAAGTTCTAAGTTGAGCTTCACGATAACTGACAAATGCTTGCACTCCAATTTGTGTGTTGCTTTCCCCAAAAGCTCATCCCCATGGTTCTCATATGATTTGACCAGTACATATTGTATGAGTTTGAACACTTTAAAAGAGACTTTGAGTTTATTTCGGTGTTTCTTCTCAGGGTACTCAGCTAGGAAACACCGGCCTCATCTAGCTAAAAAAAAAATTTGACGTGTAAAAGTGTTGCTAAAACCTACTTACAAAAACAAAATCATTTATCACTTGGTATCGTACCAAAACTCTGCTGGAAACAGATACCATTTTGTTTTACACTAGAACACATTACAAAATCAAAATGATATACGATAGAATAAAAGTAACGAAGTAAATCGACCATCAACTACATGTAATAAATGATTTAATAGCATTCCAGCAGCCTTTTTTTATGGTGTGCGAAATCATCCAGTGGAGCGGGAGGGCCTGTCAGACTTTTACTGACTAAAACCCACCCCTGTTCCTTCCTTCCCTGAGTGCCCAGGGGCGCGTTAACTCTGTTTCGAATTTATCCGCGACCCAGCCTATGAAATATGGTTGCGTGATTCTCCCATAAGCAAAAAGTTTTCCAAGACAATTTTATAACACACTTGTTCATTGAAAGTTTACTCAACAAGTAAGTCTATACCAGCTGGAACAAAACAATACGTTAATACAGCGAGTGTGTGTGTGACGTCAAAATTTTCAGTGACACGTAAAGGGTCGTGCTTCAGGCAGTCTTTTGCGAATAGTCGCCGTGGAGCGTCGTGCGGAGGACTAAGCGCGTCGTCGCACCGCGGAAAAAAGTTTTCGTAGTTTGGTTTTGAATTAAATAATTACTAAAACTGTTATATTTTCTTATTGTGAGGACAAAAAATATTTAACTCGAATATTTCAACAATCAAGAAATTTTTCTCAAAGTTTGGAAACTATCACGTAAGTGATTTGTTAGTATTTTCTTTTATTAAGTAAATTAAAAGTATTTAGAGATGATCTTTTTGTGTTGCTGTATTTTTTTTTAAACTTGAAATCTTTCCAATTTTTTTTGGACTCATTTTTAATCTGTCTAAAATATTTTTCAAAACAAAATCCTTATTACAAAAATTTTAAAAACTAGTCCAAAGTATTTATGAGCCCAAAAAATCTAAACTAAGTTAGAAACTCTACCAAGCTTTAATTAAATGCATGTAAACAGTTTTTCCCAAACCTTTAGTTTTTTTTACATGTAAAAATATCTTTATTAAACAACACCTACTTTTTTCTTTATTAAAATTGACTACTACGTTTTAAATGCTGATGAAAAATTTATCAAGAACTCTATCTAAGCTGGTATCTGTGACACAAATCAGATACCTCACGAGACATGAGTTGACTCATGTCTCATGAGATATCTCAATAGAAATTGTTAAATTATTATGACCAATAAATTCGAGAACTCGTCAACAAACAGTTGTTATGAAATTGCTGTAGAATGATTTCCGTCAAACTATGTT
Source organism: Polia nebulosa (assembly GCA_951329385.1). Classification (NCBI taxonomy): domain Eukaryota; kingdom Metazoa; phylum Arthropoda; class Insecta; order Lepidoptera; family Noctuidae; genus Polia; species Polia nebulosa. The sequence goes on along the minus strand of OX589601.1, from coordinate 22,137,269 downwards.
GTTAGTCCCCAGCCATGGGTCATAATGTTTCAGGCACCTTTCATTCGTTTGAGCCCGCATGTGCTAATCGTATGTTTGCGAGACAATAAAATGAAAAATTTCTTGCGACTGTGATTTGTTACATCGTTTTGCATGATACAAAACAATTATCAAGATTTGGAGGACTGCTTTGACGCATGAATGTCCTGGGTTTTCTTTAGTAATGTAGTAGTTAGTATAAACTGTTAGTTGTTTTATGTATGTATGTATACAGCCTACGCTAAAAAACATTAAAAACAAAAAACCCTTATTTTGGGAAGTGGGGTAACAAAATCTAACTAACCGTTGTTATTTATCTCTAAATTGTCAGAGATAAGATTAACAATTAAGCTTAATGTGAGTACAATATTACAAAGTCTTGCACTTTTTGACAAAGTGGTTTTCTTAGGGTTCCGATTGTAGATACTATCATGTTACACCATATTAAACATACTATTTTATTTATATCGTATTTATATCAATTACGTTACGGTAATTATTTATTAGCAGTACCTACTCCAAAAAAAGATATATTATACAATTTTAAATAAGAATTATAAAATAAATAGGGGGTGGTGTATGCACAATAAAGTTTTATTCTATTCTATTTTATCCGTACGGGGTTTCATCGAAAATTTGAGAGTCACTTGATGTATACTTTATGTCGTGGCCAGATCTTAGAATTGATCACTTCATGACGGTCAATCCATGTCATGAAATGGTTGCATTTCATGATATAGGTCAGTACCCGCTGGCCACATCATGATATGAGCTAGCCAAACCAATGAACACTCTGGCGTTTAACGATATGATCCTAATGTTTGACTATATCATGAAATAATCGTGCTTACCTACGGCAAACATTAGTGATCATATCATAAAATAGTTACTCTATTCACCGTTAGAGGCGAACTAGCGAAAGTTGTTACAACGAGTTCAGCTACTCAACGCTAGAGGGCCCTGAAACCAAATTATTATATTTAGAACGCTAACTCGTTTAAAATAGATATCATATTCGCATGCACGTTATCTCTCTTTTGTAATAATTATTAGGGAGGGGGTTCGAAGGGGATGAAGATGGCTAGAGTGAGCGAACAGAGCAAGCGAACGAAGCCCATCATTAAAGGTTGATGTTTAATCAGTATGGCTAGTTTTAGATAGCCTTATCGTGAAATACAACCATTTTATAAAATGTTCGGCTCCATCATGAAATGTACAATTCCATGGTCTGATTTTGTTGCTCATTTAAAAGATGGCATTACTGGTTGCTTATTTAGAGAGAAACAGTTTTGCATATTCTAATTTTTTATTGGTATTTATTAAACGTTGTAAAATACGTAATATTTTAGTATAATATAGTTTTCTGTTTAGAGTTCATTAATTTAAGTGTTGTGTTTGTTTTTATTTAAGTAGTTTAAGTTGTTAGTATTAAGTTCGCTTCACTATTGCATTGGGTTTTACCTGTAATAATAGTTGTAAGTGATTATATAAATAAATTAAAAAAAAAAATAATCTAATACAAAAATGTACAGTCACAAGTATATATAATATAGTCTAGATTATTTAGTGTCATACGTTCTAGTACTCAGCAGCTTTTAACAATAACTATCTCGAATGATTAGGTTACTCTTTATTTATACATGTAAGGTACAAGGCATCAAATATCGGGCGTCGATATTCCGTTCGCTGACAGACTGCCAATTTGTGGCGTTGGGTCTTAACACAGGCCATTGATTTAACTTGACGTCATATTTTTTAAGACATTTTACTAAAACAAACCTTCTCCTTAGAACATCTTATGGATAAAGTGACATTACATGTATTAGGTTATCATCACCATTTCAACCGTTTAATGTCCATTGCTGGACATAAGCCTCCCCCAAAGTGTCACCACTATGAAGTCTTGTGCGAACTGTGATTATGATGAGATAAAAAATAAGGAAAACGTCGGGTCGGGTGGGATAATTATATAAAATAAAGTCGAATTAGATACCCCATTTATAACCCAAGAACGGCTGAACTGATTATAATGATCGTTGGTTGAATGGATTTGTCTTCATCTCGAATAACATAGGAAAAATTCACGAAAAAAAAAAATTACAATGTAAATTCATTTTGTCATACATTTTGTACGGAATGCCTTTTTTACTTATTGATTCTACGGCGGTACGAAGTTTGCAGGGCAGACCCGGTAAACTTCAGCAAATCATTAGTAAGATAGTATTATCCAGAAAGAAATTACTCTTTCGTAAAAAAAATCTGATCATTTATGTCTTCAGAAAATATATTTTCTGAATAAGAAAATATATTTTATAAATTTCTTGAACTTTAAAACCATGTGGTAGAAAATATTCTTTGCTCTTTCCTGGGTCACTAAATATCAAAATTATTTATTTGCAGGTTATTAATTTAATTTATTAAGTTAATTTTATACTCGCATTTTTATGGTTTCATTCGTCAGAAATGTTTTTAGCTTTCCCTAACAGTTTTCTTTTCGAAATAACTCCAACTTAACAGTTCCCTATTATTTATTTGTTTCTGTACCTATATTGCAGTTCCCGAGAAAATTAGTTAATTTTAAAATCAAGAAAATATTTCTAGTAAACGTGAGAGTTCATAGTTTGTACGTTGACAATTTTACGCTGCAACTCTTGGGTTTCAGAATAAATATTAGCGTAGAAATTGTACTTCTAATTGTATTTACTTTCGTAGTAGTACTTTAAACGGCCTTATTATTATAAGGGTTCCTTGTAATTCTTAGAGAATAGCAGGTATTCTTGGATGTGTATTTTGGTTCACGTACACCGTTTTAGGGATCCGTACCCAAAGGGTAAAACGGGACCCTATTACTAAGACTCCGCTGTCAGTCTGTCTGTCCGTCTGTCATCAGGCTGTATCTCATGAACCGTGATAGGTAAACAGTTAAAATTTTCACAGATGATATATTTCTGTTGCCGCTATAACAAAACTACTAAAAAACAGATTATTAAAATATGTAAGTGGGGCTCCTATACAACAGACATAATTTTTTTGCCGTTTTTTGTAGATGAATGGTACGGAACCCTTCGTGCGCGAGTCCGACTCGCATTTGGCCGGTATTTTTTCTGTGTGCGACAGCTCGGTGCGCTCGGTTTTATAAAAAATAACTTGCGTACACTAAAATAATGTGCATGTGAAGCTACACATAAATTCAAGACCAACAAGCTTTTGTGAATAAAATACCTACTCGTAACTGACAGAAGTATGAATAAAATAAAGTTAAGATAAAATTAGACACAATTAATTTCAGTCATCAACATCATTCTCCTGTCCTTATCCCAATTTATTTGGGGTCGGCGCAACATGTATTTTTCTTCCATACTCCTATATTAGTCGTCATCTCTGTAGTCACCCCCTTTTTATCCATATCCTCTTTGACACAGTCCAATCATCGTTTCTTTGACCTTCCTCTACTCTTATAGCCATCCACATCCATACACAAGACTTTCCTCACAACATTCTCTTAATTCCTCCACATCAAATGCCCTTACAACGACAACCGACTTCCACACAACTTTTCAGTCAGCGGTGACACTTTCAGACTTCCTCTTATATACTCATTCCTAATTATATCCATGCGCGTAACACCACATACTCGTATCGCTTTTAGCATTCTCGTCTCAGCTGCATGGAATTGCTTTTCATTCATCCCTTTTGTGGCTCAAAATTCTGAACCATAAAAGACAGCAGGTCTGACCATTGTTTTATAAATCTTCCCCTTAAGTATAAGGGGAATGCGGGAGTCGCAGATAGTCCCAGTGACCTGCCGCCATTTCATCCATCCAGTGTTAATTCTGTGCTTAACAATCCGATCTATTTCACTATCGCTTTGCTTAGTGAACCGAGGTACTGAAAATCGGAGCAGACTGGGAGAAGCACGCCATCTAGCACTATAGCTTCAGAACTGGAGAGACCGCCGAAATCGCAGAACATGTATTCAGTTTTGGTTCTGCTGATTTTCAAGCCAACTTTCTCCAACTTCTCTTGCCATTTCTCCAATCTGCTCTGAATCGCAGGTCCATCTTCACCAACCAGAACAAGGTCAATGGGAAATAGCATGCATCAGGGTGCTTCCCCCTGTATTTCCGACGTAAGAGCGTCCATAATCTACAGGAAGAGGTAAGGACTTAAAGGCGACCCTTGCTGCAAGCCTACAGCCACGCTGATGACTGAACTCATCGGTGTTGGCGGCAACCGACCAGACGTAGGTACTAGATTGTCTGTACATAGCACGAATCAGCTCAACATACTTCCCAGGCAAACCTTTCTCTTTCAAAGCCCACCACAACACATCCCGGGGTACCCTATCATACGCTTTCTCAAGATCAATGAACACTATGTGCAAGTTCTTGTGCACACGTCTGTACTTCTCGCACAATTGAAGGAGAGCAAAGGTGGCGTCCATTGTCCCTCGACCTGGCTTATAACCCAAACTGGTTCGGGGTAGTCTCACTCTTCTCTCGCAATATAGTCTCTATATCTTTCTCCCATATTTTCATACTATGTGACATGAGCCTTCCTTCGATAGTTGTTGCAGTCCAATACATCCCCTTTATTCTTGAAGATGGCACTAGCGAACTATTGCACCATTCTTGTGGGGTCACTTCTTCATACAACAACTTATTGAAGAATGAAGTCAGTCACATACATCCATCCTCTTTTAAACACTTCCATACTTCAACTGGTATGTCATCAGGGCCCATGGCCTTTCCATTTTTCATACATTGAACTGCATTTCTTACTTCATCCATGGTAATTTCTCTACCCGGGCCTGCGGACGGCGAGCAGTGGGTAGCTCGCCGTCCGATTAACACCAGGCCCGTGAGTCGACGGCGCGTAGTGTTCTACGCGCGCCTCAAAGATATGTTGTCAGCCACCACTGACGGGGCCCATCGTGACCGGTGCCTACATGCCTAGGGGTAGCGGATAAATTCTGAAAATGAGTTACCGCACCCCTGGGCACTCAGGCAGGGAAGAAACAGGAGTGGGTTTTAGTCAGTAAGAGTCTGACACGCCCTCCCGCTCCACCCAGAGCGGGAGAAGTCATTAGATGATTTCCTACCACCCCCAAAAAAAAAACTTGAGAGGTGTCAAGGGACACCCGGATGGAACGAAGTTCCTTTCGATTAATTAGTGAAGGAATTGTAATATAATTTTATTTTTTTTAATTTATAATATTTTTTTTTATTATTAACTACGCACACACGCACGCACTTAAGAAGTTATACTTCATCATCTCATCTCATCTCATCTCATCTCATCGCAGCTCAGCTCAGCTCAGCTCAGATCAGCTAAGCTAAGCTCAGCTCAGCTCAGCTCAGCTCAGCTCAGCTCAGCTCAGCTCAGCTCAGCTCAGCTCAGCTCAGCTCAGCTCAGCTCAGCTCAGCTCAGCTCAGCTCAGCTCAGCTCAGCTCAGCTCAGCTCAGCTCAGCTCAGCTAAGCACAGCTCAGCTCAGCTCAGCTCAGCTCAGCTCAGCTAAGCACAGCTCAGCTCAGCTCAGCTCAGCTCAGCTCAGCGTTCCAAGCTCCGCTAGATTTAACACACGAAATTGGTTAGATAATGCTTGATCTGCTTGCAAACTTTGTACCTACCCACCAAAAATACAAGAAGTTTTTATTAGATTGTTTTTCCAACACAATCTTTTTGGATGGACAGCCTCATTAGTGTCGTCTCGACTTTTCGTAAGAATTTTTTCCGTCTAGCCCCCTTTCACAACGCGCGATAAGGAACTTCGTTCCAAAAACAAAAAAATGCTAATTTCTCTGACCAAACCCTTATTTACTTCTACCTCTTTGAGCACACCACTCCATTCATTCTTTTCGTTCATCAACTTTACAAAATAAACCTTCCATCGCTCTTTTATATCGTCACCTTTCGAAAAGACTTTACCGATTTCTTTCATACATTTTATATGGATTATATCACTCTTTCTCCTTTCTTTTACGTTTGTAATCCAGTAGAGCTCCTTCTGGCCTCTAGGGCTGTCCAGTAAATCATATAACTTTTCTTTTTTCTCTTCCATTCTTTATAAATTTTCTTCTTATCTTCTTTCAAATTATCATTTCAGGTTTCTACATTCTGCCATACTTTAAACGCAATTTTCATTTCTTTCTGAATCTTTTGCACATCTTCGTTCCACCACCATGTATCCTTTTCTATTATGCCTTTCCCTTGCGATTCTCCAAACGCATCTTTTGCTACTCGCCTTATACAGTCCGCCATCTCAAAATTATTTAATTTCAGTATCCAATCAAAAGGGAATCTAAAAGTTTTAAATGAGTCACACTTCCATCGTTACTGTATTAATATTAATGCAAAAGTAACTCTGTCTGTTACTGCTTCGGCGATTTTTGTATCAACTTGTTTTATAAGATTCTGAAAGCGGCTTGGCAAATAGCCCTAGAAAATCATTAATTTGCGTCAAGGCATTGCTTATTTTATTTACTTGGTAAAATATTAAATGGAAGCCTATGTTATTGTTCTTACATCGTATCAAAAATATACTGACACTTTTAAATCACAAAAATATATACTGACACTTTTAAAGACAATATTATAATTATATAATTAGATGCTAATAATACTTGTTACTTATGACCACCACTGCTGGGCCACGAGCCACCACCAAATCGGTGAAGGAAACTGGCTTGTCGTAGAACTAAAATTCGAAGACATGTGACATCCACCTTACACTCTCTCACAGAGAGGAGGCCTGTGCCCCAGCAGTGGGGGCATTAAAAGGCTAATGATGATGAATACTTGTTAGGGTAAAAAAGATGAACTTGTGTGTCTTTTGTGTAATTGTCAGCGGATTATTTCTAAGACCATAAGTTTGTCATAAATTTTGCGGGATTGTAAACTCACGAAATATTGTGATCAAATCATTTCAAATAAATTACACCTAAATTATATAGTTTAGTCCGGTCAACATAGACATTCAAAGTTACAGAGATTAGCATCAATCTGCCTAGCCTTTGAGCGACAGCCTATCTGACCTCCACAACCCAGTTATTGGGTAATACGATACCCCTTGGTAAAACTGGTTGTCAGACTTTCGGGCTTCTGATGACACGTAACGACTGTAAAAGATCCACGATTGGCAGCCGTGACCAACTTCTTAACGTGATTTCCGAGGCACAGAGGAATCTCGGTATGAAAAGATGGTCACCCATACATGGACAACCCCGTCAAGCGTAGTTTAACCTGACGGATCGACCCGTGCGGCTGTTATTAGGTACTTAAAACGTGTATGAATTTTCAGAACACCATTATTAATAATATCTGAAAGCCTCCACTGATCTGCAAAAAAAAATATTCAAAGTCTGCTGAAATGGGTTTTTTGCATGAACTAAAATAATAATTAATTATTTTTAATAATAATTATAAATTTTGGTTTTTGTTGATTTTTATGGTACCGTACCTCAAAAGGAGAAAAGGAACCACTACAGGATCACTTTGTTGTCCATCTGTGTGTCTGTTAAAACCATTTTTCTCAGGAACACGTGGAGATACTCGTATCAAGCTGAAATTAATATCAAACTCTTAGGTCTGTAATCCCTTGAAGCAGTGAAAAAATCTAACTTTTAGGTCAAGGCAATCAAAAGATACGGCTGTTCATGATCCGCTCATGGCGCATATTTTGACACTTTACGAACGGGAAGTACCCTTTAGGTTTTAGAGAATTAAAACCTAAAGGGTACTTCCCGTTCTCCCGCTCCGTCCAGAGCGGGAGAAGTCATTGGATGATTTCCCACATCCCCCAAAAAAAAAAGCGTATTTCCCGTTAACCTATGCCAATGATTCTTGCCAAATGTCATGATTCTATCATGAAATTTTGGCAAGAATCATTGGCATAGAGCACAAGTAAAGGAAAAAATCCGAAACCCGTAAATTTGTAGATACATCACAAAAAAAAAAATTAAGTCAATTTATACAAGGTGAAAACTTTTATCGGGCAGGAAGCGGAACTACCGTTACCGTTAACCGTTGCAGCTACACGAAAGGGTCCGCAAAAAGCCATATATCCATTTACAGGTTTTCAAAAAAAAAATACAGTAAGCAAGAAAATGGGCATTTTATACAAAAAAAATTTTTGATGCAAAGTTAGGTTTTTTTGGAGATTCGATTCCCATGATCGACGAACTATTACACATTAGCGTGCATACCTTCAAGTTTGTGCAGAACCCTCGGTGCGCGAGTCCGACATACACTTGACCGGCTTTTTTAATGAAAAAGCGCTAAATCGATATCGATAAAATTAATATGGGCAACCTCTGAAGTACGACCTACCAAACAAAAAAGAATCATCAAAATTTATTTACAATTGGTGGAGAAATCGCGTAATAACAACATACAGAAAAATTGAGAACCTCCTCCTTTTTGAAGTCGGTTAAAAAGAGTTTACAGTTTCACGTCATTTATTTGGTATTCTCAATAACTTGGTGACATTATACAAGTTAATCAGTTTTTGTTATATAAATGGTTTAAGTTTAAAGGAAAAAAAATCACAAGTTCAAACTCGCTCTGAAGCTTTGAAGTTTTAAGGAATCCCTTAAATCTGAAAAATAGTAGACCTGTAACTATATCCTACTTTGACCTCGTAAATGATTAAAAATCTAGTTATAAATTAACCCCATGAGGGTGATAGAGAATCGAGGGATAATACCGAAAATTTACAACCGGAAAGCGACTACACAAGTACACACTCTTAATATATAGGGTTATTGGTGTCTCAACGTTTGCCCGACAGGACATGACAGTGACCTATTTTCAGCAATTACGCTCCCGAGGATACCTAGGCGGAATCCCATGGATTTCGAAAGAATTCAAGTTTCCAATTAGCAGTTTCAAAGAAAAATTAGGGTTAATAACTTAATCTTCTGGGAAAGTTTTGATAAAAACAAAATAATCTCAGATGCTTCACTGTTGCAATAGGTAAGTTACACTATCACGTCCTGCCGGGAATACGTCGAGTTACCAATAACCCTAAAAATTATAAGTAACAAGCTCCGGGCAAAGATACGTTAGTGCAGTGTTATTAAGACTTCATTTTCATTTCGCATTTTATGAGGAAAAGTAGGTACACTCATCAACTTAAAGTATTCAATCTTGATTACAAAATAATCTAACCAGTCTTGGTAAATACTGTGAACTGTGAGGTTTTTGTTATTTTTCATTAACTATAAAACGATACAACTATTTAAATTACAATTTTAAAAGCATGATGACTACTGAAGGTTATTAACACGTGATAATGATTTTTTACGTATAGGAAATAGCATGTTTTATCAAGTTAAATGGCGTATTTTTCTTGTGATAATAATAAAAAATACTCGTATTCGAGTCGGGCTTCGGAGTATTTTGTTTGTATTTTATTCTAGCTAGCACCTTACAACTATTTCGCAGCTATCTGGTTAAATTAGCCAGCTAATTGGAAGCCTAGGCTGTTCATTAAACGCATTAAAAAAACAGCACGTAAACGGCATCTAATTAAATGGCTGAAGGACAACTAGCCACATAATTGATTGATTAACCAGATGGCTGAATGTAGTTTAGTCATATAATTAAATTGGATATTGATGATATTGTGATACCACTGATCATATGTGTGTACAAAAGGATAGGATCGGATAGGTTAGGTTCCTTGCCATCCCCTTCGTGGTTATTGTATATGTGGTTATGTCAAACCAATGAGCCCCGCGAAGCAGGGTTCCGACTAAGCCTTCTAAATAAATTTGAATCAATATAAATAATTATTTTAAACATTATTCATTTATTTTGAACTAAATTAGAATCACTTGGCAAAGTCTTGGTCAGTCATCTTCAAAAGACTGACTTTCAATACGCCAGTACTTTCAGTTCAATTAACTATCGGCATCCCATTGGATGCCGGCTTTTAATGGATGACCTTTTTTTATGTTTTTTTTTTTCGTCCTATTAGCTGGCTAATTTAACCAGATGGCTGCGACACATATATTACCTATAACTGTTTTGTAGTAGCTGGTCCTTCTTGTCCAATGTTTATTAGAAATAATAGGTATCTTATTTGTACAAGATAGTGTGCAAATAAGATACGTACCTATAATTTCTTTGGTAAATTACTCTATTTATAAGAAAAAAAAAACAGAAAAAATAAAAGCCTCTCATTCTTTATTTACGCTTGACCCTGCTTATAACAACCACTTCAGTCAATCCTTAGATTAGGGACCATAAAACTGCTTATTCTAACACCTTTTTCCGGACCTCATAAAAATTCAATCATTTTCCCCAAAATCTCCAGTTTCCCGTCGATACCAGTTTTTTCTACTTCACTGAACTCTGATGAAGAAAGGGTAAATCTTTTATTTATGTTTTTAAGTACATGTTGCTCGTTAGTCAAACCCTTCCAGGAGCTTTGATATCAAAAGTAGGTAGGTGTATAAATGTTTAGGTCGAGGTCAAAACTTTTTTATGTTAAAGTGGACCGAAAAACACATACCTAACGAGCAAAAAAAGTATTTCGTGCCTTTTTACTTTCGAAACACAGTGGGAAAAGAGAAATTTATATTTGAGCCTACCAACAAACTATATACATGGGTATGTCCTATCTGAGTCGAAGAGCCTTTATCAAATAAATGAAGCATTGACTCAAATGTTAGGTTTAAAGGTACGAGTATGTACTGTTCTACCACAATATTTCGCTGATTATTAACAAGTCCTAATAGGCTAAAGTAAAAACTTTTGTTACATTCCCTTCGACCACATCATCACTTACTATCAGGTGAGATAACGGTCAAACGTGTGCCTATAGATGAAAAAAAAAGCTAACACAGTTACGGACTCCAGAGGGCCTAGTGTGAGTTTTTTAACGCACTCGAATTCGTTTGCGTAAACGTACGCTTATGTCAAATCTTTCAGATGTTATTAGCTAGGTAAATAAGGTCAACTTTCTTCACATATGGGGACATCCGTCAAGTGACCATTTTATAATTTGTATGGTTTGGTCTGTGACAACCGTAAATTTTACGTTCCATGATCGTGTTTGAGTTATAAATATTCAAGAGTTCCAAATTGCAACTCAATCAGTCCGGTAGATTCTGAGTAAATTTGCTGTGAGGGATAGACAGACAGACAAGCACACGAGTCAGTCCTATAGGTAAGGGTCCGATTTATCATTCTAATTAAAATGTTATTCCTTAAAATCACGGAATCATCCTTTAATACAAAAAGCGATATAATAGAAAATGAAGTTTACAAACCATTTCTAATTAAAAAAATCATTCAATAATATGAAACCTGCATAGCACAATGCAACACCTCTGTAGGACATCTATGACGCCGCATACGAACTAAAATAACATAATCCTACATCGCGCAAGCAGTGTTCTCCGCGCGGTTTGAACATATACAACAGTCCGAAATCAACCATCGGGCAGTTGCCCGGACCAGACACAACAACCGTCTGGTCGGAAGATCCTCCTTTTCAATGGAGGTTTGTGGAACTTCACACCCTGTTCCGCATGCCTCTAAACTGGTGTCCCTCGAACATGAACGTCAGCGCAGCCTTCGTGCAGCTACTTCAGCGTGACTTCATCATCATCGCTTCCTTCAATCTCTTGAGCAACGAGTCATACAGCCAGCCAGTACCAACGGCTTCTACGGGTATCCTGACCATCAGCATGCAGCTGACGCGCATTCCTGGTCAGCATTCTCAGCCTCTTTCATCAACTTCAACCTCATCAGCGACCTTGGCGCAGCGAACAGCACCTTCGGCCGGTCGAAAAACCTCTCCTGGTCGACGCCAGCAGTCAAGCCACTACGTCGCACAGCACCGCTCCGACCCACTGGAACCCGTAGCACCACTCCGACTCACTAGAGGCTGCAGCATCATCATCATCGACTCACTGGGACATCATCACCCCAACTCACTGGGGCATCATCCCGATTCACTGGGACATTATCACCCCAACTCACTGGGGCATCATCTCGACTCACTGGGACTTCATTACCCCGACTCACTGGGACAGCACCACCCCGACTCACTGGCGCATCACCGCAGACAGTTCCGACTCACCGTGAACTATGCGGCTCTTCCGGTTCCGACTCACTGGAACCAACCTTCCACTGGCCCGGCAAGCATCACAAGATGTATGGACGACTCATCAAGAACCATCGATCTCCGATCTCCGGAGGGGAGTGATGTAGCGACATCTATGATGCCGCACACGAACTAACAAAATCCTACATCGCGCAAGCTGAGTTCTCCGCGCGATTTGGACATATACAACAGTCCGAAATCAACCATCGGGCAGTTGCCCGGACCAGACACAACACCCGTCTGGTCGGAGGATCCTCCCTTTTCAATGGAGGTTTGTGGGACTTTACACCCTGTTCCGCATGCCTCTGAACCTCTATTGAATAACTTTATCTAAGAATCTTTTCACACCAAGTAGGTTAATATTTTTATTCCTTATCTAATTGCGTAATGTACGAGTATGTCCCATAAAAGAGCGAACCCAATTCAATTGAAGGTTCCTGTCTTTCATTTTACATTAAAGGGTAAAATGAAGACCCACAAATGTAGGCGAATAATTGGATTATTGTTTACGATATGTATCACATTCCACTAATTTTACAAGAAATACTAATTTATCTGAAACTATCGTTAGCAACAGCTTTTTTCCTCAAAGTTAATTTACTGTGAAATTACCAATTTTTTTTTGTGTGGTGGGAAATCATCCAATGACATCTCCCGTTATGACTCTTACTGACTTAAACCCGCCTCTGTTCCTTCCCTGCCCTGAGTGCCCAGGGGCGCGGTAACTCTGTTTCGAATTTTGCACAACCCCTTGGAAGATTTACCCATTGGTTAGAAAAAAAAAATTATTAAAAAGTTATTTAGTTTGATCTTCATAAAATCTGGCGGAAATATTCGTATAAAAAATATTCTCCAAAACGTTTGATTTCTGTTAACTTACCACTTCTTAATCCATCAGGCCCCGCGCTTAATCCATCGCGTCAATAATTCGATCGAATCGACAATAGGTTTTTATATGGATCTGCTAATGGCTTGACGGGTTAAATTAAAATGTAATTTTTCAATAAATTTTAAAATTAAGCATTCGTTGCATTGGTAGGTACATTAATTATTCTGTCAAAAAATATTTAAGCTTCTTTTTTATGCAGTCGCTGATAAAAAATGGACTCATCTCTTCCATGTTGCACGATTCTTCTGCTCACAATAACACAGTTTAATCCGTAAGGCCCCTCAGGCACGCCACAATAGGTTTTTTATTGTGGCTGCTAATGAGGGGTGAACAACCACAACTAAAAAGTGATAAATAAAAAACTTTTTTACAAAAAATAGAACTGACTTCAAAAAAGTGCAAAGTAACTTTAATTTCGTAAGTCGGTGTCAGAAAACGAAGGCATAAAGCCAGAAACCCGACTTCCAAAATTAAAGTTACTTTGCACTTTTTTTGGAAGTCGATTCTATTTTTTTTTAAAACGTTTTTTATTTAGGGTTCCGAAAGTCCGAATGAAAAACGGAACCCTCATAGGATCACTCGTGTGTCTGTCTGTCCGTCTGTCACAGCCAAATTGCTCCGAATCTGCTAGACCGATGAGTTGAAATTTAGTACAAACAAGAATACCTGTGACCCAAACCCGAACGTAAATGAATAAATTTGGAATATAGGGGTTAGTTTTCGGGTGATTATCGGAAAATTTAAAAACTAAACTAAACCATGTCAAATGAAAGGGAGACAACACATTGTGAGGGTCTCGAATATATTTTCTTTTTTAAAAAGGTGTCATAATAGTGTGTTTTTCACACACTATTATGACACCTTTTTGCACATTCATGGTTTATTACACGCTATTTTATTTCCCGATTATATACCTATTCGTTATTATAACACACTATTATGACACTATATTGTACTATTATTTTTTATTTAAGTATGCAACCCACTATCTTAAGACACTTTAAAACTGTTTTACGTCCGTGACACCTCAGGTCCTGTTGAAAACCAGCGTCAGGCACTAGTTGTCTGGCATCTAAGCTGAACTGGACCTATTTGGCGCAGCCGTGGGGCGCACACTTCATTTCTTTTTTTTTTCCGTTGTTACTTTTAGTTTTTTTTTTTTTTATTTTGTTTTTGTTTCGTTTTTGTTGTGTGCCTCTAATTGTAGCCAATAAATGTATTTTCTTTCTTTCTTTCTTTCTATATTTTTATCATAGTTTTAAAGTTTTTTTACGAAAACAGATGAAAAATGACCATTCCTCCCTTATCTCCGAAACCAGTGGTCCTAAAATTTTGAAAAACAATGAGAAAGTAGTTTGTTACCTATTGATTACAGCAAAACCTCTATAAAGGAGGTAGTTTAAAAAAGATCTGAAAAAATTTGATTTGTTCGGAATCCTTTGAGTGTGAATCCGATTCGCACTTGGCCGGTTTTTTTTAAGGTAATAATTACGTCTTCCGTCATTTGATCATAATAAAGCTGTAATATTTGATGACACACTACTCTATCTTATTTATATTTTTTCATTAGGTACTTTTTTGTGTTGTCATGATCAATAAATTCAGTGTCACACTTATACGACTAATGAATACAACCTTAATTCCAGTAGCTTCGTTACAAACAGACGAGCGGCACCACTTGCTGCGCTGCCGCTAGCAAACTTAATTATTTAATTATACACGACTTAGGTCATTAATACTAATTAGCTGACAACCAACAGTGCAGCAATAGGATATTTTATGTGGCAACACACAAATCGAATAAGACATCCTCCTTACTCAATTACAATACCCGAGTAGAAAATTGTACCTCATAACAAATTCTATGCTGATACAGTCTAAGCCCACTACTGAAAGAAATATTATATCTTGAGCCAGTAAATAATCTTAATGTCTCACCAAAACAAATCTGCTGAGTATTTTTCTTATAATTCATTAAATTTCGTTGTTGAAATGACTTTCAAGAAATAACAAACAGGTACGGTCTACTGCTCCTAACATTAGAATATGCAATGTTTGAGCAAAACGGAAAACTGAAAACGAATTATGACGTCACTGATGTCTACGTCTTGAATATTTTAGATGTAAATGTATGCGAATCCTTTGACATGGAACAATAACCACCAAAATTATTTGCGATCATTTTCTTACTAGCGATTCACCCCGGCTTTGCACGGGTGCATTATTTTTTTTTCTATTACACAAAATTTTCTTTCATACAAACCTTGTCCTGACAAACACGATATATATAATACAACTAAAAATAATTACTCGATATGGTGCAGTCGTTCGGAAGTTATGCGCGTACATATATTTCAGCGATTCATTTTTATTAGGGTTCCGTATCCAAAGCGTAAAACGGGACCCTATTACTAAGACGCCGCTGTCCGTCCGCCGTCTGTCTGTCTGTCCGTCTGTCACCAGGCTGTATCTCATGAACCGTGATAGTTATAACATAGTAAGGGATCTGTTTCCTTTAGCATTCAACGATAGTAAAGACATTGAACCTCCTTGTTGGTCTATAGACCACAACATCATCTATATAAAGACATTGAACCTCCTTGTTGGTCTATAGACCACAACATCATCTATATAAAAAACGAACCAACTGCGAGTCGTACTCGCGCATGAAGGTTTCCTTACCATTATCTGTAAAAACCCTTAAACATTTATTTTATTCTGTTTTTTAGTATTTGTTGTTTTAGCGG
Source organism: Polia nebulosa (assembly GCA_951329385.1). Taxonomy (NCBI): domain Eukaryota; kingdom Metazoa; phylum Arthropoda; class Insecta; order Lepidoptera; family Noctuidae; genus Polia; species Polia nebulosa. The sequence goes on along the minus strand of OX589601.1, from coordinate 22,121,499 downwards.
CAACAGAAATTCACATTCTGTGAAAACTTTAACTGTCTATCTATTACGGATCATGAGATACAGCCCACTGACAGACAGACGGACGGACTGACGGACAGCGGAGGCTTAATAATAGGGTCCCATTGGTTACCCTTCGGGTACGGAACCCTAAAGAAGAGTACCTATATACAAATACGTGTCAAACGTATCGTAGTGTGTGTCCTCCATATAAACTTTAACTATGCCAAATTTCATACCGTCATTTCCTCCGTCCGCGTAATTTTTGTAAATAGGGGTCGAAAGATTTTCCATCAGGTATTTAATACATAGATTATTTTTAAGCTGTCAAAGGCAATCTGTATATAGCTGCTGACATAAAAGTCGTATTAACACATGGAAATACCTACCTCACTACGTCTTAAAGACTTTTCAACACAAGTTTTTTCTCGCTTATTGGTATGCAACTTAATATCATGTCTACTTCAAAGAAACATAATGTCGTCATGAACATGCCAACAGGCTATTTTGTAGTCCAGGTTCTAATTAACGATCGCTTCTGCAAAAGAGTTTGTAGCTTTATTTAACTCAGGATTAAATGTTCTTCGGTGTTTGAGTTTCATTTTTAAAGTATCTGCATTTTAAGGCTTGTAGGTGTAGACATTATGTAGCTTAAACTAACCTTATTTGTTTGCTGTTAGTTTGATTTTCGAGAGAAAGGCAAGGAAAAATAATTTGGTATTTTTTGGCATAGAAGAGCACGAAAAATCATACGAAAACCTAGAAAGAAACTTCATTATATGGGCGGAACAATATCTTTCTCTAAAAATAAGTTACAACGACATCCAAGAAATAAAAAGAATAGGAAAGAAAGATGGAAAACTACGCCCGGTTGTAGCGACCTTCACAACTCTAGGCACAAACATAAAAATTTTGATGCAAAAGAGAGCACTAAAAGATACACAGTTTTACATTAAAGAAGATTATCCAAAATATGTACTGGAGAAGAGAAGGGAGCTACAAGAACAACTACAACAGGAAAGAGAAAAGGAAAACATAGCAAAAATTATATATGACAAGCTGATAATATCAAAAAATAACACTAAAAGGAAGCTGCCTATGTCACCCGAAAATGCCACTGAAACCAATGTAGAGAAAAATACGCAAGTAAACAAAAAGAACAAAACACAACAAATTGTTTCATCGGTCAAGAGGTCTAGCAGCTTCTCTGAAGGAATCCTAAAACAGGGAATACTAAATTACGTTGTCAAAGATAAAACGAATAAGAACAACTATCAAAACAAACAAGCATAGCAATTCAGCGCCTCCTCCTCCGACACAGAACAAACAAACACACAGTAAAATTAAAAACAAGAAACAAACAAAATAATCTTCCAATCCGGCCGGTCACCGTGGAAGAGTATGACTATAACCCTCCAAAAATAGATACCACAAAAACTGAGAGCAGAAACAAAGAAAAACCACAATATATACACATAGCAACATACAATGTCCAACCTTATCGTCATACGAACGCTTATTAGAATTAGAGGAAGCAATACAAGAAATAAAATATGACATTATAGGAATATCTGAAACAAGACGGCTAGGTATCAACATAGAAGAGCATACAAACTTTATACTTTGTTACGTTGGTCAGACGCCCGGCCTATATGGAGTAGGCTTTATAATTAACAAAGTACATAAAAACAATATAGAGAGCTTTACTGGCATAATGGAACGAATCGCTGTACTAAACATGAACATTCAAGGCTTCTTAATCTCTATTATACAGGTGTATGCACCAACGGAATCTGCAAGTGAGGAAGAAATTGAAAAATTCTACGAAACGATTGCCAAAGCTCTGGACACTGCACACAATAATGTCATACTTATGGGAGACTTCAATGCGAAGATCGGGCTTCCTAAGAAAGAAGAACATATAATAACCAAGCAATTCGGGTGCGGAAAGAGGAACGGAAGAGGACAGAGGCTAGTGGATTTTGCAGTAGAGCATAAACTAACTTTAATAAATACATATTTTAAGAAGAAACTAAACAGAAGATGGACATGGAAATCTCCGGATGGAAAAATTAAAAATGAAATAGATTATATATTATTATTATCAAACCAACCAAGAATATTCCAAGATTTTGGTACTATGAACTTAAACTACCCCTCAGACCACAGATTAATCAGAGCAAAAGTAAAATTAACTAACCTAAAGAAAAGTAGAGTTAATTACAGTATTAAGCATACAAACCAACTCAAATCTGAAGTAGAAACAACTTAATACAGGGAAACCTTATCAGGAATGGTATCTAGGCAATGTGATGGCCATGGACACACCTCAGTACAAACCCACTACGATAACATCTCAAATACAATCACCACGAGTTTAAAATCAGCCCCAACAATGAGAAAGGAACAAAAACGACACAAGATACTATTGGAACGCACATCGTCTCATTTAAAAAGAAGAAAGGAACTTCAAAAAGCTAAAAACAAATCGAGATCTATGAAAAATGAACTCTCCGCGCTCTACAAGCTAGTCAATAAATATATTAGAAAAGACTATTCAACATATAGACAAAGTAAATTAGAAAAGCATCTAAACCTCACAGGCAGCATAAAAAAGGCCTACAAAGAACTCAGAACAAGCAAAAACTGGATAGAAGGACTAAAAGAGTTTGGCAAAGACCTAAACAATCGAAAAGACATCATTAACACAGCAACAAATTTTTACAAAAACCTATATAGCAATAAAAATCAACTAATTACACTAAAAAATAAAAACGCTATTAATGCTATAAACATGCATGAAGGCCACAGTGAACGGATTAACGAAGATAGCATAAAAACAATTAAAGAAGATGAAATCATAGAAGCAATAAAAAGGCTCAAACTAGAAAAATCCCCTGGATCAGACAACATAACAAACGAAGCTTTAAAGACAGCTTACCATATACTGGCAACACCGCTCGCTGAACTATTCAATCTGATATTACAAAGCTCTGAGACGCCTGCACAATGGTCCGAATCCAACATTATTTTAATATATAAAACGGGAGACCCAAAAGATATAGGCAACTATAGACCGATAAGCCTACTACCAACTCTGTACAAGCTTTTCTCTGCGATTATAAACTCAAGAATCAGCCTCGTAATCAAAACAAGACAGCCTGTAGAGCAGGCCGGTTTCCAAAAGGGTTTCTCTACGATAGACCATATACATACCTTAGAGTTAATTATAGAGAAGTATCGGGAACTACAGAGAGACTCTATCTCGAATTCATTGACTACCTAAAGGACTTCGACACTGTTACTCACGATAGCGTTTGGCAAAGCTTGAAAGAACAGGGAGTAAGCGAACTGTATATAAAAGTGATTCGGAACATATGTAACAACAACATGGGCAGAATAAAGCTAGACACTCTGGGCCCGAGCTTTGCAATAAAGAGAGGTGTAAGACAAGGTGACCCCTTATCGCCAAAAATATTTATAGCCATACTCGAAAGCATCATCAACAAACTGAACTGGAACAAACGAGGAATCTTCATACAAGGAACCTTTCTGAGTCATTGCGTTCCGCTGACGATATAGTAATATTATCCGAGACAAGCTCAGAACTACAGCTCATGATCAATGATTTACAAACAGCTAGCGCCGAGGTAGGACTTGAAATCAATCTCACTCGTTTTACACACTAGTTCTGGACACAGCAAGGCTCTTTTTTAAAAGAAAAGCGCATAGTCACTTAGGTAAACAAAACGCTAATTCTAGTATCTCAGCTACCATAGCAGCTTACACGTGTATGTAGGTATGCGCATATCTGGACCAGATTTTATGTTCATAAATTCGTTTTCGAACAAAAATACGATCGGAAAACATGACGCCACCGGTCCGCCGTAATAAATCACCTGACGTGTAAATCTGTACCCGTAGGCAAAGGGCTGATAGCGAAAGAATGAGAAAAGCCGTAAAATAAATGACGTATCTAAAAGAAATGTTGACTTTGATTTCTACGAATTTCATTCGATTAAGTTCAATCCTCTCACTTTAAAACGATTGGCTCAACATTGTGGAAATGTAATTCTTATTCGACCGTCATTTGTTTTACCTGTTGTTGACATACGAGTATATCACGGAAATCTAATGATTTGTGCAGATTTCAAAGCTATAATTCTCAAAAAACAGGGTTATCTGTCATTCATTTTCACTATAATTAATCTTGTTCGAATACAGACGCTATATCTGTAGGTAGGGTAAGAGACGTCTAAATGCTGAAAATGTTTATTGCCACGCTGTAGAGCTGAAATGAAATAGAAGAGACACAGCGTTGTCCCTTTTTACCTGTCTTCGCCAGAAGGAGGTTAGTGTTCTTGGAGATTGGAGAGTTTGTGTATGGTTTGTATGTCTATTTCTTTCTTGTGCGTTTCTTGAAAAATGTTTCCTGTCTCTAAATTTCGCCTTAGGAAGTTGGAATGTTAATTAAAACTATCTTGGTGTTGGTTTGTGACGTCTCATTGTTGAGACCGTAAACGCTTTACAATGGTACGGGTCTAACAGTTGATGAAGGTTTGAACTTCTTGTAATGAAACGAATAGTTTACCTTAGTTTTCTAGAAAATAAACATGAGAATGTTTAGTTGTTAAACTAAGATGGTTTCTGTCTCCGTTTAGTGCTTTCTAGACTATTTTGGGAATAACTTTTAGTTAGACGGACGGAATAATTATGCAAACAGAAAAGACTAACGTGCTCTCTGAGACACAGGTAGATAGCGATGTATAAAGTTCTTAGAACGAACATACTATGCTATGGACATGCCATCGGATAATTGTAAACACCGTTAGTTTATGAAAAATCGCGTAAAATTGTGCATACATTGTAAATTATCAAATTTAGATAAGATTTACTGTATTTGAAATTCACAAATATATCGAAAGTTTACACTCTCGTAACATTTATTACAATCTTCCGGTGTTTACAATAAAATTATCTGGTGACAAACACACGTCATAATACCTCCTCGTATAATTTTAGCAAAAGTTCACTGCAATTAGGAGTGTACATTACAAGCAAAAAAGAAATAAGAGTGGCACTCCGGGAGTGCCGAGAGAAGTGAAAATTTGAACAAAAAATAAAGAAGTTTTCACTTCAATCCGCTACGCGAACCGCTATGAGTGCTACGACGCGAAACTAGTGCTACGGTGGTGTTATTGCTATGAAAGCGTAGCACCATAGCACGGTGCTACGCTTTTGTAGCGGTCGCGACATCTGCTACGACTGCTGTCGGTAACCATAACAGTGTCTCGAGTTCAATAGATTTCTCCTATTTCATAAATGCCCAACGCGCCTAAAGAAGTTTTCACTTCAATAATAATAAAAAAAAATATACCATAATTTCAAAAAGTTTTTGTTTTATTTACATAAAAATACATTATATCACATTTATCAATAAAAAGAACACACCTCATCATAATTTTTTTTTACCCCACAAAGCGTTACATCGCGCGCAAACACGGAACGATTGACGCAACTTTAGAAAAACTTATTAACCAAAAATTCAACCAACGAAAAAGAACTAAAAAACAAAACAATAAATAAACCTATTAAGTCTTGAGTATTGAGCTTATTTACCTACATAAAATATCAAATTTTATATAAACTAATTTTGAGTCGGCGCCAAACAACAACCTGAAAAAGCGGCTAAATAAGCTTAATACTCCAGACTTAAAAGGTTTATTTATTTTTTTGTTTTTTAGTTCTTTTTCGTCGGTTGAATTTTTTGTCAAAAAGATTTTTATTTTATGATTTTTTGTGACTCGCATCATCTTTTAATACTCTGAGGCTAATTTCTAATCCTTCATCATTCCTCTTGGCACTGAGCTGATGATGTAACCATCCTTCCATTAGGTTCCCAGGATATTGACCAGTTGAGGTTACCTCCAATTTTCTTAAGACGTCTTTTCTTCAAAGCATATTAAGTGGTTTCTGTCACTAAAACCCGTTTTTATATCTAATTTTTATGGTGTAGAAAAGGTATGGTTTCCATCATCAGCTCAGTTTCATGATGTGATGATTCATAAATGCAAACACCCGATTATGAAAAGTAAACAGAAACAATATTCGTGCCCAATTTTCGAGGTTTTCTCTCAATTATATCAGGATTCCATGATCAGATCCTGATGTCCTTATCATGGGACCACCTCTAAGGTATACCCTATCTAAGAAAAAAGAATCATCAAAATCGGTTCATAAACAACGGAGTGAGGGCCGAACAAACGTACAGAAACGCTAAACGTACCCACAATTTTCGAGATTTTCTCTCAATTTAATCAGGATTTAATTATCAAATCCTGACTTCCTTAACAAGGGACTACCTTTGAAGTGTACCCTATATATTAAAAAAAGAATCATGAAAATCGGTTCATAAACAATGGAGTGAGGGCCGAACATACGTACAGAAACGCTAAACGTGCCCACAATTTTCGAGGTGTTCTCTCAATTTAATCAGGAGATCCTGATTTCCTTAACATTGGACCACCCTTGAGGGTGAGGGTATACCCTATCTAACAAAAAAATAAACATCAAGATCGGTTCATAAATGACGGAGTAAGGGCTGAACATACACAAAAAAAAACATATACGGTCGAATTGAGAACCTGCTCCTTTTTTTTCGTCGGTTAAAAAGTTTAGTAACTGTCGTTCGTGTGTTTTAGAGACTTGCCAGGTGACAGTATGCAATCCTTGTTCTTTTCCCTACCCTTTATGCAAGTTAGAGCAGGAAAGCTACAGTTTACACAACCTACAACGGTTAAAATAAACGTCGATGAGTCATCGCGCTCCAGGTTGCTGTCGCGGGGTTCACAGATGCATGTTTTTAATGTCGCGCTCCTGGAGCGCGACGCAAATGCTTACATAACTATAAAGATAACCAGTTCCACGATGCACTTTAAAAAGATATGGGTAATGTAAATAAGGCTCACGCTGCATTTCTGCGGCTAGTTTTGAACAGAAGAAAAAGAAGAAAGAAAAGAGAAGTGCACTTTGCGTTTAGGTATATAGTAAGATTTACAAAAAAGAGATGTTTGTAATACCAGCGTTCAACAAGAGGAAGTTAGTTTAATTTTAGTAATGTGCTCGTTGTTGAAATATTATGATAAGAGTCACAGAATTATTAAAGAAAACTTTGCTTAGAAGCTGTTAAAGACAAATTTTAAGGAAATTGGCAATATTTCACTAGTCATTAAATAACGAGGGAGACTCAACGGAGACGAATTATGGATCGAAAAACACTCGTATGAAAGATCCTATTATTTCAAACAGCCGTATAAAAGCAGTTTTCTAGATTTTTTTGCATTCAATGCTTTTTGGCTCTATAAACATGTCTAGTGAACATGGACTCGACGAATTCATTTCGCATTTACTCGATAATTATATTAAGATATCTCTCGATCGCCTTCATGCAACCGTAAGTCTTATGACAGCTCTTTGAAAGTAAGTGAATTGTTAATTTGTCGTAAAACTAGCTTTTATAGCAATATCTTTCGGCATTAAATTGATACAGCATTATTGTAGAGTATACGTTGTTCATTCGACAAAATAGCATATCAATTACTATACCGGCACTTAATGTCATATGATAGCTTTCTACAAGGCTTTCATTCGACATAACTATTGAAGTTGAGAAAACGCTTTATAATTATCTATTACAGCCCCAATGGTGCTCTAAACATTATTTGAAAGCCGTCTTACAGCGTAATAGTGTATGAGATTTCAATAAAATCTTTTATGGCACTGTAAACTTCAATATTAGCCTTGTAAGCAAAGATGTAGCAACACACTGTCACCACCTACATGTGATACAAGCTAGGAAGCTGTCGCATTCCAGGATGATTAGGACTCAGTAGGTGGTCAGCTCCCTCTAGATCTATTATGACAGACCTACTGCCATTTGACTGTGACTTCGGTTAAAAAAAAAGACTATTGTATATTTTGGCGGGACACTAACTAGTCTTGGGTTGTAACAGTTCCAACAAGATATATATGTTATTCCTGTTACTGTTACGCAATAATAACTGATTTCATTATCTGTTATTAAATAACAGCCTTTTATTTTTTAACCGAAGAAAAAAAAAGGACCACCTGCTATTTTCTCCTAATTTTCACGCCTGAATTGAATTGAAAAATCGAGTAATAGGTAGCTCGCCGACCGGAGCAGACTCGAGAGTCGACGGCGCAGTACCTGATGGGGCCCGTTATGGCCAATGCTTGACTGTGGTCACGGATAAATTCAAAATAGAGTTACCGCAGCTCCTGGACACAGGCAACTGAAGGAACAGGGGTGGGTTTTAGTCATTAAAAGTCTGACACGCGGATAATTTCCAATTCTCCAAAAAAAAAAAGACTGTTGAGTAAAAGCCTTCACTTCCAGCTTTTACGAATCAGAGCATGTGGACCACTGGTCGTTTGTTTTCAACCGACTTCCAAAAAAAGGAAGAGGTTCTATGTTCGACTGTATGTTTCTTTTAGTTTTTTTTATTTTAACGTATGTTCACCGATTTCTCTGTCAATGTGGAAAAAATTTTAAAATTCTATTTTTATTTAAAAAAGTTTTCTCCTGAGGTAGTCTCATACAATTTTTTCAAAACAAATTCTGAGCTTTTGAAAAAAAAAATATGTGTACACGGATGACGTTTTGGTTTCCTCCAATTATGTTCAAATTCCATGTTCCATGTTATTGAGGTAATCAATTCGGGCGTAAGTTTAATATTTAGTTTTAGTTGTGTCAGCTAAAAAGTGAAAGACAAAAAACTTTTTTACAAAAAATATGTCTTCCACAAAAAAAAAAAAATATATAAAAAAACTTTAATTTTGGAAGTCGGTGTTTTGTATTTTGTTTCTTCGTTATTTAAGACACTGACTTCCGAAGTCATTGTTATTTTTTATTTTTTAATCTAGTTACCTATTCTAGTTTTTGTAACTCTTTGTATTTTTTTTTTAAGTTTTATCCAGCTCGTCTCAACATCTACAGACTCAGCCCTGATTTCTGAATGAACTATTCGAAGTCAATGTTTTGTCAAACTCTACTTGGAACGGCTTCAAAAATTGTTAATCTTTGGCATAAAAATATAGTTCGACAAGTTTTTAACTTAAAATACTCAATTCAGACCACACCCTCTCACAGAGAGAAGGCCTGTGCCCCAGCAGTGGGGCATTAAAATAATGACTACGATGATGATGATGATGACTCAATTCAGAAACCGACACTATCTCTCGTTATTAATTTATTATTAAATATCCAATATTGGGCTTTATTACCCTTATTCTGCTTGGTTTTGATATTTAAAAGCAAAAAAAGATTGTTGATAAAAAGTCACAAGCAATCCCATTTCTTTCCATAAAATATAATCCGTGCATGGCTTAGCTGCTAATTACACCCCATGCTTCATTATAATGTTGACATTAAGCATTTCCATCATTAAGGGGTCCCCTAAATATTATCCGGATCGTTACCCAAGTTCAGAGGAAAATGTAAAGCCTACCTCCTGCTATATATATAAAATTATAGCTACTGCTACATAATTATTATAGGGATTGATGAGTCATCTTATCAGTTCGTTAATGTTAACTGCTAAACTTCTTCTAATGAGCGGTTTAAAAGGAAATTAACTTAATGAGCGGTGAAAAGGATTGGTGATTGCAGTTGTTTATAGACAGGAAATTACTGTTGCTCATCCTCTTGACATAATCAGTATTATGATTACCAACGATGTGTTGTTCTAAATATAAAATTAATTACTTTGGTACCAGAACAGCCAATATGATCAAGACTTGGTTTTTCGATATTCTCAAAGTACTGAAGGTTTAACCATCCAGCGGTTGCACTCTTGCAACGTACATAAGCAGTCGCGCGCGGTCTCTTATTCCGCAACTTTAAGTACCTATTTGTTTTGAAAAAACATGTTAAAAATAATTCTTTAAATTTAAATAAATCAATCTGCCTAGCCTGTTCCCAACTATCTTGGAGTCGGCTTCCAGTCTAACTGAATGCAGCTGAATAGCAGTACTTTACATGGAGCGAAATCAATTTTTTTTTTATTTCATTTTTTTATTATTGATAGGCACGCGTTTGACCTCTACCTCACCTGATGGTAAGCGATGATGTGGTCGAAGATGGAGCATGCTTGCCTAAAAGTAACCTATTCACTCTTGACTTAAAGACTCCCAGGTTGTAGCTATCAGGAAACACAGACTCCGGTAGGGAATTCCACTCCCTAGCTGTTAATAAAAATAATAATTAATACTAAATAAATTATAATTACAAACACAACTTTATCCATCACATTTTTAATTTGTAACTTAAATAGTTAAAAGGTGTACGAAACCTCAAAGATTTTTATTCCAAAAGATACAAAAAAAAATCATAAATCAACATAATAACAAAATGAAATAAAAGTTTATTTCCTAAATAATCATAAACAGGTGTAATAATATTTTTTTATTTTATTTATCATGTTTATACATTATCATCAGATAATGTATATTCATATCAAAGTTACTGATGTAACACCATTAATAGGAAAATTCAAAATCACATTGACCTATGGATGTGTACTTCATGGCATTCTTTATATTAACTTTATTCTAATAAAATATGTTATTCAAAATATAATATAAATTACAAAACTGAAACTAACTGAAACTAACTGAACCACCCCACCCCACCTAACTGAAACTTGATAATGTATGTACTACAGTAAAATCATTGTTAAAAAACTGTATTTGTGATAATAAAAACCATTTCATATATAAATTCGATTGAATACCGCTCCTTTTGTGCTGGCAAGAATTGAATTGGTCATTTAAGTCTAAAATATCCTCACAATCGTGATCTGTCTTCTGATATGCGAGATACTCGGCGTTCGAAGTCCCTACAAATATTTTCTCTATTATTGTCTTCAATCAGCAGTGTAATAAAAACAATTTAACATGGTAAATTTATGAGAGACATTTTACGTAAACAAAATAATTTTCGAAGCAATAAGACAAAAAAACACTAAATACTGACCTAGGTTTCTATTTGTCATATTAGATTTTTCTAATGCACAACCAGTCGCGTGCGGAATCGGAGACCGCAAACACAAAATAATAAAGAAGCATCATAATTATGTGCACTTGAGACTATGTCAAAGGGCTTCTGAGAGTACCGACCCCTCGAGGTTAACACTGAAGGGCAACCGTCAATTGTTCACAGTTATGTAAAATGTCTTAAATAATATTGCTGCGGTCTCAGAGATCGCACACGAACGCTCGAAGGTAAAAAAAGATTCTCATTGAGAGATTATCTTCATCTATCTCTGAAAAAGTGGCTGTACCTAAAAACTTATACAAGTAAGATTATCGTCCTATTCTGCGAACACAAAACAGGCTACGTTAATCTCGTAGATGTTTGAAACAAAGTTCCAAACTTCAAGGAAATTCCATATTCATTTCAATAAATTCACAAGCAAAGATGTCACCATCGTGTCATCGTCATCATCAGCCTTTTAATGTCCCCACTGTTGGGGCACTGGCCTACTCTCTGTGATAGCGCGTGGGCCGTAATCCACCACCACCATGTTCAAGGAGTTTAATTTACACGCAACGTTAAAATTGTAGTAAACTTGGCTAAAACGCTGAAAGATAAAAAGAGATAGACAGAAAATAGAAAAAAAACCTATTAGTTTCGAATACATTCCCTTTTATTAACTGACTTCGAAAAAGGAGGAGGTTCTATGTTCCACTGTATGTATTTTATGTATGTCCACCGATTTCTCTGTTATTTGTGGAAAAAAATATTTTTTGATCCGAAAGAATATACCTACTCACGAGGTGGTCCCATATAAGTTTTATCGAAATTGTTTCAGCACTTTTTGAAAAACTGAACAAAAACGAAAAATACGTATACCTCGATGACTTTCGGTTTTCTCCAATTACGAGTATGTTTAAATTCCACGTTCCATATTATAGAGGTTTTTAGTTCTGGGGTATAACAACTTTTAAATGGATAATAAAAAAAAAACCGACTTCTAAAAAAGAAAATACACTAAAAATAATAAAAATGTCTTTAATTTTGGAAGTCGGTGTCAAATAACGAAGAAATAAAATAGAAACACCGACTTTTGAAATTAAATTATTTTTTTAATTTTTTGTGTATTTTCTTTTTTGGAAGTCAGTTGTTTTTTTTTTTAAGATTTTTTTTCCGTTTATTTCTGCAAGTGATTTTAGTAAATATTTGAGATGAAAAATTATATCCCTTTTGTTTAGATCTTTTGTTGTTGATTAGATATTCATCTACGTAGTTAATAAACAGTATTACTTGGATGTCCGAAGAAAAATAAAAAGCTTCTGAACTTACTTTTTGAGTCAAAATCCGCATTTACTGCAACAGATATACACACGTATATCAGTTGCAGTAAATGCGGATTTTTTCCTTTAAAATATTCCTTTGCAATGCACAGCCAAAATTTTGCTATGCAGCACTGTCACATGCAAAATTTTGAAAAATGAGTTAGAAAAATAAATTAATATTTTTATACTTATTTTTTTATTCTGGGACATTTAAAGTTTAAAATAATGGTAAGGATATACTCATCTTGGTTTAATCTAGAAGGCTCATAATTTAATTAATCGTCTTCAAAAAAAGGAGGAGGTTCTCAATTCGACTGTATTTTTTTTTTATTATGTGTGTTACCTCATAACTTCTCACTACGTGAACCGATTTTGAAGATTTTTTTTTTATTTGAAAGCTGTTGCTTCACATGTGGTCCCATTTTAATTTGGTGAAGATCTGATGAAGAACTTCGGAGATACACAATGGAACTCTTCAATAAATGATAGCAAACTTTCCAGAATTGCTGCAATCGCATGTCTGTATATTGTTTTCACCATTTCACAACATTACATCACGCTGATACGCTCTGAAGGGGTATACAGATTTGTACAGTTCACCCTGATATTTCACCAACTATGTTCAAATTCCCTATTTTTGAGGCTATCAATTCGGGCATAACTTTACTATAAATTTTATTTTAGAATGGGGTACAACAACTAAAAAGTGAAAAATAAAAAACTTTTTACAAAAAAAATACAACCGACTTCCATAAATAAAACTAAAAAATGCAAAATAACTTTAATTTCGGAAGTCGGTGTCAAATAACGAAGAGACCAAACTAGAAACACCGACTTCCGAAATTAAAGTTATTTTGCATTTTTTAGTTTTATTTATGGAAGTCGGTTGTATTTTTTTTGTAAAAAGTTTTACAACATCAAATTTTCAAATAATTGTCCAGTTAAAAGGCATTTTGTGAGAAGTGACAGTGTTGCACCGGGGGGGTGCGATATATAAAGCAGTAGTAGGACGGGTTCAGTTGGGTGTAGTAGGCGGGTTGTCTATACTTTAGCTTCGTAAAATTGAGACTATACTTCATACCGCATTTTTACGTTTGTAATTTATACTGCACGGACCCAGAATCAGAGGTCAGATAGTTCAGATATTCGATTAAAAATTATTACGAGTATAATAGAGAATGCATTGATGTTCTTTCATTTAGTTCCATATCCGCCCTTTCCGCGTCTATCTCACCTTTTAGTTTCCATTTCAAATCTGTGCTTTGAACACAAATTCTTGAAACAAAACTTTTGGGTACGTGTAGATTTCTATCAGTGAAATAATAAACAATAAACAAACAAACAATTTTAGAATGATAGATAACATTTACCTATTTCGAAATAAAAATAATCATATTTTATAAAGAATACTTAACTCGGAAAATTAATCAAACCTTTCAAAGAGGCTCTTCACTGAAACTAAACTGTTGCTTTTAGTTCCAGTGAAGAGCCTCATCGTTTTAAAAGCGAAGTTTACATTAATTTACCTAATCATGATAATCTGCAGGCCGATCAGCTAACCTTATTCAAGCTGAAGTTCATTGAGATCGAACCCAACAAAATTCTAACTAACTTGAATATCTACACTGTAACCTAATATTCTAATTGGTGGATGATGGTCCACCAATTAGAATATTAGGAACCTCCGTCTATAGCGAATCACGCAAAGATTTATTTTTACTTATTGTTGATCTTGATATGATTTGGTTACGTGCTTATTATTTATTTGCACAAAAATCGAATTGACATTATTAGAAGTTGTTTTTAAAAATTGTTTTTGTTTTTAAGACTTTCCTGTATACCAACCCACCAACATAGCAAAAACATAATCAGCATCTCATTATGTCGGCCGTATTCTACCAAGGAGGCCAAATGCGGTTTGGTGGTTGTCGCTGCATGGCGATGTACGAACAAGTTATATTATTATACTCTATATTGCAGCGTTGGAAGGCCTCCAGCAAGGTGGACCAATGACCTGGTGAGGGTCGTGGGTAGCCGATGGATGCGAGACGCACAGGACCGGTCATTGTGGCGATACTTGGGGAGGCCAATGTCCAGCAGTGGACGTTTTTCGACTGATGATCACTTTATTTACTTATTTAAACTTTATGTACAATAGTGGAACATAGGCGGACTTAATGCAACAAGGCATTCTACCAGTCAACCTTTGGGTTAAAGAGACGACTCTGTGGTACAAGTACAACAACAAATAAAATAAAAAGAAATCGAAACTACCATACTAATAAAATACTAATTAAATAACAAACTACTAAATATTATGAATTTATGATAAATACCAAACAATGCAATAGCGAGAACTTAAAATATAATAATTACGACGAGGACCAAACTAAGTTTGAGAGGACTATAAGTAGTATTTCCGGATTACGCCTAATGGAAAACTTACTATCAGCTTTCTTAATGTCAAGGAGAAGCACGTTCCAAAGTTTTATAGTTGAAACAGCGTATGAGTTAGACATAAATCCGGTGCGCGGTGAGAAGGAATATGAAGAAGTAAACTTTTGAATGCTCGAAGGTTAAGACTGTGAGAACTGCCCAATATTTTAAAATGTTCTTTTAAATAATCAGAAGCACAAGGATCGTTCATAAATGTGAAGAGCACGCAGAGGGATCTCAGGGATCTCCTGAGTCGGACAGGCAGTCATTTAAGCTGATAACGAATGAAAGAAATGTGATCGTATTTGCGAAGGTCAAAAATAAACAGTAACTTAAAGCAGTTGTTGCGAAGTCGATCTAATTTGTTTAAAAGTTTTTGGTATAGATCTGAATAACAAACATCAGCATAGTCACAAAGCCAACCATTATGAAAGGGCTTAGACATAGTGAAGTTCTGTCATCAATAACACTCGTCAAAAATTTTAAAAAGTTTGAAATTCTCAAGAGCTAGCAAAATGTACTGACATTTTGCTAACTCTTGAAAATTTCAAACATTCAAAAAATATTTTAATCGGATAACTGTATCTAATTATAATATTTTGAACTTTAAACAATCGTTTCGGATGATAGAGTAGAATAGAGTGGAATAAGTCTTTAGTTGCTTGGAATGTAGGTACATAAAAATAAGTTAAACAAAATGGAACTCTAGATATAGTGATATTTTATCACTATGTTATGCTATGTGTTGGTTATTAGAAAACGAAGTTCCTAGAGCTGGCACTTTCCTACTCAACTTTAATAAAGCTGTTAGCTGCGCCACCCTAGAGCGGGAGATGTCATTGGATGATTCCCACACCCACTAAAAAAAAAATAAGCCGAGCTTGAGTTGGAAGCTAGAATACAGGTGCTGCAAAGACAAATAACCTTATAAAAATTGATCGAATGCACGTGACACACTGCAAAATGTTAGGTATACTTCCTGAACGTATAAACGTTAACTTTTTTTTATTTTTTTTAATAAAAACATTTTTGACTTTTTCAATCTTAATCGCTTTTGGCTTTTGACAATCCTAAGGTATCGGTCTACACAACAACTTACACTTTGTCACTTTACACTTCGTCTAGACAACAAAAACAGCAACAATATTATGACCTTTTTTCGGTAACCAGCTCATAATTAAACCCCGATCCCAATTAACGGCAAACTCACGATGCAAGTGACTAGTAGGCTACAAAGTCATTGAAAAATAGCAAAAACAGTTTTAAATAACAACGTCATTAGTCTAGATAGGTGCTAGTGTAGATCATTGCTTGTTAATTTTTTCCAACTCTTCCCACCACCTTTTGTGTGGTCTGCCACAAGTCCACAACGCCGGCCGCCTGCCTTTAATAAATAGATAAATATGTTAATAAATGAATATAGTTTTAGGTGCCAAAACCACAATAACATCATAGTAAATTATATTGTATCCTGTTGATACAATATAATTATCATATAAGTAGTATTACATATAACAGAAGTACAAAATAAAAAACCGGTCAATACCGAATCAGACTCGCACACCGAGGGTTCCGTACCATCACATAAATATTTTGGATGTGTTACTTTATGTGTAGATCCAGTTTTAGGTCAGCGCCAATTCTTGACCAATAGTGCTAATGTAATTTTTGTTGATGATTTCTGAAAAAGTGTGCTATTTTTAGACATCGTTTTATTTTTCCTGTAATCTAAAAATAAATTAATATCACATAGAATAATTATTTCAGATTTTTCTTTAATATATATATGCATAAAGAAGAATCTGATCATAAAGAAAAAACAAATATTTGAGAATGTGAAAACAACGTTCTTTCATAATAATATGATACCCCACATGCCCTAGTAGCCCCACTTCGAATTTTTAAGACCATATTGCAAAAAAAAATATATATTGCTACTTCTTTTTATTTGCAAAATAGGTGGGCAAACGTCCTCTAATAAAACTATTAAAAATTTCAAGTTGATAGCATTAGTAGTTCTTGAGATATTCAGCTGTGACCGACAGACAGAATGAGTCGCACCATAAGGGTTCCTTTTTACTATTTTGGTACGGAACCCTAACAAATGTAAATCTGGGAGTTACCTATATAACTCATTACACTATATTTTCTTATATTCTAGAATCCGCGGCCAGTCAATTACACGACCGCTGAAAATGTGTCGTTATTTCTTCCTAGACAAAGTAAAATACTATCAGATGTATTACGCTGGGGATCCATCCGTATTCGGAAGTTTTGTTAATAGGAATACTGGGAACTTTATTTGTTAGATAAAGCGCAGTTATACGACTTTTAATGGTTTTTAATTGAACATCACGTCTAAACGACTAGTCTCATTACTTTGAAAAAAATATATGTTACTCTAAACAATTTTCGTCGTAATTTGATCTAAGAATATTTGAAATTATATTTTTATAACATAGTGTAATTAATTTGTAAAGTTATGTCTAATTCGTATAAAAAATTGAGGATCACGCAAAAACTATAAAGCGTATTTTTATGAAACCTTCACCATTTTAAAGATCATTTAATTATTTATAATGTATTTATTCAATACAATAGAAACTTAAAAGATATATATACAAACTAACAATAATACCTAACATGTACAAATGCGTATGAAAAAACAACTCACTGAGCATCAAAAAATTCATCCACATCGCTGTCAATGGAAAAAGTGCCCAGAACGCTAGCAGCATTGCCACGTTGAATAGCAATGCTGATTCGTTGGCCAAAGAAAAGCCCAGCCCTCTGGTCACGTGAAGAGTCGACTAACAGCTTGCTGATATGCCGGAAAACTCGATGAGCATTCGGACCCCATGGCCCTTGTGTTTCAACCCCAAACGGCTCAAACATGTAACTCCCAATAAGGTTGTTATATTTGCGCCGTTTGAGGTTTTCTGCACCTGCAGCAGCCGCTTAATTATTTATAATTAAGTTTCAGTGTTTTAATTTAATACCTACTATTTTATGAGTAATAAATTAATAACGCGTCTAATTTCGGACAGCGCTCCTTGATGGGCGAGTCCTACTACTGGGTGGACGTACGACTCAAGGTCAATGGCAGTTAATAGCGCCTTAACATTAAAATCATGAACAAAAACACGCTATCAAGCATGTTTAAGAATTTAGTGCTACTAATATATTATAACTGAAAAATCGGATAAGACTTTCACGGAAACTTCGTTCGATACACCACGACTAGAGCAACAGAACTAATCACCAATAAATTATAATAAAGTTTTTTGTTTCTATATAATCAATATTAATTACAAATTTTTACTTGCTAAGGTTATGCTAGGGCATATGTTACAATGTTATTTGTTTGCATATACGTTGTCAGGGGTACAAGAAAAGATATAGAGTACCATTCATACAGAAAAATGCACTATTCATGAAGGAAAAAACAATAACTTTTGAAAGTCACAATTACTTTAGAACGCTAGATGGCGCTACATGTCTTTCGAATAATTTTGCTCCCGTGCGAAGCCGGTATAGAAAATAAATATTTTTATTTGTAATAACTTTGCAAAAGTCATTATTTAATTTCAGAGTTCCGGGCTTTCATAGATTTTATAATAAAAAAATCTTACTCATTATAAGAGCGTACTATAATAACTATGAGCGCTACCTTAGTTTAGCTTATAACGGATACCATTATTTTTATTTTAGGTAAGTCTGTTCTAAGAAATAAAAACTTTATATTTCATGAACAGATACCGTGATACTTTCACTAAATTAGAGCAAACCCTAATAAATTTCCTTTGAATCGGCTTTATTATTTTTGACCTTTGTCACCACCACCTCAATAATTTACATAAAAAATAGAGGTGCCTTTACTAACCGGTACCTAATTCAATTGAAATTAAATTTCGACTTTGACTCTCGAATATGTAATCTTTTCAATAGGTACATTTGGAATTTGATTAGGTAAATTAGAAAACGTGTCTATGTCAAGTGCATCTAGTAAGAGAAACGTGGAAGTTTTATTTTAGAAACTGGGACTGTTAAACTATTAAATTAAGCATTTAAAAGAAACAGTACTTATATTGAGTTCTAATGTTCTGTAACTGTATGTAAAATTTATATAAAATGAATTAGATTCAGTCTTGTTTTACAAAAATTAAGATTTCTCCGTGACTCGGTTGTTGCAGATGTCACTAAATGCTTGATTAAAGTAACAGACATAATATACGATAACTATCAAAGTTCCCAAAATATATGAGATACACGTGAGCTATCACTAGGTCATGTGATAAATAACTGAATTTAAGATTTTAAACAATCATTGTCGCTGACAGAATACTACATTGTCTAGCACCCAAGGAACTTTAAACATATTTGATGTACAATGATTTCTGTGAATGGACACAAACAATCGATTTTTGGTCAAACAAGAATAACTGGCTTTGTGAAAAATAAATAGTGTTACTGTTTGAATGAAATTAAGATTGGGTTTATAACCTAGCAGCGGCTAACGTTGTAAAGTCCTGGAAAATTTAAACTCAAAGTTTTAAAATTTTGCATGTACCTACCTTTTTTAGAGCTTGCGATATCGTTGCAATAATGTCCAAGTACTTACACGCCTATTGTATACATGTATCTATTATCCCAGTTTATTTGGAGTCGGAGCAACATGTATTTTTCTTCATACTTATTTCCCTATTAGGTGTCATCTCAGTAGTCACCTAGCCTAAACATATCCTCTTTCACATATTAGTGGTTTGGCATTCACACTGTGGTATCTCATTGCTTTGAAACACAATGGAAATCTGATTAAACTTCCTCGATAATAATCCTATAATTATATAACTTAAGCTTTGAACTTCCCACTGGCTGAAATTTTGTAGTGCAATTGACTAGTACTCTATTAAAAATTAGCTTAGTTTTGAAAGTTTTACTAATTATATTAAGTTTTGTAAACTATTTTCTACAGTTTGTCTAATAGAAGTAGGTACCTACAAAAAATCTGCAGAGTAATTTTATTATGTAAAAGGTATCTTTATTGAACTAGCTAATGATAGAAATTTTTATTTTTTAGAGGAAAACAATAATCTACGTCAAAAACCGTTTTTATTTAGTATCTGACTAGACATTTATTTTATGTTTAGTAAAAATAACAAAATATTATTTATTATTGGTACTCATATAATAAAAATTAACGAAAGGGGTCTCTGCGAGTTGGTTTTGGCCCCTCGTACGCCTTTCTAAGGTCCGGGACCTCAGGGTCCCGAGAAATCCAAAAAAAAAAATATTTTGATATATCCGTTTCATCAACGGACCACAAGACGTACGGCGAAGTACCACCGGTTCATGGTGGACATCCCATCCATACGCACAAAGCGTTTTGAGAACACATTCATTGTGCGTACAGCTAGGGAGTGGAATTCCCTACCGGAGACTGTGTTTCCTGATAGCTACAACCTGGGAGTCAAGAGTGAATAGGTTACTTCTAGGCAAGCGTGCTCCATCTTCGACCACATCATCGCTTACCATCAGGTGAGATAGTGGTCAAACGCGTGCCTATCAACAATAAAAATAAAAAACCTACCCAGTTAAAAACTTGAAAAATTTTAGGTGATTGCTTTCAAATCTCAAACAATGCTATTTTATGCTGATTGTATGATTAGATGATTCCTTGTGATATGAAATAAAACACAACTTTGGTTAACGTTGCTAAAAACTAAATTATCTAGTTTATGAAACATACAATTTTTCTCAAGAAAAATTGGTTTTTAGACATGAAACACATAAGTTGGTATCCTAATTGGTTGTTGGTCCTTTTGAAAATATACCAATTATAAACATCATCTTCAATTTATTTTTAAATTTAAGGATCTCTGTTCAGAATTATAAGAGATCACTAAATTAATGTAGGTATAAAAAAAATTAAAACCTAACAAGTATGAAATCTAGCAGTATACTAGGCCCTTTTCTTTCAAACGAATATAAATTACGGAAATTATAATTATTAGGGAAACCCAAATTTTAGTTAATTATTCTGTTCATATTTTCACGAATCCTACTTAAATTATGTAAAATATGTAAAACGTTGTGCTGTTGTTCTGTTCTGCCTCTGATTTGCTTCCCTATACAGGGTGTAACGGAAAGGTGTGGTCATATTTTAAGAACAGCATCTGCCCATCGATATGAACAACTTTCTTCAAAAAACCTGAGGAAATTCACAAAATTTTTTTTACCTCTCATACAAATATTGAGTTGGACTGTGTGAAAGAGGATATGGGTAAAAAAGGGGTGACTACAGAGATGACGACTAATAGAGGAGTATGGAAGAAAAAAACATGTTGCGCCGACCCCAAATAAATTGGGATAAGGGCAGGAGAATGATGATGAATGACAAATATTGATCAGCTGATGACTACTCTGTATGGAAAGTCCATTTTTTTTTTGGAAGTTTACTATTTTTTCTTAGAGAAAGTTGTTCATATTCATGGCCAGAACCGGTTCCTAAAATATGACTACACCTTTGCGTTACACCCTGTATTAGGTACCTACTTAAAAAAGATTTTATTTTAGTGTTCCTTACATTTCATACTTCATATATTTGAATGACTTTCTTCAATAGGAACTTTAAAACAACGTGAAGGAAGGGGAAAGGTAGTAATAAATTAAATCCCACTAAAAGCACTTTCGCTGTCAACCCCTAATTTCCGTCAAAATGTTATAATAACTAACGTGACTCGCTAGAAATTATTAGAAATACTTTCATCGAAAACGGTCCTACGTTATTATAATATTTAGTTGAGTCATGTCAGTAAAACGGTTCTAACAAAATAGTTGCACTGCAATATTGTTCACACAAATTTTGTCGCAACCCAAGGAAAATAACATTCGTTATTACCAGTTTTCCTGTACCTAGCTAATGGAACTTTTATAGCAGATTTTGTACACTTGTGTAGCCTTATGTAAACGATCCTCCAGCATTTTTTAAGGTACAGCGATTACTTATTCTTCTTCTTTTTTATATCTATTGCCACAAGCTACAATGCCGATCGACAAAATCACATTTTGAGTTATGCACAAAAAAGTAGCGTTGAATAACATAGAAATCAAAGGAATTTAACGGTGATTTTATTTATCTCGAAATCTATTGGCAGTAGCTAATTACCGTGTCTTCTCCTACTGAAGCGGGAGGCATGTCTGACTCTTACTGACTAAAACCCACCCGTGATCCTCCTCATTACCGTGGCAAAAAAAAAGAAAACCGGCTAATTATCAGATAACGGCACTTTGGCTTAAAGGCGGCAGAGTTCCAAAAACCTACCCTAACATACTCGTAGTTAGAAAAAGGCTAACAAATGTTGCTCATCCAAGTGCAAAAAAACCACTGCTATTTATTTACTATCAAACTCTTATTTACAAGTCGTAAAACAAAACAAATCTGCTATCTAATCCAATGGTAGACTTAAGATAGATTTTTTTTTTTTTGGGGGGTGGGAAATCATCTTATGACTCTTTCCGCTCTGGGGTGGAGCGGAAGGACGTGTCAGACTCTTACTGACTAAAACCCACCCCTGTTCCTCCCTGCCCTACGCGCCCGGGGGCGAGGTAACTCTTTCGAATTTATCCTCCACCCCCGGGCAAGACTTAAGATAGATAGAATACACTTGTACAATGTACACCAAAACAATTATACAACTCTTACACTATATTTAATGTCACGTTCTCCAATAAAGGTTGGCCATCCCAGCTCTAAAAGATGATCACAGGAAACATAAAAAACGTATTTATGTTACTCATTTATGAGTTTTTTGAAGTTCGTTCTTAATATATTTAAAATTTATTTATCAGTGTCAGTTGAAACTTGGTACTCATTCATACCCTTTTCTCTCCCGCTCTGGGTGGAGCGGGATGGCGTATCAGAGTCTTACTGACTAAAACCCACTCCTGCTCCTTCCTTGTCTGAGTGCCCAGGGGAGCGGTAACTCTGTTACGAATTTATCCGCTACCCCTGGGCATGCAGGCACCGGTCATGATGGGCCCCGTCAGTGATGGCTGACAATCATCTCTTTGAGGCGCGCGTGGAACACTATGCGCCGTCGATTCCAGGACCTGCCTTTAGAGAAAATACATTTCTGTTAACGTTAACGCTAACCCTTCGTGCAAAATGTATGGCAACGACATTACTGGGCGTGAGTCACGTAACAGTTTTCTCCGCAGGTAATGACCTTGCCACACATTTTGCACGAAGCGTTAGCGTTAACGTTAACAGAAATGTATTTTGGCTAAGGGGGCTGGTGCTGATCGGACGGCGAGCTACCCACTGCTCGCCATCCGCAGGCCCGGGTCTACGCTGGCCGGATATCGTCTCGCGACGTCCTACGCCCAGGGCATCTCCTGCGGTGGCTGCGGCTGAGGGCGTGAGGGCCACTCCGTTGAGCCTGCCTCACCTGTTCCGCCTCCTCCTTCGCGAGCTACTGCTTCGCAGAAGGAGGAGACTGCTTTCCATTCACTCTTGCCCCGAACCATGGCCAGGCGCGAGAGGTCGCTGCCGCCTACTGCATCCACGAGGACACTTATTCATACACTAAAGCTAAAGTAGCGGTGGTTTAAGATTATTATTTTTTTGGTTTTCGTGGGTAATCTTCAAAAGGCGCGGAATTTCGGGGAAAAGACCAGGAAGTGAGGGATTCTTACCTTACTAAAACCATCTCGGTGATCACTATCTGCACAAGGAAGGGGCCCCGTTATCTCTTAAAAGACTTCTCAAGAACCCCCTCTGTGCAACATCTGTCAGGTGAATGCAAGGCAGCACGTGATCACAATGCAACCGTATTCTCTAAAATCACGCAGTGGGCTAGCAGAACCCTCACTTTGAGCGCCAGAGATCTCAAAGTTCCGCCCGCATAAATAATGATTGAGGTGGAAATTTGGTGAATCAGGCAGTAACCTCACCGACACTTGCTCCTCCGAGTGTGATCGGCCCTCTCACAATCCCGCTTAGTAGGTAGTCTTCGTCTGTATCATCATAGTCTTACAGAAGGAGGCCATTTCCCTCTAGTTTTCTGTCTCTGCCATCATAAGTCTCACTACTACTGGTAGAAGTTAAAGACACCTATCAAAATTTTGTATTGCCCAACTTAAAAAAAAAATCATTTGCGTCTAATAAAATATTTATAGAATTCAGAGCGAATGTCTTGCTTAAACCAGGTAAGGAACTAGCGTTATAAAATATTTTATCAATGCGCAAGCTATGGCAAATTGGTGATTTTAGACTGTGACTTCAAGTTCTTTAAGTCGTTTAGATAAGGCAAGCAATT
Source organism: Polia nebulosa (assembly GCA_951329385.1). Classification (NCBI taxonomy): domain Eukaryota; kingdom Metazoa; phylum Arthropoda; class Insecta; order Lepidoptera; family Noctuidae; genus Polia; species Polia nebulosa. Next base: position 22,097,371 of record OX589601.1, on the reverse strand, counting down.
TATCAACTAGTAAAATTGATTTTTTTCTATTAATCTGTCTCTTAAAGACCTGAACTACAAAGGGCTATCGTTTTACGCACGAACGAAGCTGAATCAAACGTACGTATCACTGGCATCGGAATCTAAAGTCACAAAGTAAGCATGTACTTAAGAGCAACGACTATAAGATCCCGAAGCTGCAGTTAGGAATTGTTGGATTTTACTTTAATGTTTCATTGCAAGGAAATTCGATCCAAGTTTTCACATGCATGTGATGCTAAGAAATGTTTCTAAACTCTAACTTACTTTTCACCCAGGTAGACTTCAGACTGCTATATATACACAAGAATGTGGAGTAGAGAATTATTTCATTAACAGACTTGAAACGCAAGCTACGAGTATTTAGATGTCTGAAAACAAATAAAAACTACCGTGTTCTTAAAAAGGTGTTGTGATTTATGTGAAATCCACCCTTCCCGTCACTTGTAAGGAACATTGTTTTGGCGGTTCCGCCACTGGACTAGTAGTAGAGGTGGGATCTGACATTGCCATACTGTGTGTCTACCGGTCGCCGTCGAATCATAACATTGATGATTTTCTTACTGCTCTTAACCTCGTTCTTCCCACTCTTTCCAAATTCAAAACTGTAGCTATAACTGGAGACATTAACATAGATATAAAACCTCTCTCACTTGACGCTCGATCACATAACTACCTTAACACTCTCGCTTTTCACGGATATCTCCCTACACATTCTTTTCCTACCAGGGGAAATAACTGTCTCGACCATCTTCTATTAAGAACTAACACCACATCTATCTCACTAATCTTCAACACGACTATTACTGATCACTGCTCTTCCCTGCTTTGCATTCATAACAGAAACAAAACGCAAAATGATATGACTACACTCATTACCAAAATTAACTATGACACCTTGGACAAAACTATGGAGTTACAAGATTTTACACCCATTTGCTCTATGACTGACCCAAATGTTGCTACGGAATTCCTGGTTGGTGTAATAGCTAAAGCAATTTCCGAGAACACCCACACTAAGAAATTACCCTCCAGAAAGAGGATAATTAAGCCCTGGATCACCCCAGGATTAATACGTTGTATGAGACATAGAGACTTGCTACATAAAAGATGGCAACTATCACCAGAAAACGTCACACTCGAAATCTCTTACAAGCGATACAGAAATTTCTGCAATTAAATTCTAAGGAAAATCAAAAGACAATTCGACACACAAGAGCTTGATAAAGCTGGTAATAATTCGAAAGTTCTTTGGGAAACAATAAAAAGAATCACAAACACACAAAAACAACAACATGCATCTACACAACTACTTTCGCACTCAGATACTCCTTTTCAGTCTTGCAATAATCTTAACGAATTTTTTGTTAATGTAGGTAAAAACCTAGCAGAAAATATTATCAACGATCATACTACATTCAACACCACTTGCTCACGCACTACCACTCCTACGACATCTTTTGTATTAGAAAACGTGGACACGAATGAGATAGAAACTGAAATTAATTCTCTTAGATCCAGCCCCGCCACGGGATGGGATGGCATCTCTCCTACCGTGCTGAAGAGATACTGTGGCACTCTGGCGCCTGTTCTGACCTAAATCTTTAACCTCTGCTTTCAGACTGCTATTTTTCCGTCAATTTTAAAAAAGGCTATAATTCACCCTATTTTCAAGGGTAGTGATGGGAAGTCGTTTAATAACTACCGTCCCATAGCTGTACTTCCTGCCCTGTCGAAAGTCCTTGAGCGCCTAATTAACAAAAGATTAGTAGGTTTCCTCGAGAAAAATAAAATTATTTCTTCCCAGCAATTCGGTTTCAGAAAAAATAAATCTACTCGTGATGCTGTACACGAAGTAACAAATTTCATTGTGGAGAAAATTAATAATAAAAAAAAGGTTCTTACAATATTTCTTGATCTCGCCAAGGCTTTCGACACAATTCCCAAATCTACCCTTCTATTAAAGCTGGAGAGAGCAGGCGTCAGAGGGCTGCAGCTTAATCTCTTCAGCAGCTATCTGACAAACAGACTGCAAATGGTCAAAATTGGTGAGCACGTCAGCAATGAACTCCCAATTTGCTACGGAGTACCACAAGGTAGTATCCTCGGTCCTACACTCTTTCTCATCTTTATAAATGACCTATGCAATCTCAACGTTATGAATTCAAAAATTGTGTCTTTTGCAGATGATACGGCCCTTACATTTTTCGCGAATTCTTGGTCAGAGCTTCAGAATATTGCACAAGACGGTATTAATTCTGCCTTTGATTGGCTTCTCTCTCACACACTCACACTTAACACATCCAAAACGAGATTAATGACATTTTCTATCTCATCGACCTCACAACCAGAGGTTCCTATCATACTAAAAGCTCACACCTGTCACAACTCACATTCGCGCACATCATGTCATTGTCCACATATTGTCGCAGTTGACAATATAAAGTACTTGGGCATAACTTTAGATAGGAATCTCAGTTACAAAATACACATTAGCTTGCTCACAGGTAGAGTCAGAAAGCTCATGTATATTTTCAAAACTCTTCGTCACGTCGCTAAGCAGTCGGTTATACGCAATATATATTACGCATTATGCCAATCAATTATTATATATTGTATTAGCTGCTGGGGTGGCGCAACCAAAACTGCTCTCAAACCCTTGGAAGTGTCTCACAGAGCTATACTGAAAATCGCAACTTTTCGACCCATTCTGTATCCAACCTCAGAACTTTATCGTAACTGTAACGTCCTTAACGTAAGGCAACTTTTTATTCTGCAAACCATTCTTCTCCAACACTTACAGACCCCGTTTACTACAATTACCAAGCGCCGTAAAGATTTGATTTGTTCTGTGCCGCAACCTAAGTTTACATTCACAAAAAGATTTTTCTACTATCTAGGTCCATACCTATACAACAGAATTAACGCGTCCTTACCTATCTATGATTTACTATATGCCAAATGTAAATCTGTCCTTCGTTCCTTCCTTCTTAATAAATCTTACGACGAGACTGAAAAATATATTTCGTCTTTTTGATTGTTTACACTCACATCGTACGTACCACGCACATCACACCGCTCCAAACCACACTACACCACACCACACCACACTCCAACACACCAAACCACACCCCCGCACCCCACACCACACCACACCACATACACTACACTATATGGCACTACACATTCACTTTTTAACCACCCATAATACAAGTACCCCACCGTACCATAGCTTCATAGAATTTGTAATTTTAATTTAATTGTATACATTTTTTATTTATAAACTTCATTAAGTAATACACATGGCTGCCTGTACTGCCCATGTACCTTCATTGTGGACTCAGTAACTTGAACGCATCTGTGTTATTGCTGCCCCACTAGGGAGTGGAATCTGTTTCTCCTTAACACAGATTACTTTGTGATCTAGCTAGGAGAACAGGGCTTCACCCAACAATTTGTGTGTACAACATAATTTTAGATTTATTTTTATTATGTCGATAATTTATAAGCCCTTTATGTACTACAAATAATCTTGTATTATCAATAAAAAAAAGTTTTTACGTTTGTATTTGTTCGCTCTTTAGCCTTGATTTACCTAGAATTCTGAGTTTATGGGCACATACGTAAATCAGTTACATTAATACACACAGCCTACGCATATAAATAATAATTTAGTAGGTTTACTGCATGTATTTACTAATGCATGTGTTGAATTTGAAGTTAAGAACTCTACTTTAATGTTAAATATTGACGTTCTCAACATCAAATATTTTATTCAGAAAACGGGTACCCATTTAACTTTTATCTTTTGAAAGCGCCAAGTGACATCCTACTTTCAAAGTACGCATTTGCATAATTGGGAGCCACCCGTTCAGTTCAGTACCGTTGCGAAGTATCTTCGTTACTTCGCAACAGAATGTATTGAAACGATGAAAAAGTGAAATTTGTTAGGACTTCACATACCTATAACAAGCGGCAAGCTAATGAACACACATCGCGGTGCCTTATTATTAAACCTGCCTCTCCAACTTCAACTTTTCTTGAGTTCGACTTTTTAACAAATTACGTTGGTACTTTAATTACGATTGTTTGTAGTACTTTTCTCTCGCTAGGAAACTTAAGGCAGCCCAACACAGACAGTTTAGATTTGAACGAGATGATAGAGGCTATAGTGAGCAAACAAAGCGAGTGAACACAGCCCCCGTCATCCTCTTCGTGTTAGGTTAGGTTATAATATTGGGTCTGTCTATTTACATAAGATATTGCCGTTTTATGAAACTGCGATCATTGGTTTCTGTTTTATCGACAACCAGTCACAAAAGTTAAAGACCAGTTTTACGTATCGGTATCGGTATCAAAAAATAGATGAAAAGTTGTGGTATCAAATAACTACTTAACTTTAACCACTCAAAAGAATGTGTACTAAGCACTTCTTTTTCGAAATGGTTTTTCATAAATGCCCTTGGTAATCCTACACTGCTTGTGATAAACGAGCTTTATTGTGTGGGCTATTTAAACCAATATGGTACAAATAAAAAATAACATTTTTAGGGCTCCATAAGTCCGAATTAAAAAAACGGAACTTTATAGGATCACTCGTGTGTCTGTCTGGCCATCTGTCCGTCTTTCACAGCTTTGCTCCGAATTCACTGGACCGATTGAAATGGACCAAACGCGGACTTGTAGCGTGGAATAATCACAATAATAATAATAAATAGATAATAATAATAATGAATTATCACATTTGGAATATGGGGGTCACTTTTGAGGTGCAAATCGAAAAATATAAAATAAATTTTATCAAACTGTACCGTTTAACAAATGAAAGAACACATAGTGCAGGTCTTAAATAAATTTTACAGAATTTTAAAATATTTTTTTTTAATGTTATTAAGAAAATAGATGATAAACGATGATTTTTTCAACCCCCTAATCTTCGATAGTTTTACTGAGTCCATTTTTTTTAAAATAAATACTTGAAATACTTCAACACATTAGAGGAACCCTGTTAGAAGAGTTTGGTTTAAAAAAAACACATGAAAAAAAAATATATTTGTTCAGAACCTTTAGCGCGAGGGTTTTTTTTTGTACAAAAGAACATTAATTTGGTTAAATTGTTTTCTAGGGACCTACTGGCGATGACCAAAATAAAAAATAAAACAAAACTTTATTGTGATGGAGAATCGTTAACTTCAGTAATTTATTTTATCAGCCTTTAGGCGTTAACACCCGTATTACTCCGGGTATTTCGTAGGTTATCAGTCACTGGTAGTGAAAATGCTTTCAGTCAGTAATGTCATTTTATTCATGCATTTTAATTCTTTTTTTTAATCTGTTTATCTTTATATGTTCTCGAAACTGTGTTTTAAGGGTCTACAACCGGCCAAATGGCGCCCTCATTAAATAAAAAATCGTAACATAGCATAGAAAATAAATATTAAAGAATGTTTCGTATCCAAAGTAGTAGGCAAAAGTACCAAAAACGGCCGTTTCTGACACTTTTGCCTACTACTTTGGATACGAAACATTCTGAGACTTGTTTTAACAACGTGAAAACACCTTATCCACTTTCTAACAAACGTGACGTTGGATTTTTTAATATTTATTATCTATGCTATGCTACGATTTTTTTATTCAATGAGGGCGCCACTTGACCGGTAATAGGGCCTTAATTGAAAGTGTTAACCTTTTCAGTTGTAATATAAGCGCGGAGATGATTTTACCTTATTACTGTCACTGAATTATAGCATACACCGTAAGTTAACGATGAATCCTACTAATACTGTAAATCGATGGATAGATGTTTGTTACTCAATCATGCCAGAACGGCTGACCCGATCTGGATGAAATTTGGTACAGATATACATTATAGTCTAAAACAGTACATAGGCTATTATTTATAATGGGGTAAGTAATAATTCCACGCTGGTTAAGCCACTGATAGAAGCTAGTCAAGTATAAACTGTCTATTTATTGTGAACGAAACAATAATATAAAGGTACGAGTTCGTAGCCGACTGCAGACAGCAGCAGCAGATGACGTGTCGCCGCGTTATGTCACAGCGACATGTCGAGGGGTCACGTTGCTGCAGTCATGATTTCGAACCCAACTGCAGACGCCAGCAGCAGATGGCAGCGCCGTATTCGAGTTAGTTGTGAGTGTTACGTGCGACAAGATTTCTGACGTGTTTAAGAATAGAGATTGCGATTTACTTTTGTATCTATTGTGAGAAGAGAAAGAAGACGATAATGACTTGTTTTTATTACTCGTATACAAGTATAGAGAGAAAAAAAACCAAGTGAAGTGCCAAGGGCGTGTCGGACTTCACACATCAAAGAAAAAATCTAATTTATCAATATATTGGTATTTGTCAGTAAAATAGTTCATAAATCAATGGGAAGTTTAAAAATTCTTCGGAACAAAATTTTGTGACAAACGACGGACAGACAAACAGATGGATAGACGAATATGTCAGTGACGACAGCAATAGGGCTCCGTTTGGATCTTATGAGTCCGGAACCCTAAAAACGACAAGCCACATATCCTATACTGAAATGTAGAGAAAGTGAGGGAAGTTATTCAATAAGCAATTGAACAGCGAAGAAAAATTCTTGAGCGACGGTAGCCCCACTGATTTATAGTTGGGCGACAGTGTCTTCGGCCGCTCGGCCTGGAAGGTATTTAATGGAAGGTATTTCATAGAAATACGTAAAAACCAGCAGTGTCGCGGCAACGCGTAGCCTGCTGCTGCTGTCTGCAGTTGGCTACGAACTCGTACTTAAATTATTCATCTACATCAAATCGTATCATTTAGTAGTTAGTTTAAAGTTATCGTGGTCTTTTCGAGAATTTGTGAACCCAACCACCCCTTCGTTCTTTTGAATGTTCTGGCAAGTCTAAGCGGCCTTATAGTTACACTGAAACCGATTCAGGCATTACGGAACTTCTAATTAATGAATTTCATTATGAAAAGCTGCTGAATCCATTGGTGTCTAATAAATAAAGTTTTAGCCATTATGTATAAAAGTGAAAGTAAGGGCGGCAAATATTTCGTTTTTATTACAAAGATTTCCAAAATAAAAAGTAGGTAGGTACCAAGAATATCCTTCGAATTTAAGTTATTCTAACTAAAAACTTCAAAGGTTTTTTCTTAAAATGTTTGTGAAGTTTTAAAATCTGGCAATTGACCTGATATCATCTCTATCTTATATGTATTAAAATGTATAGGAAAAAATATAGTTTTCTTCTGACGCAAACGGGTAAAGAGAGGTATCATTGAAAAGAACCTCTACAAACATACATAAATCTTTTCATCATTGAATGTGCATGATTGTTATTGTTAATATCATACTA
>OX589601.1:21324479-21489800 GCA_951329385.1 Polia nebulosa | reverse complement strand
GGAAAGATGAAGCCGGGTGAAATTGGCTCTTCTTAGCGGAAAAAAGACACGCCTGGGTCATAGCAGTATTGAACATGACCAGATTGGCATCGCCCCATTCTGAGACAGCCTGTAAGGACAAGTTCAAGCGCCCAACCATAGCCTCTCGGAGAGACCGGACCTGAAAGCCACTAGCTCGTGTGTCGGGCACGTATCTCTCGGCAACAGTGCAGTCATCTGCATACCCAAAGGTACCGGGTTTTAGCAGATCGTTAATATGCAGCAAAATCAATGTTGCCGATAGCACCGACCCCTGAGGAACACCGGCATTAATAGCCAGCAGTCCAGACAAGCAGCCATCTATTACTACTCGGATAGACCGATCCCTCAGGAAATCTGCAAACCAATCACACAAACCAGCGGGCAGGCCTAAGGAAGCTTGCCGATTAGGCTGTCGTGCCAGACCCGATCGAAGGCCTTCGAGATGTCAAGGGTCCGCAAGGGCTTGCCCTTGTCCGCGACGGCATCACTCTCACAGATGTGAATGGCATACGCTAGAAGATCCCCAGTTGACCAATTTCGGCGGAAGCCGTATTGTCGGTCACTGAGGATATCGTTAGCTTCTAGGTATGCCAGGAGCTTGTCATTCAGTATAGGTTCCATACTCTTAAAGAGTGCGGCAGTTACCAAGATGGGCTTGCTGGGTCAGCTCGACTACCCTCCTTGGGCACGAGTATTAGCACGAGTAATAGCAGATTTCGTCCCGGGCGTACATGCATATACCAGCGTGTGGCTTAATGTTGTGCTCCAGGGTAAACTCTGGGTAAGATAGGTACGCCACGTCTGACGGACATCCGATCCGGCCCTGGTCCAAGCCATGGTTCGGAGCGAGAGGGAATGGGAAGCAGTCTCCGCCTTCTGCGAAGCAGTAATGCTCGCGAAGGAGGAGGCGAAACGACCGAGGGAGGCTCAACAACAGAGTCGCCTTCACGCCCTCAGCAGCAGCCGCTGCAGTTGATGCCCTGGGCGGAGGACGTCGCGAGACGTTCTCCGGCCACCGTAGACCTGGGCCTGCGCACGGCGAGTAGTGGTTAGCTCGTCGTTCGATCAACACCAGACCCGAGAGTCGACGGTGCGTAGTGTTCCACGCGCGCCTCAAAGAGCTGTCAGCAATAATGACGGGGTCCGTCATGGCCGATGCCTGCCCAGGTGTTGAGGATAAATTCGAAACAGAGTTACCTCGCCGCTGGGCATTCCGGGCAGGGAAGGAACAGGGGTGGGTTTTAGTCAGTAAGAGTCTGACACGCCCTCCCGCTCCACCCTGGAGCGGGAGATGTCATTGGATGATTTCACACCCCACAAAAATAAAAAAAACAAGTTGCGCTGCGAAAATGGGAGCTTGGCTTGACTGATCTGGGCGCGTTTGGCGCGCGCGGACGAAGAGCGATTTACTTATTTCGTAGCTTTATTTAGGTTCTCCGAATATACCCTTTTACTTTTTTTTCCCCCTAAAGAATGTTAACATATGAAACATTAACATACACTTTCACCTTATTATATGACCCAAATAAACCAATAAAGCGAGATGTACACATTTTTTTAGACGTAATATGTTCCAATATTATCGTAAACAGTTTGCTTATTTGTTTTTCGTCCCTAATCACATCGCCGTACTCTTCCCAAATAAGTGAAATATTGTAACTGAATACAACCCCAGAGAACAAACTTTTTGTTACGTATTCATGAATGTAGAGGAATATGTATATAGTAAGTCAGTCCAACTTGACAATATGAATATCATGCATAGTCATAATAGTTGTACATTTTTCAATAATTTATGCTTCGTATTGCGTTTTTTTTACGTTTTTTCAGATGCATTTCATTTCGATGGAATATTGGCTGTAGTTTTGATTGAGTTTGCTTGGGTTTTTCCGTTATATAGTGGAATAGTAGGTACATGGATGCATGTATTGCTAAATTATTGTGACCCAAACACAGGCAAGTAACATATAAGTTAATTTGGAATACTGGGGTCACTTTTGGGGGGAAATTCAGAAAATATAAAAAAAGTTTTTCAAACTATACCGTGTAACTAAACCGTGAAATTAAACCAATTCATTTTAAAATTATAAAAAAATAATTGAACACCACGATACGCCCTTTCATTTGATATTAGCGATATATCATAATTATTAAAAAAAAAACATTTTTTAACCGACTTCGAAAAAGGAGGAGGTTATCAATTCGGATGTTTGTATTTTTTTTTTTTTTTTTTTATGTATGTTCGGGCATAACTCCGTCATATATTGACGGATTTGCAAAATTCTTTTTTTGTTCGAAAGGGGTTTATTCCGAAATGGTACCATTTAAATTTCAAAAATATCTGATGATGGGTTTCGGAGACAGACAACGGAACTCTTCAAAAATTGACAGCAAATCAACCGCGATTGCTGCTATCGTATGTCTATAACTATAACACAGATTAATGGGGAACCACAACTAAAAAGTGAAAAATAAAAAAACTTTTTTACAAAAAAATAGAACCGACTTCCAAAAAAAGTGCAAAATAAATTTAATTTCGGAAGTCGGTGTCAAAAAACGAAGACACAAAACAGGAACACCGACTTCCGAAATTAAAGTTATTTTGCACTTTTTTTGTTCCTTCATCTGGAGCAAATACTTTTTATTTTGTAGGGTGGGATGCCATCCAATGACTTCTCCCGCTCTGGGTGGAGTGGGCGTCCACCGTTTCGATTCAAGTCATGCTTACCATAAAAATGTATTGTCATCGGAACTGAACCCACACCTAAAAATTCAACTCCGTAGGATCAGAGGAAGTGGTTCTAATTCAGCTTGCAAATTTGGACGGACCACTTACAAACATACATACGGACAGTGCAAGTTAAATAAAAGCTTTTAAAAAAAGGCTCCTGGTTTTATCAATATACAAAAATTCTGGTTTTAAATGCAATTGCAAAGAGCTGTAAACCCTTAAATCCATCTTGCCAGGAAACTCCGTTCAACTCACTATTATAATGGACCTAATTTATAAGATCTAGTATCCCTGAGGCAGCTGTTAACTGAGGCATTAAATGGCCACTTCAGCACCTTTGCAATAAATCGAGGCAGACGTCCGTTTATCATTTACTACTACGGCTCTCAATAAACAAAAAGTGATTGTCATTTAAACAATCGTAGTCATAGTGAGCACGGTTATTGCTCGTATTATGATGTATTAGGAAAAAATTGGGCAAATAAAGACATATTTAAAAAAAAGACCTTATTATTTTCGAGGTTGTCGTAGGAATGTTAGACCAATGACAAATAAAAATACTCTCAATTTCTTTGTTTCAGATTAGCGAAGAAGTTGTTGAAGACGCATAATTTAACATGGACAGCGCAGGTATCCATTAATTACATGACGATGACGAGTTCTATCTGATCGAATCTTCTCTCCACAAAGAATTCCGCTGTAAACATCACATACACAAGACACCCTTTTTTTTTTTTTGTGGGGTGGGATATCATCCAATGACTTCTCCCGCTCTGGGTGGAGCGGGAGGGTGTGTCAGACTCTTATTGACTAAAACCCACCCCTGTTCCTTCCTGCCCTTAGTGCCCGGGGGCGAGGTAACTCTGTTTCGAATTTATCCTCAACCCCCGGGCAGACACAGGACACCCTGACCCTGAACAACTATCTGTAGGACACACATACAAATGTTTGTTCCGTGCGGGAATTAAACCCGCGACACGCAGCGTAGCAGCCAATCGCTCAACCACGAATAACATTTTCTTAAACAATGGCACTCGAGTCATGTATTTGGATCAGGGGCGTTATCCAAATACATGACTCGAGTGCCATTGTTTTGACTAAAAGCACACTTTGGAGGTGCGGAACAATGTTTATAGTCTCGCAAACTTTCATTGAAAAGGAAGGATCTTGCAACCGGCCGAGTTTTGTATATGGTCTGGGCAACTGCCCGAAGGTTGATTTTGGCCTGTTGGATTTATGTTAAAATCGCACGGAGAACTCTATTTGCGCGATGCAGGATTCGTGTGTTTAATTCATAGGTATGTGGCGTCGCTAGATATCGCTACAACACTATCAGAGCAAGCGTACTTAGGGCTATGGCTGTGTTATCATTTTTAGGAATGTGGCAACGATTATAAGTAAACAGAGAAGTTAAAAGAGTTGCGGAAGAGCGAGATCGTCTTGTAAAGCGATATATAGTCGTGATTTGATATACCAGCTGAGTACAGCTTACTTGTTGGTGACTGTGCTTTGCATCTTTGCGAAGCAGCGTGGTCCTTTACGGTGCAGTGTTACGCCGGGAATATAGTATGGAAATTTTTCAAGTTCCTGCAGACGTTTGCATTGAACCTACTTTCATACTCGTGCTTATTAGAGAGGACAGATGGCTCGCTATGAACTATTCGATGCGGAGTATGGTGACTGCGACGAGGAGTGGATGGCTTGTAATTATCTCGTGGGTGCTGAGTCTCATCTTAAGGATGCCACAGGTCAGTGATCATTAATAATTACAGAGTAAAACTACACAAAAGCCAAAATAATGACTTAAATTTGTAAAGTTAATGAGTGGCTGCTTTTGTCCACTCTTCGATATTCGGAGCTGTTGAAACTTAGGTCTGACACATTATTACTGCAGAAAAGATAAGAATAAAGCGAGTCGTACTTAAGACAGAGAGAGAGAGAGTTAGAGACAAAGTTTAACTACACACATAAATTTACTAGCTGTTGCCCGCGACTTAGTCCGCGTCAAGCTCGTAAATAATTTGTAGCCGTGTGCCGGGTATTGGTAACAACAAAAACTTTAAACTAGTAGATGTTATACTAAAAATATATGTTTCATATCAAATCAGTGTCAAAGTATCGTGATTCATTTCATAAAGTACGGAGTAACATCTCCGTACTTTATGAAACGAATCACGATTAAAATGTAAGCAACTATAAAAGGCTAATTTAAAAACCGACTAAACTGACATTTCGATTATTTAGAACAATTATTTTATGTGGCAACACCAAGCGGTGACAGTGACAGTTGAGAAAGGGGGAAAAGAAGGCACGTTCCGGCAATCGATTCGTTCACTTGGTTTTGGGGGCAAGCTCCGAGTCGGATAACGGAAGTTACCCGGTCCATATTTAAGAATAACTATTGTTGTTGTTTGATTATTTTCATAGTCTATTCAATATTGTGGTAAATTGCTAAAAATAGAATAATTAAAGAATATTGTCATCCACCCAAGGACATCTATTATATTTTTGAAGTGGTAAGTATACGCCTATTTATTTTACATATTTTAAGTTTTTGAATTTCGCTTTATAATCATGAATTACGATTCTATTAGATTACAAAAACAAATTGTCGTGTTTTAACTACATTTAATTTTGTTTTTCATGATTTGGTTTTTCCAAGATTAAATCTTAAATTATATTATTTAAGCCAAGAGACTAACGAATTGACCTCGTTATTCACATCAAGTTTCTAAAGTTCAGGTTTATTGCAAGGTATTGTTATTGTACTATCGTCAGCGAAGAGTGTTATGGGGAAGTCTATGGCTTTAGGCAGGTCATTAATATAAATCAAGAACCATAAGGGACGCAATACACTACCCTGTGGTACTCTAAAATACACTATATGTTCTTTAGACAGGTACGTAACCTCTTCTTTATTTAGTATTTAAATTTATGTCTGTTATAGCATGTGTTCTAGTATCTGTATCTGACCTATCATATGATTGGCACATATATAATATCTATGCGCCATTGCGACAAGCGCGCCCTCGCGTCAGTTGAATTTTTTGTAAAAAAGTTTTTTTTCGTTGTTGAATTTGTTCCAATATTGGGTGAACTGCATCAGCCGAGTTCAATAGAGATATGTCTTTTTGTAATCTATAACAATACATTCCTCTATTCCACACCACCATGATCGTGCTAGAAACGTGTCAAGAAAAATAATTAAATTCTTTATATTTAGTTTTTATTTTTATTTGAGATGAGATGATGATATATTGATAAGTATGAAATGCCTCTAGATAGTTCTCATCATTCCATCACTGATCGAAAATTCTCTAGGGCTAAAACAAATAAAACCACATATTTCGATACTGATACAGCCGCTTAAATCAAACTACCTAGTTCAACGATAAAGCCCTGTTATTCCAACAATGTTGTTGATCAGAGTTATGTGCCTGTAAACCCGTATGACAGCTCCGTAAAATTAATATACTTGTAGAAGATGCGATCATGGACACCAAAATAAGTTTGCGAATTCTGTATTAACTAAGCAATCACTTATGTCTTTGTTCCGCTATTATAGAAAGTTATGAGTATTAATGTCGATGGTTATAAGAGGAAAGAAAGACTTGGGTCTTTCTGGGAAACAATGGATTGTCTGAGTTAAACATGATAGTGACTAGAGGGGTGGGAGGCATATGAGAAAATGACATGAATTGCCGGCACCAAATAAATATGGATAAGGCAAAGAGAATGGTGATTTATATACCTACATAAGAAGTTATTTTTTTGGCAGTACCACATCCCCGCATTAGTAAAAAGATGGCCAAAGCGATCAAAGGGTTCTGTGCTTAAAGCTAAGTTGATCACAAGGTATATGATGTCTTTTATGAATTAGAATACTTTGATGTATATTTATCAAAAAAGAGTAACTTTACGAGTAACTCTCCACCGATTTTTTTCCCGTAAGTGACACTTCCATTTTTTTCTCAAGAAAACGATTTGGTTAGTGTTATTTTCGTGTAACTGAAAAAACACTCAAAGTCTCTTACCTTACACCCAAACAAATGTTATGACACAGCTAATGTATTTTAGAGAACATAAAATATCTCTCCATCCATAGCCCAAACATACAGCCATTTTCTCTGACGTAACTGCAATTTCTTTCAAGGAAAAAATCGTTTGCTTTTTCCTAACAAGCTAAATTTATTACAAATTATATAGGTATATAGCACTTACGAGCAAAATATGTAAATACAATACCTATATCACGGTCCCTAGCGATAAGCTATGAAAAAAAAATAGTGACCCGACCGGGTTTGGTCTATGATAGTCGGATGCCTGGAACGTTAAACTGCGGGAGCCGGCAAATTTATTTTTTGGTGACGCGAAGCATTTTCGAAATATTCGCAGTTTCTTGTTTATTCAGTTTTTCTGCATTAATTGATGACTCAGACTGTACATTATTTTGATAATGCACTTTAAGTGGAAGTCTCAGGGCACATTTCTCGCAGAAAAAAATGATCGATGGGGCTGAAAAGTTCTGGAGTGGCGATCGCATACCGGAAGACGCAGAGTAGGAAGGCTGCCGCCACAAGGTGGACCGATGACCTGGTGAGGGTTGCAGGTAGCCAATAGATGCGAGACGCTCAGGACCGATCGTTGTGATGACACTTGGGGAAGGCCTTTGTCCAGCAGTGGACGTCTTTCGGCTGAAATGATGATGATGACGACAGGACCAACTAGAGAATACTTTTGAAAAAAAGTTCGTACTATAAAGTTTTGCTACAAGATAATTCGAACCGGTTTAGGGACGAGATATATCTTGAAAACCCGAACAAAAACTTAAAACGCAAATATTAAAAATTATTAATAATTATGTTATAACCTTTTTAAAGCATTGGTTTGAAATATTTGTCCATCAACTTATGTCTAAAACATTAATCTTGATTTACTTTATAATATAGATTCCAACTGGATTGATTTAATAAGTTGTTACAATAATGTTATCTCGCGTATGAAACGTTTGGCTTTTCAACTGGTGACGACAAATTTTTGATTCACTACTGGAGAATCCCGTGATCACAATAGCTAAAGTTTCGGTTTTTCTTCTTATATTGTGTTCCTAGTTATTTGATAGTCACCCTCGGAGAAAATGAAAAGTCAATTTAGCAGTGTTCAAGTAATTCAGAGTTCCAACTGTGTTTTGATAAATGACAGTAGCACAGTTCAGGCATACACCGCGCTTTCACTGATCTTCATGTTCATACTGCCTCTAGTAATATTTGTGTCCAACTATCTGTATCTACTGTCAGAATTATTGCTAGTAAGAACTTAAAGATGTTTTAGAAAAAAAAATGTTTTTGAAATTCAAAAACATTTTTGAGTTGTCTTGTGATCGATTTTAACCCATTTCTTTTAGGAAATCGGGAGTCCCGTCCCAATACTTTTGCTGACAACAGGAAGGTAGTTATTGAAAAAAAAAACAGAAACAACTCTCATCTAACTTTATGCAGGGTAGATATCAACCAAATCAAGGAGACAGCGATGCCACATTTTGGGCAATTTTGGTTGTTTTTACGATTTTATTATTATATTAAAAATTAAAGTTATATTTGTACATTAAAAATTAAAGTTTGTAACGTCTATTTACTTCATCAAAATAGTCGTTTGACTCAATTATATATTATTCCGTATAAACAATTTTAATACATCTACATATATTACATTTTTAAATATTTCTTAAAAATTGTATATAAAAAAATACAAATAGTTATGCACCGGTATCGGGAACAGGGTCCAAGCTACCGGCGGCCAGAGCTCCAGAGAGAGGAACAGCCAAACAATTTATTATTATAATTCTATTATAATACAAATAAACATCACTAATTTGTCTTCGTAATTTAATGTAATAATATTGGCTTGGGTGACGTCTCTAGTGAAGTCTCTTCCCTTTATAAATTATATTAAAACAATCTTTATTTCTCTATTAAATCATTCATCAAAGCGAAATAAAAACTTTCTCAAGTCATTCATCTTAAATCTAGTGTGGGTAGATGACGCGTTTTCTTAAGCTTCATTATTCACAAAGTGTATTTATCGAGTACGAGTAGGTACTTGTACAAAACTTATAATTAAGTTTTGATATGGATTAGGTAAATTAAGTAGACGCAAAACTTTGTTTTCTTGTTTAAGAGCTTTCTTTATTCCTAAAACTAATAAAAGAATTGAGACTACAGCGCTGGATAATAAAACATTCACTCTTTTTATGTAATGAACGAAAAATCTTTGATAACGTAAATATAAATTACAAAATCTCATATTTTCCTAAAAAGGCAGGCAGTATGCGAGCTTTCTTTAAGCTCATGGCTAAAGTACAATAATAATAGCAGCACGGGTCAACCCATTGGGTTAAGCTACGCTTGCCGGGGTTAGTCCATGGATGGGTGGCCGTCATTACATACCGAGACTCCTCCGTGCCTCGGAAAGTACATTAAACCGTTGGTTTCGGCTGTCAATCGTGGATCTTTGACAGTCGTTACGAGTCGTCAGAAGCCCAAAAGTCTGACAGTGTGGAGGTCAGGTATACAGTCGCTCCATGTAAAATACTGGTATTCAGCTGTATCCACTTAGACTGGAAGCCGACCCCAAGATAGTTGAGTAAAGGCTAGACATCTGGATTGATTCCTTGGCCAACAAAATACATGCCTATATAATGGTAATATACCTACCCTTAACCCCTCAAAAAATCATGAAAAACATTGATGATAAGCATTTCTAGTTTTATTCAACGACTGGGTTGACAAGTGAACTTAGTAATTTATGAGTCACGACTTTGTTAAACTTTTGCACACTTTTACCTTCAGTTTCTATTTTGAAAAAGGCAAACATAATTCGACTTTAAAACAATTAAGTGCGGTAACAAATTTAAGGGCAAACCATTTAAGGGCATTAATAACTAATATTGTTACGGAGTTTAGGTACCTAGTGACATACCAGTAGAAGTATGGAAGTGTTTAAAAGAGGATGGATGTATGTAGCTGACTTTATTCTTCAATTTATGTTGTTGTATAAAGAAGTGATTCCACAAGAATGGTGCAATAGTTTGCTAGTGCCCATCTTCAAGAATAAAGGGGATGTACAGGACTGCAATAACTATCGACGGATAAAACTCATGTCTCATAGTATGAAAGTATGGGAGAAAGTGATAGAGAAAAGATTGCGAGAGGAGCGTGAGATTACCCCGAATCAGTTTGGGTTTATGCCAGGACGAGGGACAATGGACGCCATCTTTGCTTTCCGTCAATTGTGCGAGAAGAACAGACGTGTGCTCAACAACTTGCAGATGGTGTTCATTGATCTTAAGGAAGTGTATGATAGGGTAAAAGGATAGGTGGGAAGGTTTGCCTGGGAAGTATGTAAAGTTGATTCGTGTTATGTACAATCAATCTAGTACCTACATCC
The DNA here is from genome assembly GCA_951329385.1 of Polia nebulosa. Taxonomy (NCBI): domain Eukaryota; kingdom Metazoa; phylum Arthropoda; class Insecta; order Lepidoptera; family Noctuidae; genus Polia; species Polia nebulosa. Next base: position 21,479,602 of record OX589601.1, on the reverse strand, counting down.
GGTCGGCTGCTGGCAAAACCTACGAGTTCAGTGTGGCTGTAGGCTTGCATCAAGAGTCGGCTTTAAGTCCTTACTTTTTCCTATTGATTTTGGGCGCTCTTACGTTGGAAATACAGGAGGAGGCACCCATACGTGCATACTGCTTGCCGAAGATATTGTTCTTGTTGGTGGAGATGGGCATGAGATCCAGAGCAGATTGGAAAATTGCCACAGAAGCTAGAGAAAGTTGGTTTGAAAATAAGCAGAACCAAAACTGAATACATGTTCTGCGATTTCAGTGTTCTCTTCAGTTCTGAAGCTATAGCGCTAGATGGCACACTTTTCCTATTCTGCTCCAATTTTCGGTATCTCGGTTCACGCGTGCAAAGCAATGGCGAAATAGATCGGACTGTTAAGCACAGAATTAACACTGGATGGATCAGACCTGCTTACTTGTATGGTTGTAGAATGTTGGGTCACAAAATGAATGAATGACAAGCAATTGCATGCAGCTGAGATGAGAATGCTAAGAGCGATGTGTGATGTTACGCGCATAGATAGAATTAGGAATGAGTATATAAGAGGAAGCCTGAGAGTGGCACCGGTGATTGAAAAATTGTGTGGAAAACGGTTGTCGTGGTATGGGCATGTAATGCGGAGGAATGAAAAAAATGTAGTGAGGAAAGTCTTGTGTATGGATTTGTATAGCTATAAGAGCAAGGGAAGACCAAAGAAACGATGTATGGACTGTGTGAAAGAGGATAAGGATAAAAAGGGGGTGACTACAGATATGTCGACTAGAGAAGTATGTCAGAAAATACATGTTGCGCCGACCCCAAATAAATTGTCATTAATATTAGCACTGGGTTGATATAAAAAATATCAGAATGTCAACATATCATTGTTTAGTTAAGGATGACGAGTTCGAAAATATTGTTGAAATGATGATGTGAGTAATAAAACTTTATAGTAAAAACAGAATTACGACAATAAGGCTTTCATTTGCAAAAATATATATACGGTCGAATTGAGAACTTCCTCCTTTTTTTTTCTTCGGTTAAAAAAGTATATCGCCTGATTTATTCATCTCGTTTTAAAATTATTTTTCACCAATTAATTCCGATCATACCTTTTGTATCGCAATAATTTTGCGAAAAGGAACGCTTTTGAAATCGAAAAGTATTCCTCCCTTTCGCTTTCCAAAGTTATTGTGCCTACCTTAAATTAAAAAGTTTCGTTGTAACTATTACATTTTTTTAGAGATCTAAAAAAATTTTTATATTTACAAGTGTTTAAACCCAAAGTAAGGAGGCAGGAGAAGTAATGATATGAATCGAAAAAGACTTGTTGATAGAGCGAAAATGAAGTCAATGAGGATGCCTGTGGCAATAGTGGCCGCTTTCCTAATCTGATGGACACCTTATTATGTTATGCTGATATGTAAATCTTCACATTCGTTAGTCCCGATATAGGCGTAAGTACCTTCTCGATATACATTAAGAGTTTCATTTTTGCTGAAATAGAAAATAAATAAACACTTACCACTTTTTGGAACTGTGTCGTATTTTAAGATGGTAAATACCTAATGTAAATGCGGTCCTATATACCTATATTGCGACATGTTATCCGATACAGAAAACCTTAACATTCAAAATATTCTTCGTTTGCAAGAATCTCGAAACGTAATGTTTTAGTTTTTATTGTGTTGTAGTTTTTTTAGTTTATCACTTGTGGCTTCGAATCACAGCCCTTTGATAGATTCTATCGTTGCACTTGTAAGCAGGCACATCAGTTAGTATGGAGACTTATTTAATTTGGTTTAGTGTTTATGCTTGAGTTCGTTTTTAATGGCATAATTGAGGGTGGTGATTATATTTTAGACGATATATATCTTCATTTTTCTGTTTTACATACGTTACTTACACATATTATGTTAAGATTTTGGATATAATTATATACGAGTAGATTCAAGTTCTTCAAACTTAACAGACAGATGTGTTGCTGGGGAGTTTGCTGGCCACTTCTTCTTCACAGCTAAAACACTAGTAAGTGGTGACGGGCGGGCGTTTTTGGGGGGCTGTCTTTAAGTAGAACTTTGACGTTCAGAAAGTGCTGGCTCTCAGCCTAGTTTGAATAAATGACTTTTGATTAATTTGATTGATTGAGTGAATTCTTTGTAACATTAAAGTATAAAACTTTGATAACGATAGAATTTAATTTACTGGAATTGTTTCTTGATGTTTTGACCTTTTTTAGATAGTTTTGCGTTATCGTAGGAAGAAAATTGAATAACATATTTAGATATTTTCTAACACATTTCAATAGAAGATTTACTGTGAGTGCACTCCAACCAATTGCCATTCTGCGCAAAACGAGTTTTGAACTTTGTCTGAATTCAACCTCAACTTTTTGGATTACCAAGCGAAATTCCGTGTTAATTTTTTATAGAATATTGATTTAAGTATACAATAAACAGCATCTACTGCGATTTAAAAGTAAAATAAATGAATCGCAAGCACAAAATTATTTGTTACTGTTGTTTTGGACCAAAATTTACATATAGCATAACGCTCCTACCACCTTTGGCAACACCCCCATCTTTTTGAAAAAGTCGATCAAATCATTAGGAACACTCTATCTTCGAACCTTCGACTACCGAGCATGGCAGCAAGCCACACTTCCCATCCGTCTCGGTGGCCTCAGCGTCCGCAAAATTTCAAGTATAAATTTACCGGCTTTGCTCTCCTCGGTCCACAGTACTGATACATTAACCAGGAACATTATCTTCCTCACTGATTAATGTTGAGGTATCGTTTTTGACCGATGCGTTGAGCGCTTGAAAAATGGCTTGTCCCAATACGGATTTGCCCGGCAACCTGTCTTCCCAGAGACGGTGGGATGTGCCGCTCTGCAGTATTATACGAAATAACCTGATAACCAGTAAACGAAGTACTGCTGAGCGTGCGCGTCTGATGGCTGTGGTGGAATGGGAGTCGGGCTTATGGCTTCAGGCACTCCCGTCATCCACCATAGGCACTATAATGGATGACGCTTCGTTTCGGCTCGCAACCTGTCTTCGTTTAGGCGCACCTTGTGTTGCTCCACATCGGTGCCACTGCGGTGAAGCTGTCGACAGCCTCGGGCACCATGGTTTGTCCTGCTGCAGGAGTGCCATTCGCATAGCACGGTACGCCAGCATCAACGATGTTATCCGTCGAGCTCTTGTCACCACCGGCGTACCTGCCGTATTAGAACCAAGTGGCTTGGTACGTAACGATGGGAAGAGATCAGATGGCATGACGTTGGTGCCGTGGAAGGTGGGTAGGCCTTTGGTGTGGGACGCAACCTGTGTCGACACCCTTGCGCCATCTCATGTTCCAAGTACGGCGGGCTGTGCCGGTGCAGCTGCTGCAGCTGCCGAGGCCCTCAAGCGGCGCAAATACTGTAACCTTATTGGGAATTACAGTTTTTAGCCGTTTGGGGTCGAAACGCTCGGGTCATGGGGTCCGAGTGCGCGTCTCCTTTTCAAGGATATTACTCGCCGACTGATCGACACTTTACGTGACCAGAGGGCTGGTTCATTCTTTGCTCAAAGAATAAGCATTGCCATCCAACGTGGCAATGCTGCCAGTCTTCTGGGCACGTTTCCAGATGACAGCGATGTGGAGGAGTACTTCGACGCCTGAACGTATTTTGTTTTTGTATATATGTACGTAGTTAGGTAAGGTTATATATATATATATTATTTTGGTTATAGTGTAGATATAGTGAGTTAAGTATGTTATAAATATGTATATGTCGCATCCTGGGTGGCCGAGATGCGAAACATCGGGTCTTCTTCACAACCCGACATAATTTATGCTAGATGCGGGCACTGTCGTGGGTACTCGAACGAAAGATAATTTGGATTAAATCAAAATAAGTTTACCAAAGTATATAACAAACTGTTAGATGGCGCTGTTATCGCGCTCATAGCGCCCTCAATCCACGAAATATAAATAAATAAATCAAAATTATTAATTTTAATCTCGCAGGTTTACAAGCTTGACATGGATGAAGTAGCGGGCTACAGGTAGTACCGAATAAAAAGAACACTACTTATAGTATGACAAGTAATTAGTCTCAATTTTCGCACCGCTGCTTTATTTTTCCAAATCATAAAACATTTTGACAAATTTTAAAAATTCACAGTCAACAGTGCTTTCAACGCGACAATATAAATAAGAAATGGCAAAAGAGCAGAAACATAAGTTTCCTCTAACATAACGACGTCTAACCTAAGTAGACATTTCAATTTCAGTCGTTACGTTAAGTCCGAAAGTCAGACAACAAGTCTTGCCAAGGAGTATCGTATTACCCAGTAACTGGGTTGTGGAGGTCAGATAGGCAGTCGCTTTATGTAGAATACTGGTATTCAGCTGCATCCAGTTAGACTGGAAGCCAACCCCAAGATAGTTGGGATAAGGCTAGGCAGATTTTTAGGTAACGTATCGCGCTGCGTCGATCTAAAAATGGGAAACTAGAATTCGCCTCAACAATTTTTTTTTAAGCTTTAAGCTCCCATATTTTTACTAGTAGGTATAACCAATATTTTTTAGATAGAAAAGATGGTATGTATAACTCATGTTGCTGAGAACAGTATAACCATGCAGGTCGTACACTACAACGTACAAACAACGGTCGGTCGTATTAGTGGTCGTAAATACCAACTTCTTGAATTTTCTGGGGTGTATCCAAGCTAACTTTTAAATAAGGCTTTGACGTATATATCAATGATAATAATATACAGGGCATAAAAAGACACATCACAGAGCCGTAAACTATAGATACTGTATGTCTAACAAAGTTCTTTTGCGCAAAAATTATTGCTAGAAAATGACCTTTATATTTAGGTTTGAAAAAAAAATTCAATTTTTTATTGCGCACAATGTAACTCATAACCCAGGCAAGTGGAGTTAAACCCTACCCCTTTGCTCTAAGCCACTTAGGTACTTGTCGGATACGTTTGATATTCATTTCGTTTTTGTAACTGCAAATGCGTAATTTCGATTTTTTTTTTTTTAATTCAGGCAATGTTTGTTAGGAAGAAAGTTTAGAAGTAAAAAAAAATGCGTTTTTGACCTTCAATATCTCCAGAACCAGCGGATTCCCAGGTATGGTCTAGTGGAAAAAAAAATGATCCAAAATAATGGGTAGAATACACATATTCTACTCAGTTTCCGAAGCCGAAAGCCACAGCGTTCGGCTTCGGTGTTTTTACACTCGTTATTATGAAACATCGTATGCCATGTATTTCGTGTACAGACCATAATTTTACAATTTTTTAAGTTAAACAGACAACTATTTAATATTTTGTTTTTCGTTAATTACAAAAAGTTCTATTTTGGTGCTTACGACCTCTGTTGTCGGAAGAACCGGTATGTTAGGTACCTACTAAATACAAAACATTACGAACCTACTTACCTACCCAGTTCCTTGGCATTTTATATCCAATAATGGTGTTCTTTCTTGTAGAAAATAATGATTCTAATAAGCCTTTACGAATAGTAGTTCTTTGACTTTTTTATTTTTTGTCGTTATGATATTAGCTATATTTTATTTTCTGCGCGTAACCAAAAGGAAACGAATACGAATCTGATAGAGCGTTATAAGACTATTATTATTTATTTCATGTTCTAATAATTTTTTACCACAACAATAAAATATTCGGAAGTTTTTGAAATTTCATATTTTTACATCAATTATCTCAATACTACCTGTATTGAGATAATTGATGTAAAAATTAATTAGTTGTAACGAGATTTTATTGAAAGTTTTTCTGTTTTAGAGTTTTAATCCATAAGGACCCGGAATAATAGACACAATCGAAAACCTATTATCGCGTCCCCGATCGGGGACGCGCGGAGCCTGACGGGTATTTTCATGATCTAATGATTTACTTTATTTCAGAACCATTCATGCTGACATCATTTAAAACTTTTCATCGACTAATGGAAAATCTAAATGGAAAAGTTTTTAAATTCATTACAACGATTAAATGGAGTGCTTTTATTTGAAAAGTTAAGCCTGCTTATAATGTCGTATTTAATTTGCGTTTGCAAATTAAAATGGTCTTCATTGTAGGTTTTATTTTGGCAGTCGGATTTCAAAGTTTAAACGTTGGTTGTTATTTCAGAGCAACTAAATATTAACAACGTTAAATTTTACAGTTTTATAATGAAATCTTTTTAACCGACGAAAAAAAAGGAGGAGGTTCTCAATTCGACCGTATATATATTTTTTTTTAATACATACACAAAATTTTGAGTCTGCTGTTGATTGTTAAAGAGTTCCTCTATCTGGAGCTAAACCTGAATGTCAATTCATGTCATATTTAGTATAATAAAGAGAATATTTTCAAAAAACCCGACTGCAAAAAACAACTAAAAAGTTCCATGACTTGACCAGCCACCAACTGGTGGCTGTTATTTTAGTTCAATTAATGATTTCATGCCACCAACTGCATCAGACTGGGGCTGGAACTTTTTAGTAGTTTTTGCAATCGGGTTTTTTGAAAATATTTTATTTTTATTTTCTACTCTTTAGTCAGTTATACTTTTAGAATCACCACCTCAAACCCTTTATTTTGATACCCCACTTAATACAGTCCGTCGACTTTATTTTTTTTTCACAATATGGCGTCTGGTTGTCGCCATATTGCATTTTGATTTTTATTTTGAAATGTATTTACTTTTCAGTATCATTAAATTGTTTAAAAATTATTATGTTTGAAAGAAATTTAAATTGTTCATCAATTGTTCACTACTAATTGATGTAATTATTTATTTCTAACAAGCTGGTTTTATTTCTATTGAAACAAGTCCGAGTGTAAAAAGAGACCGAAAATTGATGCCTTAAGTGGAAGTTTAATCAGGATTATTACATTTCTCTTCCTTTTGCAAACTAAATAAATAAATTTATAATTTAACGAATTGTTTGTACTAGCTTATCCAATCTAAATATTTGGAATTGTTGTTATGGTTTACATGTCAAACTTTGTAACTATGTACTTACCTGCCTATTCGTAGAGTGTGGAACCTAAGATAGAAATACGCTTGTGCGATACGGCTACATACAGAAAGCACAGCTACCAGAAATCTCTATTCCTAGACAGCACGTTTCACCGAAAACTTTATTGATAGAAAACATTGTTTGTAGACATCTCGGTACATAGATAGCACAGTACACAGAGATCTCTCTTCATAGATAGCACTTCTTGCCATTGCAAACATCATCAAAATCAACTTCATAATTATTGGCGGAATACTCGCCTAAAAACCATAAGTACAAAAAAAAAAACTCTCGCTCACCGCTTCTGCCAACACGGTGCAATCGACGTCAGGTTTGACGGGGACCGCCACGCTTTTTTTTTCCTTGGGGATTCCAGTACAACGCTTGTTTGGGTATGTGATCGGCATCCCTTCAATTCATCTGGATTGGCCACACGCTCCGAAGGGATTCCATCTAATCCACTTGCGACGCTTAATCTGGCAGTTGAACGGGCTCTCGTGGCATTTCTCCAACAGCTCTACGTTAGAGACGGTCTTGGGCCAGAAGATTCATAGAATGCAACGAAAACAGCGGTTGACGAAGACTTGGATCTAGTATGAGATGTTCTTTGTGACCTTTCACGTTTCGCACCCGTAGAGCAGCACGAATTTGACATTGGGCCCGAAGATTAGCCTACATATTTTTAAAGTAAATATGTAAACATAAGATCCAATTACTTAATATAGGTAACGGTACCTATTTTCTATAGTACCAATATAGGTACTAGAGAAAATACAAACTACAATAATACAATGTTTGCGACATGTCAACCATTTTGTCCTAAGCAAATATTTTGTGATCCAGTACAGTTCCGACTTATTTTCGTACTTATCTGAACTAATCTTCATATTATATCGTCTACATAATCAATCTCGTTGTGGATTTATAAGCTAAGCTTGAGTTGATGCAAATAATTATGAATGTTATCAAAAAACAATATTAATAATGTAGGTTCTTTTACAAATTATGTATCAAGGAAGTCCAGTCATGACATTTCATGAGCTGCAATCATAGAACCTGTTCAGAGTGAACGCGTGGTAATTAAGGCGGGGTGCTGGCGCGCGGCAGCGCGTGCTTACAGTTTAGGTATTGTTGTAGCGGGCTAGACGTGTTTTCTCAGGGTAAAAGGATCGCTCTTTAGCGGTGACACTTGCGCTAGGCGCATTCCACAGTCACCGTTACTTTATTATGGACGCATGCGGCAGTTTCTTACATTTGATATTTCGCGCTCACCGTTGACGCCACCGCGCTACTTTTTCACCTTGGTTGAGGCCTGACTGGGGCCATAAAAGGTTGAAGTCAAATAATGCCACAATGTCCATGCGTTATTTGTGAGAAAAGAAAGTACATTGTCATAACTTAATAATCTGTGCAAAATTTAAATATCCTATTATAGCCGTGTCCGTTTTTAGTGTCATTCATTGCACTCATTTTCCGTCCGTCTAACAAAATTTTCACCCATTTGATGTAATCCGATTGGGTATTCCGGTATTGTTATGTAAAGTGTATGCTAAGGTCCGATAGCATATTTAATTATAGATAAGAAAGGCGATCCATAGTGCGAGCCTTTCGTAAGCTGAAGTTTTTCTATGTTCGGTTGGTTTACGGTCACAAGCTCTATTTCTGAATATAATATGGACTTAGACTTGATCTCAGGGTCAGGAAAAGGGTTGTTAAGTTTTTCTATTACAAAATTCTGAGAAGCAGCATGAAGATATAGGCCTACCCACCCTAATTACTTTGTGTGGTCGATGATAGATTATAATTAATTGTGAATATTACTTTTACTCGTATATAAATTCCCTTTTCTATCTCCACAGCAAAGTAAAGAAAGAACTCCTGACCGGGATATTCGTCTTCGGCATGTCAAACAGTCAACCCAGTCATATACGGAGCCTTCTGTTTGTGGCCTAAGAAGAATCGATCTCATTGACATTGTCAGAGGTATGGATAACTTACCACATTAGTCTTGACTCTTGCCTAACTAAACTGACGGAATGGAATTGGGAAACAAATATTTTGGGGTTTTGAAGTATAATTGAAAGGAACAAAACCACTAACACACTCACGTCTGGTTTGGAACTCAAACTATGGGAGTCTGAATTCCTTTTACAAGTGGTGAACTCACCACTTGTAAAAGGAATCACCAGAGTTATGTTGATGAAACTATGATAATGGTCATCTGGTCAACATGGAACCTTTAACTGTAACCAGACAAAAATGTTAAAAGTTATGCATTCACAACACTGAAATATTGATAGCTCCCACGGGCAGACGAGATGTGACAATGCGACAAAGTGTTTTCATAAAAATATTGTACATTTGACGCGGCAAATAACATAATCTACAATTTTTTTGGATATGATTTAAGGAACTTCAAGAGGACTTGCAATACAATTAGAACTTACTTCTTTTATCCGTGGAATCATTATAAACAACTTGCTTTTCTTTCACATTTATGTTTTTGATGGGATATTGTACCTTCTTACATAAGATTTATTAATGACGAAAACTGTTTTCAACTTCAAAATTCGTGGGTTCCGATTCAGACAAACTTATAACTACCGTCTAACCTACTCATAAGTTAGGCCTATTCCCCACATACGTCATCGTCATAAAGCTGTACTAAGCATGACAAACGGATAGATTTTAATATCAATTTGTCAACGCTGACCTCATTTGTAATCAGCACAAAATACTAAGCCGAAGGAAAGACTGGGGAACTCTCTGCTCGTACAACCGTCACGTTTCATGCCTTTGGGGATTACTAAATAGATATTCTAGCGTAAGTGAAGATTTTACATGGTATGACGAATAGAATATTGACTCTAAAGCTATTCTAGCTTGCATGTTTCGCTAGACCTGCTATAGTGATTTAAAATTTTATTCAAATTTTCGTGTTTAATCTCTAACTATATTAAGACTCCTGCAGAAGGTTTGCCGCGAAAATGTGACACTGTGACAATAATTAGACAACGTGTTTTTATAGAATTTGTTTTGAAATGACTCTAAACATAGAATAATTTATATGAAAACATGACTGTAAGCTGTAGCGTTGTTGTTGCATAGCATTGTTGCAGCAGAATATTTGTTACTTTGATAGTGGTAGTGGTATATACCTGATGAAATATATGAGAATTTGCTGGAAAACACTATTATCACTTATATAATAGCATTTTTAGCCAGCAACTCACGAGATTTGATAGATACTACTCTCAAGTTGAAAGCCTAACGTCAAGGGTCAGGAAGCTTATTTATATCTTTAAGTCTCTAAGGCAATGCGCTGACTCCAAAACATTAAAAATGGTGTATCTTGCACTTTGCCAGTCTGTCATCCGTTATTGCATTCCGGTTTGGGGTGGCACCGCTAAGACTAAATTGCTAGGGTTGGAATGCGCCCAGAGGGCTGTGCTCAAGGTGATGCTCGGCAGGCCGTATAGATTTCCCACAAGTGAATTGTATGCGGAATGCAGGGTACTTGCTGTGCGGCAGCTCTTTGTGCTCAATGCCACCCTCAGGAAGCATGGTCAGGTTCCTCCATTAGGTCCAACCACTCGTAAAGCCAAATCTGCATGCCCATCTGTCCCTCACAATACAGCTTTCGCCAGCCGCCAGCTTTACGTAATAAGCTCGCTCGTTTACAGAAGGGTCAACAAACATATCCAAATAATTAATATATACAAACATGAAGACAAAACCAAATTACAAAACTGGCTGTATAATCAGGACTATTCCCGTACAGAAGACCTTATTTCCAAAATAATGTAGTAATCATTATTAATCTACAAAGACGGATACAGAAACACATGAAACATTACACGAACACACCTTACACGACCACACACATACTTTCACAAAACACCCCCCCTCTCTCATACACCACACCATACCACCCCCAATCCCACTCACACAGCTATCCCTTTACACACATTCATATTCATAGTTAAAACCGGTCATTATAGGTTTAAACACACATAAATAAAGGTTCATTTTGTACACGAAGTTACAGTAGAACACCGACTCCTGAGTCACAGGGGAGATCCTAGTTTAGGAGCAGGGTTTTTCAATATTTGTGCAGCCGTTTCCTGAAATCCTATGTACAACCTATATGAAATGTATTGATATTGTATTCAAAGGTATTTTGTGTCAATAAATTATTTATTATTATTATTTCGTTTATTCATCTTTCTTACTTATTAAATAAATTTTTAAATATTTCTTAAAAAGAATATATTAAAAAAACATTTAAAAATATACAAAATAGTAGCCCACCGGTATCGGAAACAGGATCCAAGCTACCGGTCAGGGCTCCAGAGAGAGGAACCGCCTGACAATGCGAGCGTGTCCAGAAGTACTGCTTTGTGAATCAAGCCCTTGATCCAGCCGCCTAACGAGAGCCTCCTGAGGTGTTGGTCGAGGCTCGTGGCTATTAAGCCATTGGCTGACACGACTATCGGTACAATGATCGCTGAGTCCACATCCCACATGTGGACAACCTCGCGAGCGAAGTCAATATACTTGATTTGTGTATCTTTCTCGGCTTTCACGAGGTTCTCGTCATGTGGGACGTTAAAGTCAACAATCATTGCACGCCTCTCGATTCGGTCCACCACCACTACATCAGGCTTATTGGCTACAATAGTCCTGTCAGTGATGATGGACCGATCCCAGTACAATGAGATATGACCATTATCGAGAACTGGGTCGGGCGCATATCTGTAGTACGGCACTTCCGATTCCACAAGAGAGTACTTCAGAACAAGTTGCTGATAGATAATCCTGGCTACAAGGTTGTGCCTATGCAAGTACTCACCGTTAGCTAGACGAGAACAACCAGAGATTATGTGGCGGAATGATTCTCCCGGACGATGACATGCCCTACATATGTCAACCGTGCCGTCCTTCACAATAAATCTCCGGTATTCTTTCGTCATGATAACTTCGTCTATAATTGCACAGACAAAACCTTCGGTTTCCCCAAAGAGGTCACCGACACGCAGCCAGGCTACGGACGCTAGTTGGTCTACATCAGGCCCATGTAGGGAAGAAACATCCGTAAAGTTCCTTGCTCTGCATACTTTTCTGCGATCATTAGTGTCAAGCACTAGAGGTTTGCACCATTTCTCGTTAGCCAAGGAGAGTGGAGTAAGGCCTTTGTCCACCGCCACTACATCTCGATGCATACCCACGTCAGCAGCTAGGAAATATTCCCTCAGACTGCATACCTTACGGTTGTGGAGGGCCTTAGCATTTAAAAAGCCTCGGCCTCCACACTTCCGCGGGATATACAGTCTCATCACGGACGAATGTGGGTGATGCATTCGAAATGCAGTCAGCAGTGTACGGACACGCCTATCCAGGGCGTCAAGTTCTGTTTGAGTCCATTTGAGTACGCCGCAAGAGTACATCACTATCGGCATGACCCAACCGTTGAAGGCGCGCACCTTGTTTCCGCCCGATAGAAGGCTTATAAATACCTTCTTCAGGCGGCCAAAGAAGCGCTCCTTCAACGATTGCTTCATGTCAGTAACATTGATACCTAATGCTTCCGACATACCCAAATACTTATAGGTTTCGGTTGGAGAGAGGGATCTCAGGTTTATGGAATCCGAGAGTTGAGTTCCCACGGATTCCACAATCTCCCCTCGCTTTACATGCATGACCGCACATTTGTCTACAAACTCCATCCTGATGGCACTACTGAAGGTTTCAGTTACCTTCAGTAGCTCCATCAGTTGCAGATTGCTGGGGGCAAAAAGTTTCAAGTCATCCATGTAAAGGAGGTGAGATATAACCTGACCACCTCTCTTCAACCGATAGCTTAGCCCTAAACTATAGAGGATTCAAGGCCAGGCAAAACCAAAGCGGACTCAAACTGTCACCCTGGAATAAACCCCGCTCGATCCTTATCGGTTCGCTATTTCTCTGGATTTATCGACATCCTGGATAGCGAAGGACCGTCCTCCATTGCCCCATACATGACATCCGGAAGGTGCGTAGTGTTGCATCAACTTTATACAATTCTAGCACCCTCATGAGCCATGTATGAGGAACTGAGTCATTGGCCTTCTTATAGTCTATCCAACATGTCGACAGATCCTTTTGGGAACGCCGAACCTGTTGCCTAATGGTCATATCTATGAGGAGAAGCTCCTTAGTACCGCGGGAGCCATTCCTACATCCATTTTGAAAGGCAGATATGATACAGTTACTATCTATATGTGTGTGTGTGTGTGTGTGTGTATCTTAGCTCTCAAAATGGATGTAAAACCTTATAGACCGTCGGTAAGCACGTGATCAGTCTATAATTTTTAGGTTCCGCAGTACTACCTGATTTATGGAGCAGATGAATTATTCCTTTAGTTAGAAATTGGGGCAGCGACCCTGACTCTAAGGCAGACTGGATCTGAGATGCCAAGCGGACATGCGTCCTTGTAAACCATTTTCTCCAGAAGTTGTGCAGCCCGTCCGGTCCTGATTTCCAGTTAGGTAACGGACGGACTACATGAGCTACATTGTAACGTAGTGGCGTTACAATCTCAATTAACATAAACATACGGAAAGATCCAGAGACCAAAAGCCACAAAGCAAGCATAGACAATTTTAGTTAGCTGACAACACTAATTGTCTTTGGATTCTATGACATCTGTCAATGACGGCGTAGATATAAAAACCCGATACACGCCAGGTGGTTCCTTTTTGAATCTTAATCCAGCTGTTGGCGTCAGACTCACCCTCACCTTGTTCTGTCGAACACCCTTGAGCCGTGAAGCGATCGCCAAATAATAGCAGTTGTAGTTTGCATTGGCAAATATTTGCCAACTTTATTACGTGTTCGTCAACCCCTGTAATTGGGTGAGTGTTTGAACAGCATACAGGTAGCTTTGTGCATTCTGTGTTCCTAATCTTGTGTAATTCTTTCCAGAACATGTCTTTCCTAATTTCTTTTCTTAGCATTGTATAATCAAGGCTCATAACCTACAAAAGATCTGTCGCACATTGTAATCACGCCTTCCGCGTGATTAGCTTTACTATGCACATACATATAGCCTTAGCTATGTACATGCTGACTTGCGCGTGGCTGCTGCTGCTCTCGAATGTGCATGTTTTCATGCTTTTCCACCTCACCTTTGTAAACTCCGTCTGATTTTGACAACCTCACTTGTTAGCGCACGTACAGCCGCTTTGCTCATGCCTAGGTGTCAAAATCAGCGGAAAAGCTTATCTTCCATCTTTAACAGGCTGGACATTTTTCCCAGGGTCCTAGATCCGGATTACCAGCTCCAGTTTTCCAGACTCGGATTCATCAAATTCGGAATATGGAGGGAGAGGACTTGGAGCCCTACGCCGGGTGCATATTTACCCGCGTGGCCTCAGCAGGCCGTCTCCGAGCCTGCTAGACCACCTGCCGGCCGACCCATCCTGGCTCCTGTCGACCCTACGAGCCGGTGCCGCCACCTGCCGGCCAACACCTCCGGGGCAAACGCAACGTGGTTTCCCCGAGACACCAAGGCTGAGCCAGGGCAGTAGCGTGCTATCTCCCAGGGAGTACTGAATCATGTGACTGCAGACCTCCCCACACCCTTTTCTCTATTTTTAAATATATATATTAACGTTGACCGAGGTACGTGTTGTTATTTTTTCATCCCACGTAGGCTCCTTACGTCACAACATCTTGGGGGCTGATGATAATTGCCCCCATTTCTGGTATTGGATCGCACGCGCGCTCAGTATCCCGAATTCAATCGCCCTCAGTATGACAGAGAGGCACCGACCAGATGCTACGCCAGAACGAGTTTATGGCGTCATCATCCAGCAGGTGCGTATTAGTCACACCTTGGTCCGGTCGCTCCAAATCTCTATACACCCACCTTTCTGGGTGTACCGTTCCACTCGCCGCTTATACCTGCGAATCCGGTTTGCCCATGCATATACTTTCTGCTTTAGGAAGTCTATGCGCTGTGTGACATGGGACAAATAGTCTCGGGGACTAATTTCAGTCCCCGAAAACGCCCGTCTTAGAAAGCGCATCACTCTTTGGCGAATGTTGCTCTCCCTGAAGCAGATTAGTTTGCCTATGGGTACTCTGGCCCCACCAATACGACGCTCGATCCTGCACTGCCAAGCCGGCACGGCTGGCTTCGGCCGTGTAGCTCTGTCATTAGGAAATATGACGTGAGCTACACGACATGCCGCTACAGCCGCGCAGTACAGTATCGAGTGTGTATTAGTGAGGTCCTCGCAGACCAGCGCCCTATTCTTGTTATGCATGGGCAAACGTGGTAAGCGTGGCCTAAGTTCGAACGGCATGTTGCGATATTCCCGAATAGCACACTCCAAAGCACTCCTCAATTCATAATTGTACTGGGTACTTACGTTTTATAAGCATGTCATTAAACTCCTCGTCAGCGTAGCTGGGAATATGGTTCGACGATGGTACCACAGTCTGCGACGGAGGGGCAATGACATGGCTACCCATTTCAGATCGGAGGCGATCAAGTACAGTATCATCCAACATATGATTACGCTGGATGACCCGCACCTGATCCGAAAGTCGTTGGGACGCAACGTTGACGGCTGGCTCAAGCACCTAGAACAAAGAGAGCATCCGAACACGGTACGCGGTCAGGTTGTTACCTCCCTCTGTAGCCCATAGTATGAGCGCATAACGTTTTCATTGACGGATTGCGTCCATCGCAAGCGCTGCACATTTCCGCCGGGAGCTGGGACCCTATCAGAGGCCGGTGGGCCTCGAGGTCCTAAGCTGCTCGGCGGCCGGCGTCCTCCCCGTCGACGCGCAGGTGTTGGTGTCGTCAGCGGCGAGTAGTACTCGTCACTCGAGCTCGACGCAACTGCCACAGCCATTGTCACAGCACTCACGGAGGTGCTGGATTCCGGCGGTGGCGAGGCGGGGATGAGCGACGAGGCCGGAGGTGGTGGGCGTACATTTCGAATTGCGGCTCTCGTCAACATACTTGTTTCTCGTCCAATGATTTTGCTGTCAAAAATTTTCCATGTTCCGTTTTCTAAAATTTTTTATTTGTGTATTTTCCGTGATCATTTTGTTGAAATACTTGAACTATTGGTTTCATTTTATATAGATTTATTATTGTAGTCTTTGATTTTAGCTCAATTTCAATATTTTATTCGATAAAAAATTCGGAGAGAAATTATTTCTGTCATTCACGTTGACAGCCAAGCCACAGATGATTATTATTATTATTGTTGTACTACATTTTTCGGTAACATTATCAAAACGGACGTGTCAATCCAGATTACTAAAAGCAGAATATTGGTTACGTTAATCACTACCACTGTAGTGGTTTGATTAATGTAACCATTCAAAAAATTGCTGAAAAACACTACAAAATTTTAAAAAGCTTCGCCTCAGCCGCAGCGACGTGCCTTCAAACCATCTACGACGATAAGCTCGCGTGGGACCGCCCAAACCCTGCAGCGCCAGAGCTGTGATAGAAACAATGCCTGCTGCATGTTGCATGCCTGTTTGCATGCTGCCATATGCCTGCTTGCATGTTGCATGCCTGCTTGCACGATGCACGTCTGTTTGCATTTTGCATGCCTGCTTGCACGATGCATGCCTGCTTGCATTTTGCATGCCTGCGTGCATTTTGCATGCTTGCTTGCATTTTGTATGCCGCATGCTTAAAGCAAGCATCCTTGTTTGCATGCATCTTACAGGGACCACTTAAAACCACTTTGGTGAAATGAAAATATGTTAATTAAAACAGTGGTATTATCAATATTCGGCAACATAATACTTCGAACAAATGTTATTTCGGCTAAGTGTAACTCCGGTTTTTTTTTTCGAGATAATGAAACGTTGGAGTAGGCAACGAAAACAGTCAAATTGATAATATGTCAACTGATACAGTGGCAGACTTGACTTCGATGAAGTAAAAAAACGAAACGATAATAATTAAAAAATTTTAGGTGCAATGAAATTCGGTCAAATATTTAACAAACTTATGATAGGTTTTTAATTAGGTAATGATTATTTTTACTTTCCTACAAAACGTGAAGGCCTTGTTACCTTAAGTCTTGTTTGGTACCGAGTTAAGGCTCTCACAGACAGATGCTATGCGATAAAGTGACTACGATGCCACAAGGCGCTTTATTTTTTCTGCGAATAATAGGTCAGTGAACAATTCCATACTTATGTTGGAATGGGTGTGTTAAAGGAAAATTCGCATCTATGTCGTATGAAGCGTCATGCCTGTATGTGAAAGACTTTACATAAATGTTGCTGAAACACATTGTTGGTACACAATTAAAAGGCACTTTGATTAATTACTTGCCGATTAATCACTATGTGGAAGCAATAAAGTGTTGTGTTAATTATCCTTTCATATTACAACGATTATATTGTGGCTTTGTTAACGAGGTGTGTAATTTGGTATACTGTTTTACATTACATAGTTGTTTTACATGACATGGTTTGTTGCATGATTATGTTTTGATATAAATGTAGTATCTGATTTACGAAATGCCTGAAAATTTACAGAGTTGTCTAAAATACACAAAATGCTTTAAAACTACAACTACAAGAAGTTTAATTTAGTTTGTAAGAGCTTTTGTGCACGAAAGAATGTACAAACATAGGTACTTTGCAATGTGGGACTGATAGTTTCGAAAACCTTGTTATCCGGGTAAGTCTCCAATTTCACCCTTTTTAGTGTTTCCTTTAGGTATAAGCTTTAGAAAAAGTACTTTTAACTACTTAAAAAGCATCAATAACTTACTCGAGTAGGTAACGGCGTGTGATGATGAGATGGTACTTTAAACGGTTTATTTAAAAAAAAAACAAGAAACATCCACGTAATCAATAAAATAACCCTATTATCGCATGACCTCACTGATTTAGATTAACTTCCTTTCAGACTTCGAAAACATACAAATAAACGTTTGTTCGTAAGAAATGTGTATTTAGATGGATGAACAACAAATAAACAGCCTTTATTTATTATATACTGCTGAATAGATTTGAAAATAACCCAGGCGTGATTTAAGGGAATATCAACTATCTATACAATTAACTATCTACCTAAAAATGATCTCTGAGAGGCCAGAGTTTGCAGTGGTGGCGAGATTCATCCAGCTTCATTGGCATGATGACACTTCATCGAAGGTCATTTTATTTAATTGTTGACATGACGTATTATTTTATTTTATATTTTTGGACATTATTGATTTTATTGTTTTGTTTTTCTTAAAATATGTCAATGATAATAGATCATGGCCCGGAAAAGTATATAGTATACTATTTATCCCGAGAGTATATTCCCTTGGGATAATTTTTGACGACTTTATATGTACCCTATCAAGTTATGTGTTTTTTTTTAATCGAACGTAGACCATTAGGTATCCTGCTTTAGAGTGTAAGGAATTGAGTTTTAAATCGAAGCGGAGCTAATTGCCCATACCTGGGATACGACACTAAAACTGCAAACAGTAACGATGCGATGCTGCCCCATGCTGTCCCTTGTAGAGGGTATGAACCCATAAAAATTCTTAAACGTTTATAAAAACGTGTGGTAAAATTTTGATTCTATGCGATAAAAATCAAGTAACATAAAATGTTGTATCCCGGGCGACATGATTCTAAATTTCCCGTTTCTTACCGCAAGATCCTAATTTCACCCTTTAATTACTTAACGGGCGACTACGGAACCCTACACTGCGCGTGGCCTGACAAGCACTTGGCCGGTTTTTAAAATAAAAATTCCTTCTATTTACGTATAATGTACAAACCTTTCGAAAACTGAAGCCACTTTACGATTCAAAATGATTTGCCGATAATGCGGCGAATGTTTGTGATTTTGATGAAGTACTTCCATCATACATTATCATTGAGCAGTGGTGGCCCAGTGGTAACAGCCACGACTTACAAGTGGTAGGTCGTGATTTCAAACCCAGGCAAGCGCTTTACTTTGTGTAAGTTATTTAATCACTACTGCTCTCAAAACGGTTAAGGTTCGTGAAGAAACCGGCATGACCTAGAACCAAAAATTTGAAGACATCCACCAATCCGCATTGGGCTCGCGTGGTTGATTATGGCCCACACCCTCTCACAGAGAGTAGACCTGTGCCCCAGCAATAGGGACATTAAAAGGCTAATGATGATGATGATGACTTTCATCATTTAGAAAGTTACATTATCCACTTTGTTGATAGGAAAGCGGATTTGTGCTGTCTCGCTTTTATTTATTTATTTAAACTTCATGTACAATAGTGGTACATAGGCGGACTTAATTCAACAAGGCATTCTCTACCAGTCAACCTTTGGGTTAAATAAGCAACTCTGTGGTAGGCGTACAACCACAAATAGAACAAAATTTAAAGATTTAAAGGGGAATTCCCATCTGCCATACAAAAAAAAATGCATGGCATGGACAGAAACTACTAATAGTTCTTAATTCTATTTAGAATAAAATATGTATAGTAAAATTATTCTTGAGTTTGTTTAACTAGGGTAAAAATATAACGATCACTAAATATATTTAACTTGAAATCCGCTTATATTTTTACGGAGGTCGTGTTTATTTGACATGAGTAAGTGACATTCAGCCAAAGAGGAATCATCAAATAATCCATATGGGACTATTTTATACATTTAGTGCACAGTTATCATTAATTTAGTACTATACAATCTATAATATGTTACCGTAAGTCTAATTAAAATAATATATGCTTGTCAATATTCATTGAAATCAATTATTTTTAAATAGAAAATGTATCTAGGCTGTATGAATTACATGTCCTTTGCTTTAGTGACAGTTTGACATTACTGCATTTCTTGTTTCTTATTGTTTATGGTTTTGCGTTTGCGACTTGAGTTACATACATATATTATTTAAATTAGACTTACATTACATATTATACTAAATTAATGATAACTGTGCACTAAATGTATAAAAAAGTTCGATAAGGATTATTCGACGATTCTTTTTTGGCTGAATGTCACTTACTCTCGTCAAATAAACATGACCTCTATATAAATAAATAAAATATATTTAGTGATCGTATATTTATACCCTAGTTAAACAAACTTAAGAATTATTTCATAATACCTATTTTATTCTAAATATAATTAAGACATATAAGTAGTTTCTGTCCATTTCAGGCATTTTTTTTGCATTCCCCTTTATAAACCTATAATAAAATATATATGCTAAAAAACTATACTAATAAATATTATAATAAATACCAAATAATACAGTATACAAATTAAAAAAAAAGAAAAATACACAAAAAACAATGACTACGACGAGGACCAAACTACGTTTGAGAAGACTTTAAGTAGTAGTTCCGTAATTTACGCTTAAACGAAAATTTACTCTCAGTTTTTTTGATGTCAAGGGGAAGCACGTTCCAGAGTCTAATCGTTGAAATAACAAAAGAGTTAGACATGTACCCGGTGCGGTGAGAAGGAATGTGTAGAAGTAATTTTTTGGATGCTCGAAGGCTCAGACTGTGAGAACTGCCCAATACTTTGAAATGTTGTTTTAAATAATCAGGAGCACAAGGATGGGTCATAATAGTGAAGAGCATGCAGAGGGATCTGAGGGATCTCCTGTGTCGGATAGGCAGCCATTTAAGCTGAGAACGGTAGGAAGAAATGTGGTCATATTTCCGAAGGCCAAAAATACATAACGAAGATTTACTTGTGTGGTAGTCGACTGTTGCCGGAGTTTCAATTTATGAACAGAAAACATGAATATGCTGCAGCTGTAGTTTTCGAAATATGTATAAATAAAGATACACGTGAATATTAACGACATAATCTGACGTGCTCTTGTCGTCGTCGGCGTTCCGGCTGTATTAGAAAACCATGGCCTGGCACGCGAGTGTGACAAGAGACCGGACGGTATGTCTTTATTTTTATGGATTACCCTTTAGACGCTACATGTGTCGATACTCTTGCGCCATCTCATATTCCGCACGATGTGCACGTGCTGTGCTGGCGCTGCCGCTGCGGCTGCGCTGTAATTATATTTTCGAGCGTTTGTTTTTGAAACTCTAGGTTGTTGACACTTAGCGTTGCCCAAAGGCTTGCTGGTTTTCCTTGGGCAGAGGATAAGCATTGTCATACAACGTGGCAATAACGCCAGTCTTTTGGGCACATTACAGCGATGCGGAGGAATTTTTCGACACCAAATTTTTGATTGTTTTAGTTATTTTAACGTTTTATTTTTTATTTCTGTATATTGTAGTTATAATTAATTAAAGGTATTTTTATTTCGTGTACATAAATAATTTACAGTAAAAAAAACAGAGATTCTAAAATTAAATATATTTCTTCAAGTTTCAGGTGTAAAGAACAAAAGAACAACATAACAGATGTCTTTAAAAGAATCAAGAACATTTCATTGATCTAAAATAAAGTTCAAAAATCGAACAGACTTGCTGAGAAAATACAAACAATAAAATTGTAATCTTTAAAAATGTAATCATATCGAGACGACACTATTCCGCCCACATGGATACATAATATTTTTATTTTCTACTAGTCAATATTTTTATCTAGCGATTCCATCAAGTTTGATGTTTAACTTTTACGACAGATGTTGGTCTGGGAGCATTTTATTTTTTTACAAAAAAATTGGCTTCATAAAGATTACCACAGTAGGTATAAATTGTAAATACGGAAAATAAAATACCACTTGACAGACTGAAGTGAATTTGAACTACCAATTTGGATATTTCCCTATAATGTTTTTGACATCAATTAAATAAATTGCCAGTATTCGATAATCTGCAAATTCACATTAAATCATTTATTTCACGAGAACAGACACGCAGTGACAACGCCGTCGTTGCGTGTGCGATCGCAAATGGAAAGGTTATTAGGGTGACTGGTAATTAGTGACCGATACTTAAACACGTGATTGTAATCATGACTAGAAACAACTTTCACAAAGAAACTTTTTTTTATACTTATTCACTTTTATCACAATAACAACAGTTTGAAATACGCGTGCGCGCAAGGGCAGTGACCGTTGCAATCAGCTGTTAGACGTGGTCTCGTATCGTATAGAGCACGGCTCGAAAGCCCGCTTAGCCGGGCACCACGTGCCGTTTTCGGTGTACCTAAGCAGTGTAGGTACCTTCATGTTTCGGTTGTTGCTAAATAAAAAAAATATTTTCAAAGACGAGATGCAACGTATGTCCGCATAACTACAAAATATCTAGGAACGCGCGCGCCGTAACATTAAAAGTAGGCATGATCTATCAACTGATAGTCTGACCTCGGGAAAGGGCAAATGTACTAGTAGTAGCGTCTCACGCTCCCCCGCCGCCCGCACCGCTCCCTTTGCCTCAGTGCTAACAGGTGATCGCGGCTGTCACTGTTCTCACGCGCGTGCGAATTTCAATCTGTTCTTGTTGTGAAAAAAGTGAATACGTATAAAAAAAAAGTTTCTTTGGGAAAGTTATTCGTTATCATGAGTGCAATCACGTGTTTAAGTATCGGTCACTAATTACCAGTCACCCTAAATATTGTAATAAATTCAAACTGAATCGTCACAAGCACGTTCTACGTTTATAAATAAAAATGCTTTGTTTCACTCTAAGATAATGTATGGGAGCAAAACTAACTTCATTAAACTAACAGCTATGCAGCATAGAGTAATGGGAAAACAAAAATGAAACTGGAATATCGGTGCGCGATAGAATGGCGACAGACGTAGAAACTTTGTTACGCCAGTGATTCGTTTTTCAAACGAAGGCCAAAACGATGTTCTTTTATTTTTCTTGCTTTCTAAGAATACGAGTATTATTAAGTTTATTGCGTGCTTGGTGAAGGTTTATCGCTTTTATTAATGCAAATGAGAGTTTGTAGGTTAATTACCCGTCAACGCTTGTGATATTTTTTTAAACCTAAGTGGTTAGCTGCATGGTATTTTATCATTTATTTGTAGAAGTCACTAAAATAGAAGCTTCTGGTATGAGTAATGTCTCGCCCTTAATTCTCGAAAATTTTAATGAAGAATCTGCCTAGCGGGTCAGCTAAATAGTTCAGATATTTCAATGGAAAAGGGCAAATAGTTTTAAAACAAGTTTTTTATCTATTTTTTAGACACTAATAAGAAGCAAAGAAAAAAGAGCTAAGAACACTTGTAAGCTAGTTACAGTAAATAAATTACTTGTAGAACTTCAACAAACGGCATATTCTGAGGTACGGTATTAACAAATCTGGAAGTTTTTTTTATTCTAGTTTATGTAATAAAATTGAAGCTAACTGATTTAACATCATAATTACTTTTCCATGAAAGGGAGGTAATTATAAAGCAATGACGAACATAACACTTCTTTAAATTATTAATGACTAGCTGTCCCCTGCGGTTTTACCCGCGTGTTTGTTTACTGTTCTGCTCTCGTGGGTCGCGGCGTAATGCTAGATAGCCTTTCTTATAAATGTGGCTATCATACACAACAATATTTTTTCTAATCCGACTGGTAGTTCCTTAGATTAGCGCCTTCAAACAACCAAACTCTAGCCTCAAAATAATATTATAGCATAATAGATTAGTATAGATAGTACATCTGTATAGACCATATAAACATGTAATAATTTATAAGTCCTATAAATTATTACCCTATTAAGGTTCCGAACAGCCGAATAAAAAAACGGAACCCTTATAGGATTACTCGTGCGTCTGTCTAGACAGACAGACAGACGTCTGTCCGTCTGTCACAGGCAATTTACTCCGAATCAACTGGCTCGATTAAGTTGAAATTTGCTGCACAGGTTCTATGACCCAAACATGGGCGAGTAAACCAAATAAATTATTTTGGAATATGGTGGTCACTTTTGGGGGTGAAAATCAGTTTTTTTTTCATATCAAATGGAAGGGTGCAATGTGAGGGTATCAAATATATTTTTTTCATATTTTTAACATTTATCGTTATAAAATACTTACCGAGTCTAAAAAATGCAAGTATTTTTTTAGTTCTTTAGCTAAAGATTACAGTAAAACCTATGAAAGTCTATATTTCTACAAACTTTATAATAACTTAATTTAGTTTTTTGTGTATCTGATAACAAATTACTCACCCATTTTCCAAACACTTTTCTGGTCTTTGATTAAGCTAAAACTGGCATTACTTATAAAATTAAGTGCCCAATGCAATAATATAGTAATATGAGGCTGGTCTGATAGTGGAGCTGGAAGGTGGCCATAGGATCTCCTCAACCAAACAAGCTGACACCATCGTGTTTTGTCTCATTGCAAATGTTTTGACAAGTTACGTTAGACTAGACGATGCCTAAGGTCTGATGATAGAGCCAAAAGGTTTTCATAGGATCTCCGTAACAGAAAGTAAAAGTAATTTTACACCCAGGGTCTGATGATGTACCATAGATATTTAACAATGGCGTATTGATTGGTCTTGTTGATTTTGTCATGACTATAACTATAGTTCCAGGTATACTCCATGGTCTGATGTTGGATCTGGAAGGTAATCATAGGAAACCCTCAACTTAACAATGTAGCCGCATGAGGTAAGGCTAGTTAGATTTGTCGTGACAAGTTATAGCACTCTGGCCGTATAGATTCAATTTTCTTTTGACTGACAAGAATTTACAGGGCAGCTGGCTAGAAGAATGGTACTCACTTTCTTCCCCTAAAATTGTTTGTCCGAAAACCATTATCCATAACACGTTTTCTATAAGCTTCATTAACATTCGTTTTACATAATTATCTTTACTGTAAAACTATTCTGTCATATAATATCGAGTAATAGAATAATTGAATCTCTTATTATTGCATGAAATAAAGTCCTATGTCCAAAGTATTTTTTTTAATTAATATGTATTATTGCCGAATGTTAATTTATAATAAAATTGTTAGTTCTAAAAAAATTGCTGAAAATTAGGTTTTAGTGACAGAAACGAATCGCTGTAAATCCGACTGCACGAGCAGTCTTGTCTGCCCTAACCCTAGAGTGTAAATTAGAATCGCAACGTAGGCGCGGAGAGGCGAGGCGGCGCGCGAGTTGAGGAGCAGGTCTCCATCTGCGATGTGGGACCACTGGAGCCCCGCAGCGCCGTAGCAGTGACAAAAACCATGGCTGCTGCATGTTACATGCTAGCTTGCATGCTAAATGCTTGCTTGCATGCTGCATGTTAGCTTCCATGCTACATGTTGCATGCTTGCTTGCATGCATGGTGTATCCTTGTTTGAATGTTTCTTACAGGAAAAAAAAACACATGTTCACAAAACAAGTGATAATACATGCAACGCTGCAGTCGTGACAAAAGTCAGATTCCTTTTGCATCTTTACTTTAATATAATGTATTGTATTAGTTGGATTTGGTAAAAAAATAAAAATTTGCTATGCAATATCTAATTACAAAACAAAAAGTGTTACCTAAGCATAAACATTAATTGTTGTCGTAATTATAACTTTATAATGCCTAGTTTTAATTTGTAGACAAATTGCAAGCTAATTTCATATTAGCTGTGATTGCTTTTGTGTTGGTTTTTGTGTGTAAGATAAATAAACAGTAAATAATTTGAATTTAGGACATAAAACTTTTATTGAAAATGGTTAAGTCTTTTGTATATTTGATTGTAATATTTATGACAAACGGATTTAGGGCAAATTGTATTTAGGGATTTCAATTTTATTACATGTGATATTATGTGACATTTAAGTTCGGGCAAGTTATCATTCGTATAAATGATGATTAAGACAAACAAAGTATGGGATTTTAGAATAAGGATAACAAAGTTAGATAACACAATAACCTAGAAGAATATGTCCCATTGCTGCTGCCCCAGGTACTGCCTCTGTCGGCCTTAGAGCAGATACGCTTCTGGTGTCAGAATAAGTATTTCAATAAATTCTTATGATAAAAAGTGTTTGCGACCAAGCCAGGGCAATTCGGCTTTTTTTTTTGGCGGGTTGGGAAATCATCCAATGACATTTTCCGGTCTGGGTGGAGCGGGAGGGTGTGTCAGACTCTTACTTAATAAATTCTACTCAAGAGCGAGGCCGTTTTCTTGCGGATGATGGCATGAAACCCATCGGTATGGGTTACCGCGAAAATTTCCGAGGCACTGCAAAAACGAAGTAATCACAACAGCGTCCTAAAAACATTATTATATTGTACGCGCAGAGCATCCAGCGATCTTTTCGAGTAGTTGACCCAAAGGTTACCGGTGTAAAAACTCTGACAATAAGCTTGAAAAAGCGTTATCTATACTTGATCAGTACACCGAGCAAATCGAGTAATAACTGTCAAGTCCAAGATATGTACATTTAACGCGTCATTAAGTACCTATAAGTACGTAACAACTTTTTGTTAGTTATTCCAGGTTCGTGGCTATAGGTACTTTAGAATTTTCTGTTATAAAAACTCCAACTTTCTAAGTCCGGTAACTGACTATATTTATAACTGAATATCATTCTTTAGTAAACACTTTTCATAAAATACAGGTGTGCGTGGCAGAACAAGGTAAAAAAGGTATTTTTTTAATTTTAAGATTACTAACCTATTATATGCTACGAGTATTTTGATCATTTTTTTCTGGTACTTTGTAAAAGTATTAGTTCGTACTTTCAGTAAATAATATTATCTATAGTCCTGCAGTTTTCTGCTGGACAATAGTTTTTCCAATCGCACTCCATTTAACTTTATCTTGGCCACAGATAATATAATACTAGCGTACAGATGCCTCATCCCATACAAAGAAACGGTACCACCGTAATTACGGGTTTTCGACTTGCAAAAGCTACTTTTGTTCTTTATTCGGGCCCGTCCTCTACACCTCGCTAGATGGTGTTAGCAGTGACGGCTTGCAAGTTGAATGAATTTACATAGTCTTATCAATATTTTCTCACACATTGAGGAATTACTATAAAGTATTTTTGGCACTTCATAACAATTTTACAGTTTCAAAATGTTTCACTATACAAATTTTGAAAAGGTGAATGGATAAACTCTAAAACTTCAAACAGCGCCATCTATTGGTTTAAGTAATATAAATGCCTAAGGATTCGTACCAATAAACATCTAAATTTGAATTATACGACTAATCGATATAAGAACGATACGACAAATCTGCTCGTAAATGGATATTTTTCGCGATTTACATAATTTAAAGGGGTTTATGTCTAAAAGTACTTTATAAGCGTTTTATAATGCTGGCACAAAAAACCAATAAGTACTCGTATGTATAATCTACTTAACACAAATAATAGTTAAGAACAAGCTTACTTCATTAATTTTTCCTAAGCTTCTTGGGACACACAATTTAGCGTCCTCAAGGGAGGACGCCTTGAGGCTGAGCCTTATATATTTTGTACACGTACATTATTGGACAAATATTTACCGTCCTATTAATAAGAAAGGAAATCTTAATCCTAAAATATATCCGCGCTAAGCCGGCTTACACTGATGTTTATTTCTGGTTTGCGATATAATAAAGTTAGCCCGAATCTGTTATAATATTACAGTCATTAAATTTACTGTAATATAATTACATGGATAAGATTTTGCTAAGAAAAGCTTTGGATCAAAGTTTATTACATTGTCAAAAGCGGTGGACCAATTTTGGTACTTCTTAGTTTATCAATAAAAGAGATTATATAACAATTTATAAACATCTATTAGAAAACTTTGAAGCAGTTTCAGATCACCCACGTAGTCTTAGTTGTCGCCATGTCTAAAGGAATGCTAGTGCTTTCAGATGTGACGCAAGTCATCCATGTAAATAACTGCTTCACAATGGAAAACAAACAACAAACAAACAATGGAAACAGTTTATGATTGACATTAGTCACCCACGACATAACAAAGATATAGCAGCCTGTTTTTCTAACAAACACCCGAAGTTCAGGTAAATATCGATGGAAGACGTGAACGCGGACTGAATACCAAGTTAACTAATTTACGTTTAAGCGAGTGTGAGACGGAGACGCATGCTAGTTGAGATGTAAGCGGAATAACTCAGTGTTTCTATAATAGGTACCATGAAGTAGTAACTAGCTCTAAAGTACTCGGTAAAGGTTCGGTTCTGTTGAAAAAAATCGGGTGTTGTAATGTCAGTGTTAATCATACAAGGGGTGTTCCCCTTGTATTAGTCCTTAATCATACAAGGGGAACACGGAAGCCCAAAAATATTGTTGAAGATATCGTTGAGTGTGCGTCAGTCTGTGCTTCTTAAACCTTACGTCAATGAAGTTATAAAAGTCATAATACCTATATGATGCGCTACTTTTATCTACAATATAGACTTATTTTTCAAATTAATTTTTAATATATATAATATGTAATTAATATGTTATTATTACTTATATTTTTAATATTTCGTATATTAAAAATATAAGTAATAATTTCTATGAAGAATAAAAAAGTCAGCGGCTACTTTTTTTTTTCTTTTTTTTTTGTATTTTACAAGCAAGTTGTATTATTCGTCGTACATTTTTTGCTCCAATTCCTAACTGAAATATTTTCTGAAGACATTCTATTAAAGTGTCTACAGTGTGTTAGAACAAGTCTAGCGACAGTCCATTCTGGACAGGATATTGCTGTCATTTCGTTAACTGTGCGTCCGTGTGTTAGCTTTAGACTGATGCTAAAAGTTTCAGTGCAATCGGTCGTGATTATAAGCCCTTATAATCAAGATCGATAGCACTTAAAACGCTTTTTTTTGTGTTGTAAATCATCAAATAACTTCTTCCACTCTGGGTGGAGCGGGAGAATGTCAGACTCTTACTGACCAACACCAACCTTTGTTCCTTCAGTTGGCTGTGCCAGGGCACCGAACTCTTTAAAATTTAACCGCGATCCAGGCAGGCATCGGCCCTAGCAGACCCCATCAGGTAGTGCTGACATCTCCTTGAGGCACACGTGGAACACAACACGCCGTCGACCCGGGCCTGGTCATTATCGGATGGCAAGCTACCCATTGCTCACCGTCCGCAAGCCCGCGCCTACGGTGGCTGGGAATCGGCTTGCGACTTCCAACACGCCCAGGGCATCTTCTGCAGTGACTAGGGGCGTAAGGGTGCAAGGATTGCCTCTCATAAACTGTCATAAAACAGTAAAGCAAAAAGCGTAGGTGTTTTCTACTGTCAGACTCTTACTTACTAAAACCCACCCCTGTTCCTTCCCTGCCTGAGTGCCCAGGGGTGCGGTAACTCATTTTCAGAATTTATCCGCTACCCCTAGGCATGCAGGCACCAGCCACGATGGGCCCCGTCAGTGGTGGCTGACACTTATCTCTTTGAGGATGCGCGTGGAACACTACGCGCCGTCGACTCACGGGCCTGGTGCTGATCGGACGGCGAGCTACACACTGCTCGCCGTCCGCAGGCCCGGGTCTACGGTGGGCGGAGATCGTCTCGCGACGTCCTACGCCCAGTGTACCCAGTACCTCTCCTGCGGTGGTAGCGGCCGGCGCAGTGAGGAGCACTCCGTTGAGCTTCCCTCACGCGTCCCGCCTCCGCCTTCACGAGCATTACTGCTTTGCAGAAGACGGAGATTGCTTCCCATTCCCTCTCGCTCCATACCATGGCCTGAACCAGGGCAGGGCGCGAGAGGTCACCGCCACCTATCGCATCCATGAGGACACGGCGGTGCTCCGCCCAGGCGGGGCAGTTCTCCACGTATGCTCCACCGTGTCCTCTAGGCGATCCGCACTGTGGTAACACCCTTGCGTTTTCTTCCGCCTGATTTGATGCAGGAACCTACCGAAACAACCGTGTCCAGTGAGGACCTGCGTCAGGCGGAAGGTGAGGACGCCGTGACGCCTCTCCAGCCACTCCTCAAAGAGGGGCACTACAGCGCTGGGTTGCGACAGTCGCTGTCTCCATGTCGCCATGAGATCCTGCCGGAGCTCCGTCCGCCGAGCCGCGAGGTGTCGCGGCAGCAGAGTTTCGCCCTTGCGCTGCTCTGGGAGTGGCGAGAGGAGGCCCTGGCCTCCAGATCCCATGGCGAAATTTCACAGCCTGACCCATGAATTGAACCTAAGACCCACTAGAACTCAGTGGCAGCGCTTGCAACCACTACACCAACACCACACACACCACAACTACAGCGCAGGAACTTAAGTTTTTTTTAAACCTCAGACAATTCTACCTAAGTTATGAAAAACCAAGATAATAGTTATCTATAGTGCACAGCTATCGCATTGGATAAAAACCTGTAATAGCATAAGATAAGACATTTTTAACAAATATAAAATCAAATGAAGTGGAGGTAGGAAAATTAAGACAGAGATTTACTGGCTAGTATTGAGCACCACCAGAACTAGATTTTTAGAAACGCCAATGTACTTAAAACAATAGTCAGATCTTCCTTCAGAGTTGTAAAAGTATCGTACTTCGCCGAAATAGCAATAGCGGTGTTTTATGTCTTGTTGTCGTAGGAACTAAATAAAGAACGAAAGAAAAGTATTGGTAAAAGCTAAACCTTGTTCAAACATTTTCTCTAGTTTTCGGATTTAGACCAGAATCGTTATCTATTTAACTACTTATCTACCTATTTAGTGTAGATCCAATACCAAGTAAGAAGTTTTGCGCTAGTGATTCCTCTTTCTGTCTCTTTAACTGACAGATAATTAAAATTATTTATATATATATGTACTAGCTTTTGCCCGCGACTTCGTCCGCTTAGATAGATGTCGAAAACGTTTTAACGTTATTAAGTTTGTTTTATCATAATTATAAATTATTATGTTCAAATGTATATGTACTTATAAAATATAACAATCTTTAGTGTAGGGATTTAAAAGTTAAATAAACATGAAAATAAAATAAAATTTTGTTATATTTTGTGAACACGAAGCTCGGCCTTTGATCTGGTGAAAGTTACACAGGGTATTATCTTTTTACAACGAAATCGAAATACTACACACCTATCGCAGTATTTCTTTGTAAATAAACAATATTTTGTTCTTCTTTTTCCTTCGGGAGCTAGAATCACCAGGCTACTCTGTGCGCTTATTCTGGAGCATGCCAAATACAACTGGCCGTGAGAGCAGCAGCTTTTTCTCAAGTCTATTCCCGCTCCCTTAAAAGTTTGACCTTGAGCTTTGTTTGCATTTATTGCTGAGCAGACTTTGATGAGAAACTGCACTCTCTCGAATTCGAAGGGGCAATTTGATGGTGTTAGGGGAATCCTAGAAATAAATACAGACTCTCCTCGAGAACAACCGGTCAGTATAGTTGCCTCGATTACATTGCGCTGCAATGTTTTCACTTGCAGTTTGGTGCACTTGCATAATTTTGGTGGATTTATATTGCGCAGCAACATAATTGGCGCGCCAACTCTAATTTTTTTATATTGTTGATAGGCACGCATTTGACCACTATCTCACCTGATGGTAAGCGATGATATGGTCGAAGATGGAGCACGCTTGCCTAGAAGTAACCAATTCACTCTTGACTTAAAGACTCCCAGGTTGTAGCTATCAGGAAATACAGATTCCGGCAGGCACTATTTAGCGTACAGGTTGCCATTTCGATACCCATGATTGTTACCATGACGGTCATGAGACATAACAGCAAATTCATCCCAATCGTTCGTCACATGACACACAATGTCTTTACGAATATCCATTGAGCATTCTTGTGTGCCGTACAACAAATAGGAAAGCGTACGGAAAAGGCATTTGTGTCATCTCCCACTATTGGTGCAATATACTAAAGTTTATTAATTTCCCATTGATTCTTACCGACTCTGATCCCATTTTTAAAAATTGAAACAGACCTTTAAATAAATGTTAGTTAAATTGCGAAAAACAATACACATCAAATTCAACCTTTTTTGAATAAAATCGGATTGAGTTTTCAAACATGTGTCAAAATAAAATGTAATTTAAATCAAAATTAAGCATATAAGGAGTATTGATATCAACTTCGAAGCAAATCACCGCCAAAACAACTTTCTACCCCTTTTTAACCCCGTTAGGGGATGAACTTTAATAAAATACAAAATACGTCTTCCATCAATTCTGTTAAAAAGGTTTGTGCAAAATTTGAAGTAGATTGGACCAAGGAATCAAGTTGTCCCATACAAACTTTGCCCCCGTTTTTAACCCCCTTCGGGGTAGAATTTCGGAAAATCTTTTCTTATCGGATGCCTACGTCATAAAAAGAACAAACCCTGCAAGTTTCAGGTCTCTACGATCAGCGGTTTAGGCTGTGCGTTGTTCCGTCAGTCAGTCATTCAGGACAAAGCATTTTATATGTATAGATTGTTAGGATCGGTGACCGATTAATTGTGAAGTGTTTGAATAGAAACACGGGCACGCCACATTAAATAATGTTAAAATTATTATAGTTATTCCATCTTATTTCGATTATAGCTCATGTCTTAGTGACATATATCAAACAATATTTTCTTTTTACTTTCAAAACCTTTTATAAATTCAAATAAAGGGTCATTCGAATTTATAATAATTAGGTTGTGAGATAAAAACTTTTATACAAAAAAAGAGAACCGACTTCCAAAAAAAGTGCAAATTAACTTTAATTTCGGCAGTCGATGTTTCTGGTTTCGTTTCATCGTTTTTTTTTTGGACACCGACTTCCGTAATTAAAATTATTTTGCAGTTTTTTTGGAAGTTGGTTCTATGTTTTTGTAAAAAAGTTTTTATTTTTCACTTTTTAATTGTGGTTCCTCATTAAGTTGTGTTAACACTACATAGACATATGATCGCAGCAATTGTAGTTGATATGCTTTCGTTGTACGAAGAGTTCCGTTGTCTGTCTCCGAAACTCATCATCAGATCTATATGAAATTTAATTGGGACCATTTCGAAATAAACCTCTTTCAATCAAAAAAAGAATTTTGCATATTCGTCTATACAGGCTGTAAGGAACAAGATATCGCAAAATTCGCGAAAAGGTTACACCTACGAGTAAGTCAGTAACAAAACGAATAAAGTCATTAATCTCGGTAATGATTGATTACAGAAATTGACATTTTCAAACACGCAATGTATTGTGAATAATGCGATCTCAACGCTTCGCAATGAATGTAGGCGTGCGCAAGCGCGTAGTACGTAGTAGTACTACGCGCTAGTTCCTTCCTGCCCTGAGTGCCCAGGGGCGAGGTAACTCTGTTTCAAATTTATCCTCAACCCCCGAGCAGGCATCGGCCATGACAGACCCCGTCCTTATTGCTGACAACTCTTTGAGGCACGCGTGGAACATCTAAGCGCCGTCAACTCTCGGGCCTGGTGCTGATCGGACGGCAAGATACACATTACTCGCCGTCCACAGGGAGACTCAAAAACAGAGTCCCCTCACGCCGTCAGCAGCAGCCACCTCAGGAGACGCCTGGGACTTCCGGCGCCGCGAGACGATTTCCGGCCACCACCGTAGACCCGGGCCTGCGGACGGCGAGTAATGGGTAGCTCGACGTCCGATTAGCACCATGCCCGAGAGTCGACGACGCGTAGTGTTCCACGCGCGCCTCAAAGAGTTGTCAGCAATAGGGACGGGGCCCGTCATGGCCAATGCCTGCCCGGGGGTTGAGGATAAATTCGAAAGAGTTACCTCGCCCCTGGGCATTCAGGGCATGGAGGAACAGGGGTGGGTTTCAGTCAGTAAGAGTCTGACATGCCCTCCCTCTCCAGCCAGAGCGGGAGAAGTCATTGGATGATTTCCCACTCCACAAAAAAAAAAAGAATACGAAATGTAGGAATGTGGTTTTTTGTCAATATCAATTTTTGTAGACACTTAAAATGCCTAACGTGTCGCGTCTGTTAGATTAAAATTGCTTCAGCGCTTTTTGAAAAACTGAACAAACGAAAAATATGTATACATAGATGACGTTTTGGTTTCCTCCAATTACATTTAGGTGTGCCTCAAGGCTCGATATTGGGACCATTCTTGTTTTTGGTGTATATTAATGATCTACCATATTTTTTAAAGGGTATCTGTGACGTAGTACTGTTTGCAGATGATACCTCTCTTATCTTTAAAGTAGATAGGAATAGAAATGATTTTGATAACGTAGATAGCGCTCTCTCAATGGTTACGGATTGGTTTACGACAAATAACTTAGTTCTTAATGCTAAGAAAACTAAATGTATAAAGTTTGCCTTACCTAATGTTATAAATCTAGGACCTAATGTCATCTTAAATAATGAAGTGCTTGAAACTGTGGACTCGGCAGTTTTTTTGGGTATAACTGTTGATTCCAAACTTCAATGGGGCTCACATATATCAGGCCTATCAGGAAGGCTCAGCTCTGCCGCCTACGCCGTCAGAAAAGTTAGACAATATACTGACGTTGACACAGCACGGTTAGTCTATTTTGGTTATTTCCATAGTGTTATGTCTTATGGTATTCTTTTGTGGGGTAAAGCTGCGGACATACAAAATATATTTGTTTTACAAAAACGTGCTGTACGAGCAATATACAGGTTAGGGTCAAGAGTTTCTTTACGAGAAATTTTCAAAGAGATTGGAATTCTCACGGTGGCATCTCAATTCATTTTTGCAAACATATTATACATTAGACAAAATATACATTTATACAAAAAGACCAGTGATATCCACAATTTTAACACCAGAAATAAGTATAAACTTCATGTTCCTGCCCACCGTGTTCGTAGGGTTCATGGTTCGTTTGAGGGTCTCGGTATCGAATTTTACAATAAGCTACCCCGTTCTTTTCTTGACTTGCCTTTTAATGCATTTAAAACTAAAGTTAAATCTAGTCTCTGTTCGAAGGCATACTATTCCATCAACGACTACTTAGAAGATAATAATAGTTGGTCGCTGTGTTGAACGCAAGACAATGTTACACTTGATGTTCTTTCTCCATATTTAGCTTATGGTTATGACAGATTATATGAGTTCATATAATAATTGTCTACCAATTTTAGTGTGATGGTCCTAGTTCATCACTTGTGGCTTCGAATCACAGCCCGTTGATAGTTTCTATCTTTGTTCTTGTAAGCAGGCACACCAGTTATGTATGGAGGCTTCTTTAATTTGGTTTAGTGTTTATGCTAGAGTTTGTTTTAATGGCATGATTGAGTGTGCTAGCTGGCAAGTGGCGGATTATTTAATTTTATGATTATATTTTAGACGACATATATTTATTTTTCTGTTTTACATAATGTTAAGATTGTTGCATAAAATTATATAGATTCAAGTTCTTAAAACTTAACAGACAGATGTGTTGCTGGGGAGTTTGTTGGCCACTTCTTCTTCACAGCTAAAACACTAGGAAGTGGTGACGGGCGGGCGTTTTTTGGGGGACTGTCTTTATGTAGAACTTTGACGTTCAAAAAGTGCTGGTTCTCAGCCTAGTTTGAATAAATGACTTTTGATTTTGATTTTGATTTTACGAGTATGTTTAAATTCCACGTTCCATGTTATTGGGGTTTTCAGTTCAGGGGTATTTTTTTTGGGGATATTCAATGACTCCTCCCGCTCTGGGTGGAGCGGGAGGGCGTGTCAGACTCTTACTGACTAAAACCCAGCCCTCTTCCTTCCCTGCCTGAGTGCCCAGGGGTGCGGTAACTCATTTTCAGAAATTATCCGCAAAAAGTGAAAAATAAAAAACTTTTTCACAAAAAAAACAACAGACTTCCGAATTTAAAAATAAATTTAGTTTCGGAAGTCGGTTTCAAATAACGAAGAAATAAAATAAAACTGACTTCAGAAATTAAAATTATTTTTAAATTTATAGTGTATTTTCTTCTTTTTTTTACGATATTTTACATATTACCATCAAGCGAAAAGGTGGATAGTTCAAATATCTTTCTATTTCGTAAAATGAGCCTTGAAATAACTAAATTTATCTTTCACTGGACTAGAACATCACTCTTTTCATATTTATCGTGTCTGGATCATTTACATAAACATTAAACTGTTTCATTTTCAATTGTTGTACCAAATAAAGTGATAGAGTGGGTGTCAGCCTAGTTACGTCATCAACAAGCTTTCTTGTTGTTTTAGCTTTAAAGGGGTCAAATAAACGTTTATCTCACGAAACATCGTCTCAAATATTTTGACTGTGGAACACTAAAACTTGAAACTCCTTGTAAGAGTACATTTATTTATTGAAACTTTCTAAAAGAAAAGAAAGTTAATAGTCTTCAATATGTAACTTGATTATAATTTTAAAAATAAAATAAAAGGTAAGCAGGTACCTACTAAGGAACTTTTTTTAAACAACTCCAACAAAAGAGGTCCTTTATTCGGCCCATATGTAAGTATGTATATTTAATACTTAAATAGAATGGTTTAAAAGTGTAGGCGACGCCGCGCCCGCCTGAAATATGTGTGTGTGAAACGTGTGAACAATGAAAATGAACAAGTGATTACGTGGTAATATGATTAGGGTAATGAATTATGTATAGTTTATAGTGCATAGGAAGTAACGCCGCGTGCTCTGGGCCACCGCACACAGCGCGCCCTGGCGGGACGCGGCGACTATTAAATAAGACAAAGGATAATTCGTGTAGGCTAGAATATGTTAGAATTCTATAAATAGCTATGTCTTACGAATTGTATAATGTTAAACAGTAAATAGATTCATAATGATGTATGAACGATATTCGTTGTGAATCTCCCCACGTGGTGAATTAAGAATAGTCAGGGCGCCGTCCGCGCAAGTAAGGCAAAGGAACAAAGAAACCGACGCCGATCGTACAAGGCGAACTATGACTCATGGTATATAATGGATGTATTATAATACTATAGGTGAATACATAGCCGATCGATAATATGAATTGCTTGTGTTACTAATTTGTATCTTTGAATAGGTCACATAGTGGCTTGAATCGGGACTAAGCCCTATGTTGACTTAGATGTAAGACAGATGCTAGGAATACTATAGGATGAATTGTATGTTAGACAGGTCTTAGCTTGAATTATGACTAAGCTCGGTGAGGATTTGTATGACAGTTTGTCAGGAACGCTGTATCATGACTTGCATGTTAGTTAGGTCAGGAACGTTGTATCATAACTTGCATGTTAGTTAGGTCAGGTACTCTGTATCGTAATTCATAACCTGTATGCTAGTTAGGTCTCATAGTAGTTAGAATTAGGACTAAACTCTATGTTGACTCACCTATAGAACAGTTTTTTATCAGATATGTCGTACGAATCATACAACAAGGATTAAGAGACAAACCGCCGATCGCGCAAGTAATGAGCCCTGTGGTATTATTCGTAAGACATAAGCTGTATGTACTAGGAAACAGATAGAAATAGATTTCCCACATAGCTGCATGCTAATTTAACGTAGATTAGGAACTTATATTAGCTTTGTGTACATTAGCGAACGAATTGTATAGCATCATAATGTAGAATTATAAATCTAATTTATACAGCAGCTAGAATAGCATTTTTGTGCTATTCTAGTCTAGGTTAAGGACATATAGTCAATACTAGTTAAATGCATGTTATATGTAAGTAGGATAAGCTAATAGAACATTGTATAGATTCTTTTGATATTCAAGTTTTGTTAGTTTGTAAAAATGCCACGCTGTTTCACATTTGACAGCCAGATGTGAAACTTTCTAACATAAGCTGGCCGTTGACCAATCAGCGGCCTCCAGCTCTCCTACAAGCAACATCTCCGGGATTAACAGGGAAATACAATCAAGACACCCGAGAACTACAGTTGTTTTATTGTCACAAGCGACAAACCATTTCAACATTACCTACGAACGAGCGTCGCCTTTATAACCAAAAGCGACAATCAACAATATAATCTATAATACAGTCCACAACAAAAAGAGTGTCCATGGAGTTTCTTGCACGTTCTTCTCCGTAGAGACCCCTTGGAATATGCAATTAGCTTCATCTTTCTGACTGACTGACTTATTGATAATTCAAAAGTGCCTGCAAATGGTTTATTTGAAATACATGCTTTGAATTTGAATTTGTCCGCGATTTTCTCAAAAACTACTGATCCGGTTTGGAATGGGGTTTTCTTTATTTAAATACATATTAATTTTCAAGAAAGAATTGAGTATCTGATACAGTAGGATCTGATGAAGATCTTCGGTGATACAATGGAACTCTTCAATAACTAAGGGCCGATTTCACCATTCGCTCTTTAAACTAAGTTTTACTGATCTAAGCTTAGCGTAGTAGGGGGAGGGGGGGGGGGGGGTTTATGTATGCTTTTACGGTTGCACAACGACACGCTTTTTTTGCTTGCTTGGTGGTGTAGATACAGACCTATCTTACCTCCTCCTTCAGAGAGGGTAGGATGGCGTGGCTTTGAGGGAGAGCGCTACAGTCGTGTAGATCCTCAAGGCAAGTCCGGTCGGTTACCTTCCCGTGGTGCCACCCCGTTCTTGGTCTAATTCCCTAAGAATTAGACGTAACCAAAACCACCGGGCGACCCGTAGAGTAGCGGGCTTTCTACTCCTTCCCATCCTTTATTCCATTCACCCTATACTCTCCCGTCTATGAACCTCCTGTCTCAAGTTTCACCGTCACCTCCTACCCCATCCTTTGAGTATCCTACCAATATCCTAATTCCTCTCCTAACCGCGACCCTTCCGTGACTGGGTAGTTGCGGGCTCGGCCGTCACTAAAACCAGCTGACGGTGAGTAGGAGAATTAAGTAACCTGCGCTAGGACCTGCGCAGATGAGCGCCGTGAGCAGGGATGAAGGAGTCCTGGGGGGTTGAGCCGATCGACACTGGTGGTTATGTGTCTGTTTCCAAGGAGGCCTCCTGCTCAGATCATAGGTGGATCCGTTTTAACGTTCAGGTCTGTGTACCGCCTAAACCTCCGCGGCGTATTCCGCGCAACACGGACAGAGCCGTATACAAACGCAGTCTAAGTTCCACGCTGGAACCACCATGCGATTCGATGAGTCTTGAGGATACGACGCGAATCGACGCACACGTTAGCAAGCTCACCGAGTCACTGATAAGCAGCTATCATACTGCCTGCCCAGAAACTACCCCGCGCGTTACACCGGAAATACAACCCTGGCGGGGCGCGGATCTGGAACGCAAACGCAGTAAGGTAAGAAAGGCTCTAAACAGAGCCATGAAAATCTGCGGATGAGGACTGGGATGCTTATTATGCAGCCAAATCCAGCTACAAAAAATGCATCAGGACCAGGCGTACTGCGGGATGGCGGAAATTCTGTGGTAGTATTGAGTCCTGTCAACAAGCAAAGAGGGTAATGAAAATACTGGCGCAACAGGGTACTCCTGGGCCCACCACACTACACCTACTAAACCTGACAACACGCTCACCACGTCGCCTGAAGAAACGAGACACCTCCTAGTTGGAACTCACTTCCCAGGGAGCGTCTTCGCACAGGTAACCGACTGGCAAGACAATACAAAAACACTATCAGATGATGTTTGGTTATACGCACACAGGATGATTACACTGGAAAAAATCCAATGGGCCATCCAAAGCTTCCAAACTTTTAAGGCATCTGGGCCCGATGGTGTGTATTCTGCCCTACTGCAGTGGGGTGGGGTCCCATTGGCAACAAGGCTGCTGCCTATAATGAGAGCGTGCTGGCCTGTAGATACGTTTCAAAAGGATGGAGGGAAGTGAAAGTAATATTTATTCCTAAACCAGGTAAGAGTGATTATACAAACGCCAAATCCTACTGACCCATAAGTCTAACCTCCTTCTTGTTGTAGACGATGGAAAGACTATGCGAAAGGGAAATGCGAGATGGTGCCTTAAAAGCAGTACCACTACACGGTAACAAACATGCATACAGCTCGGGTAAGTCGACAGAGTCTGCTCTTCACATGGTGGTAAGCCAGATAGAAGAAGTGATTCACCAGAAAGGTACCTGCCTGGGCACGTTCATAGACATCGAAGGAACCTTCGACAAGACAAACTTCTCCAGCATTGGTGCCGCCCTCACAAGGCATGGTGTGGAACAGGTATTAATTGACTGGATTACCAACATGCTAAGCAAATGAGTTATTCGCCTTGAGGAAGAACAACAGCTGGCCATGATAGCCCGGGGCTGCCCACTAGGTGGAGTTACCTCACCCCTCTTATGGAATCTGGTAATCAATGACCTGATTACCAAACTCAACGCGAATCGTTACTATACAATAGGTTATGCAGACGACCTCGCAATCCTCGTACCTGGGAAGGTGACTGGAACGGTCTGCAACCTCACTCAACAAGCGCTACGCATCGTGAAACGATGGTGCAGGGAGTATGGTTTGTCAGTAAATCCATCAAAACTGAGTGAGTCATGTTAACCCAAAAACGAACACTGGGCCACTTCAGCCTGCCTAAGCTATTCAATACAGAACTCCAGTTATCAAACAAAGTCAAATACCTAGGGGTCACATTAGACAGTAATTTAAACTGGAGTGTTCATCTAGACAATAAACTAAGCAGGGCCTGCATCACCTTTAGTGGAATGTAGGAAAATGATAGGTAAGATGCCTATCTCCCAAAATTATACTCTGGCTGTATAGCGTAGTAATTCGGCCCATGATCACCTATGGTGCCGTGGTGTGGTAGCCCCGCACCAAGCTAGTCACAGCCGTGAACAAACTACAACACATACAAAGGCTGGCCTGCATGGCAACCACAGGCTGCATGAGAACCACTCCAACGGCGGCGCTTGAAGCCATGCTGGGCCTCCCGCCGCTTCATCTGTTTATTCAACAGGAGGCGACGATGGCCGCGGTACGCCTTAAAACACTAGATCTCTGGGGTAAGAGAGAAACTCAACACACCGCTCTGCTCATGGGACTAAACAACGATCTCCCAATAAATAGAGCAATCAACGACTAGGTACCCAAGCAATTTGTCTTTGACAAAAAACACAAAGCAACAAACACAATCCAACTGCATGGGGACCACCGCTGTGAGGGGTTATGCCCCGCAGAACTGCGGATCTTCACTGATGGATCCAAAACAGGTACTGGCACGGGTGCGGGAATCTTCTCGGAGGACCTCAACATCCATATAGCCACACCACTGGGGGTCCATAACACAGTCTTCCAAGCAGAGTGCTTGGGAATTTCCCTGGCAGCCTCAGCCATACTAGCTAGGGATGTTAAGGACCACTCGGTACGTATACTCTCGGACAGCATGGCAGTCCTGCAAGCGCTAAACAGCCACACAGTTAACTCTGGGCTGATATACGAGCGTCACCAACGCCTATATCAGGTAGGTAAACACAACAAAGTAACCATTCAATGGATTAAAGGACACAGCGATTCCCGTGGCAACGATGCAGCGGACGAACTCGCCAGAAGGGGACCGAGCATGGCAGCGATGGGACCTGAACCTATTGTACCTCTCCCATTTGTATACTTACGCAATTTGGTAAAGAAACGCACCAGAGATCAACACAACAGGCTATGGGCTGACCATAGTGAGTGTAGGCAGGCCAAAGAGGCACTTCTCTCCATTAATGACCGCTTCACAAAGCAAACCCTACGACTGACCAAACTTCAGTTGCGGAAAGTTACGTCCGTTACAACTGGCCATGGGTCTTTTGATAAGCACCTCTCTGTCATAGGAGTCACAGACAGTCCAATCTGCGGAGTCTGCATGGAAGCTTAGCGTTAAAAATAAAACCATA
Organism: Polia nebulosa; assembly: GCA_951329385.1. Taxonomy (NCBI): domain Eukaryota; kingdom Metazoa; phylum Arthropoda; class Insecta; order Lepidoptera; family Noctuidae; genus Polia; species Polia nebulosa. Next base: position 21,437,988 of record OX589601.1, on the reverse strand, counting down.
AAAAAGTTTATAGTTAGTTATGCTTAAAAGATAAACATAATTATGCTGTTGCGGACTTTTTTTTTTAATTTAAAAGGAGAAGCATTTCGTTATACATATTTTTTGCGTAACTTTAACCGTTTACGCAGCGCACGCAACTGAAGCTCTTAAAATAATTTTTTTTCCCGTTTTTGCCACATTTTTCATTTATGCTTCGCTCCTGTTAAACGCAGCGTAATGTTATATTGACTATAGCCTTTCTCGATAAATGGACTATTAAACACAAAAATACTTTTTCAATTCGATTCAGTAGTTTCTGAGATTAGCGCGTTCAACCAAACAAACAAACAAACAAACTCTTCAGCTTTATGACAGCGGCTAAACGCGTTTAAGCGAGCTTAAACGTCAAAAACTGGACGTTTAGAAATGGTGAAATCGGTCTTAAGGGCAAATGACTCGCGATTGTTGCGAGCGCATGTCTATGTATTGTTAACACAATTTCATGGAGCCACACACAACTAAAAAGATAAAAATAAAAATGTTTTTTCAAAAAACGAGAAACAAAACCGAAACACAGACTTCTTGTTTTTTTTTTTGGAAGACCGTTCTATTTTTTAGGAAAAGTTTTTTAAGGTTCAATCTAAGCCCATATTTTAAAGATTAAAAACTGATTATTTATACACGTATTTGTTAAAGTATTTCATTGATAGAAAAGTGTATTACTGGTTTGCGTAGGTTACTTTGTCCAAAAAAATGCACGGTTCATGTGGAACAGGCCGCGGAAGGGAATCCCATGGAAAAAGACGAAAAGTAGAGTGTCATTAATAGAAAATAAATCAGACCTCATTGTTCCGCCCCCACCGAGTGAATAGAAAAACGTTTTAACTAGTACCTAGCTCATTGATTACTCCGAATAATGATAAAAGACTAACCTCTTTCCTATGTAACCCTAATGACGGAGTAGTTAATTTTAAAGCTGTACATAGTGTAATTACTAAAGCAGAAACTGAAGACTATTTGGCTTAATTGATTGGTGTTTTTCGTCTCTTGAATCTCTATTATTACTTGGTTGATAAACAAACAACAGTCAATATTGTTATGGTTTCGAAAAAGTGTTGATTTAGGCTGAAAAAACCTAACTGCATAAACCACAGAGAGCGATGGCGATATCGCATGATCTATTACGAGGCAGCTTGCGTACTGGCTGGATTTCCTCCCTGGGAACTGGTGGTGAAAACATTCGCGACACTACACCGGTAGCACAAGAAAGCAAAGACGCGGAGCGAAAGACTGATACACCAACAGATCACGCTGCGCCAGTAGGAGCTTCGTTAGGTCTTAGTGGCGGAGTGGCGGCAGAGGCTCTTGCATCTCAGCACTGGCCTCGTACAATCGAGGCGGTCCAGCTAGTGCCGAAGTACGGGGTCCTAACGATTTTGGTAACGCAGGTGCTTTCAGGGCACGGCTGCTTCGGAAAGTACCTGTGTCGCATAAACAGGGAGCCGGATGCTCGGTGCCATAACTGCGTCCACCTTCCGATGGACATGGCGTTGCATACGCTGGCCGAGAGTACCGCATGTTAGGAGTGATTCTTCCATGGTTGGCAGTGCAGAAACTTGGGATGCGGTGATCTCCTTCTATGAGAATGTCATCTCACAGAAGGACGCTGCGGAAAGGGAAAGGGACATGGCTACTGCTCTCCCATCCCACATGAGGCGCACCGGGCGTCGGGTGGCAAATAACTCTTCCAGCAGTAAAAGAGTCTTGGTTCGACGGATCGGACGGACGGACGGACGGAGACATCCGTCGGCTCATCAATCAGACATGAAGTGGGGAGTTGACCACCCGGTGTCTACCACGGGTCGAGGCTCGCAGACGGTGGGCTGGCACTAGTCTGGCGCAGCGGAAGACACACACACCCGCAGCCCCAATCGCAAGTGTGCAAGGGAACACCGGGGTGGTTTTAGTCAGTACGAGTCTGACGAATCCCTGTGCCAGTTGAACACATATAATAATATACACACACAAATAATAAACACATAACACAAATAATAACACAAATAATATACACATATAATGTCTATATTCACAACCAGCTTAAGCAAACGGTAGGAACTAGTCTATTAGCTGACAATTTTGAAAATTCCGCCTCAAAATAGCTCTTCTAACTTTTTGACGTGCTGTGTTGATAGCAACAAACATATTGCCGTTCGTGCCTGCCGGTCTATATCAGCATTTACTACATCAGTAGAAATTACTCCCTAACATGTATCCTACGCTTTTCAAATATCATTGACCCTGTCTGCAAACGCGACGTCTGTAGACAGTCCATGCCCTTTTCAGGAGTCACAAATGACTGCGCTTATGAGGCTTTAGTAAATGGCTCTCGAACATTCAAACGACTTAAAGGCTTTCTTAAAATTATTTCGGCAGCTTGTATATATTTTTAAACGACAGAGACATCTTTAGTCATGAAATCTTACATAAACGAGATCAGCTTGGATGCTGACGTCCGAAATTGTCTTAGGACTCACAGTTGAGACAATCGCTTAAACCGTCATGCCTATCGCGCCTCCTTAAGGACACGCGACAATAGGTTTTTAATAGTGTCTGCTCATGAGGGGCTTCACGGGTTAAACTTTAAAAAAAATCTCTTTTTAACCGACTTCAAAAAAGAGGAGGTTCTCAATTCGTCTGTATGTTTTTTTTTTTTTTGTATGTATGTTACGCGATTTCTCCGTCAGTTGTGAACCAATTTTCAAAATTCTTTTTTTATCTGAAAGAATATACTGCCCAGGTGGTCCCATATAAATTTTATCGAAATTGCTTTAGCGCTTTTTGAGAAACTGAACAAAAACGGAAAATACGTGTACCTCGATGACGTTTTGGTGTTCTACAAATGTTTAAATGCCACGTTCCATTATATTGGGGTTTTTAGTTCTGGGGTATAATATAACAACTAAAAAGTGAAAAATAAAAACTTTTTTACAAAAAAAACAACCGACTTCCAAAAAAAAATAGACTAAAAATTAATAAATAACTTTAATTTCGGAAGTCGGTGTCAAATAACGAAGAAGTAAAATACAAACACCGACTTCCGAAATTAAAGTTATTTATTAATTTTTAGTCTATTTTTTTTTGGAAGTCGGTTGTTTTTTTTGTAAAAAAGTTTTTTATTCTATTACATATCGGTAGGTACCTACTTCATTATCATATCATAAAGATATTGCCTTGTAAGCACACCTTCATGTAGAACAATGTTCACAGAAATTACAGACACTAAAAGGCGTCTCGGAAACTTTAGTGCAATTTGTTATTTATAAACCCAAGCCCGTTTCATCAACGGACCACAAGACGTACGGCGAAGTGCCATCGGTTCATAGTGGACATTCCATCCATACGCACAAAGCGTTTTGAGTAAACATTCATTGTACGTACAGCTAGGGAGTGGAATTCCCTACCAGAGTCTGTGTTTCTCGATAGCTACAACCTGGGAGTCTTTAAGTCAAGAGTGAATAGGTTACTTCTATGCAAGCGTGCTCCATCTTCGACCACATCATCGCTTACCATCAGGTGAGATAGTGGTCAAACGCGTGCCTATCAACAATAAAAAAAGCGTTTTTTAGCGTTGCCGTTGGTAACCAAGATATTTCTAAGAAATACGGAAAACTAAGCTCCCCATTAAAAAATTGCTACAGACTATTTAACTTACTTCGCAAGTGTTTTAGTACAATTTCTAATTTGTTGGTGTGACGAATATAAAGATTAAATTAAATAGCTACCTTTATAGGCTTAGCTTTGTTCTGTCTCTTGCTTGATTAAGAGGAAACTAGAGTAGAGTTTTCATACTCCTCCGTTGTTTTTTAAAACAGTTTAATCGTTTCTCCGTGACTCGTCGAGCTTCATTGCCTCTGCATGTTTTCTGGTGGTCACCACTGTTGATTCTGACTTATAGGAATAACACTGTGGTTTGGTAATGGTGTGGCTGGCTTATCCCAAGTAAAAATAAACTATGTACTAGCACTTTCGGGGAGTTGTTCAAAAAACTGACAGATACTTACGCAACGTATGGTATTCCGACTGGTGACAAAAGGCTTTCAAACATTCGTTTTACAGACGACATCATTCTTTTGCTTCCGGCAGATCATCTACAACAAATGCTCAAAGATCTGAGCACTGCAATCCATGAGGTTGGACTGATGATGATTTGGTCAAAGACTAAAGTTATGACCAATGCCGCTAAATATAGGGTCGAGTTCAATGGGCAGGAAATCCCTGGGCCAGCTAGTTTCCTTCCACAACAGACAGGATAAAAAGGTCGACCGGCGAATCGCCTGGAAGAGATACTGGTTCATAAAGGCGCTGATGAAGGGTGACCTTCCTATTTCATTAAAATGTAAGCTAGTAGACAGTGTATCCTGTCTATTAACCTAAGGTGCTCAAACTTGGTCTTTGAACGATACTCAGCAGTCCAAACTTAAGGTTTGCCAAAGAGCGATGGAGCGTAGCATTTTACAAATAAAACTCACTGATCAAATCCGCAATACAATTATACGTTCCAAGACCAGCATCGCCGATGTTGGAGAAAATCTGCCAGGCTGAAGTGGGACTAGGCGCGTCACACCTACAGGATGAATTAAAGCAGATGGGCCAGGATCGTCACGCAGTTGGATCCTGAAGACGGGCGTCGTCTCCGAGGCAGGCCTAGGAAGCGTTGGCGTGACGATCTGGACTCGTTCCTGACCGATTGGTCGGAAAGAACACTACAAAGAGAGAGCTGGAAAGATATAGGAAGGGCTTTGCCCAGCAGTGGGAAACGTGGGCTGATTTAAAAAAAAGTTGTTTGTTTTTGTCACAGACTTAATTACAATAAACGAGTTAAATAATTTGGCTATGATTCTATCTGACACCTTGACTTCCGTAATTAAAACCGAAGCGAGAAGAAATTACTGGTAAGAATACATTTTGAAGAAGTAAGGAACAGTGATCTTCAGTTTAAAACTAACTATGCCGCCGATCTTGACCTCAACAACTCCAAATGTGTTTTTATTCTTTGTAACAACATCGACAGACAATTGACCCCACAGAATTCAATGCAATAGCAGAGACTTAATGAAGTGAAACAATAAAAAGTTATTCAAAGTAGCCTTCCAAATAAAAAATAACGAAAGAAAACAAGAACCGCAATTAGAAAGCGAACTTACAAGAAGTTCGCTTTCTAATTGCGGTAATATTATTAAATGTAATTGGAATAGTTTCCCGAAACTTGAACTACGCAGTAGTAGCCATCACACAAACCGATAAAGAACTTTCACAAAGAATAATTAGGTAAAGTGAATTCATTTAAATGGAGAGGACTTTTCGGATTGTTTGATTAATGGGAACTTTTTGCGGGAAAGGAGAGATACCGTGACCCAAATTACTTTAGAATATCAAGGTTTCAACTTCAATTCTGCAATCAAAGAACTTTTATAACTTGATGAGATTTTGACAGTTTCTAACTTTATCTACATTAGTTAGTAAAATCTTATAAAATAACGTTGAGTTTATTGTTTTAATTTTTCACTTCACAAGTTCAAGTCATTTACAAGCACATGTTTTTAGTCATTTTGCTAGCAACTTTCCAACCAGAGATTTTAGAATCTGTTATTTCTTGTATGATGGTTTCAATTTCATTGTTTTGAAAACATTCGTGTTTTCACACGCAGACATAATGATACAAGTGTGTACAACCACGCGCAATGATATGTCACATCTTCCAAAATATCAGAAGAGTTTTTCTTCTAACGACATTGGAATATGATCTAAAAATATTTAAATATTTTTTCACAACATAATTTCCACACAATAATTTATGTAGACATGATTCGAGTCTCGTTATTTAATTAGTCTTTTTTCTTAGATACCTACCGTCTTACTAGCTCATCATCATTCTCCTGCCCTTCTCCCAATTTATTTGGGGTCGGCGCAACATGTCTTTTTCTTCCATACTCCTCTATTAGTCGTCATCTCTGTAGTCACCCCCTTTTACCCATATCCTCTTTCACACAGTCCAACCATCGTTTCTTTGGCCTTCCCCTACTCTTATAGCCATCCACATCCATACACAAGACTTTCCTCACGACATTTTCTTCATTCCTCCGCATCACATGCCCATACCACGACAACCGATTTCCACACAATTTTTCAGTCAGCGGTGCCACTTTCAGACTTCCTCTTATATACTCATTCCTAATTCTATCCATGCGCGTAACACCACACATCGCTCTTAGCATTCTCATCTCAGCTACATGCAATTGCTTTTCATTCATCCCTTTTGTGGCCCAACATTCTGAACCATACAAGACAGCAGGTCTGACCATTGTTTTATAAATCTTCCCCTAAGTTTTAGGGGAATGCGGGAGTCACAGATAGTCCCGGTGACCTGCCGCCATTTCATCCATCCAGTGTTAATTCTGTGCTTAACAGTCCGATCTATTTCGCCATCGCTTTGCACGAGTGAACCGAGATACCGAAAATCGGAGCAGACTGGGAGAAGCGCGCCATCTAGCACTACAGCTTCAGAACTGGAGAGATCGCCGAAATCGCAGAACATGTATTCAGTTTTGGTTCTGCTGATTTTCAAGCCAACTTTCTCCAGCTTCTATTGCCACTTCTCCAATCTGCTCTGGATCTCAGGTCCATCTTCACCGACCAGAACAATGTCGTCGGCAAACAGCATGCACCAGGGTGCCTCTTCCTGTATTTCCGACGTAAGAGCGTCCATAATCATAGCCGTTTTGGTACTTGTGCTTACTACTTTGGATAGAAAACACTTTGAGTCCTGTTTCAACAACGTAAAAATACTTTATCCTCTTTGTAACAAATGCAACATAGGATTCTTTAATCTTTATTTTCTACGCTTTGCTACGATTTTTTATTCAATGATGGCGCCACTTGGCGGCTATATACACCTTAACCAAACAACACCCCGAAAGATCCGATCCATTTTAGGTTAATTGGTTGTCCCTAATAACTTTATTTATATTCTTTCCTGACAATATTGTTAGCAAGGGCCCAGCTGAGAGCTTCCTTCTAGTAAGCAGTAGCGACCCTCTGGATAATACTCAACATGTCTCATGATTGGTGAGAGGATTTCTTCCCAAAAACTTATTTATGCTTCTCAATAATCCAGCTTTTGTGTGTGATACTGAATCGTGTTCTTCCGTCCGAACGTTTTTGTTGATTACTTCTTGAGGAATATTAGATACAGTATTATCATTCTACACAATAAAGGGAAAATATACTGCCGAGCATCTAAGGAATAAATAAGGTGAATTTATAAAATAATATAAGTCATGCGTAAATAGATAATATTATGAAGCTGGCTGAGGTAACTTGAATTTTTAATTCGAAATAGTTTGAACTTGTCGCCACAAACAGATTTGCTTAATTTTTAAGGGACCATTTGTATTTTATAGTAGGTAACAAACAACAACAAACAACAAACTTTGTTGCTCCATTAGAAAATAAATCTCGAAATCTGAAATCAGAGTGGTTCAATTTATTTCCCTAACTATTACAGTAATTATTACGCAAGGGAAGTCCGCGACAGTCATCCTTTTGAGATTGAGGCCGCAAGTTCTATTAAACTAAATTATTAAGTTTTATGGATAACAACATCTATCAAGATAGATAGATCGATGTTGTTATCCATACCAAATCTTCACCTGAATGTAAGCCTAAAAATTTGCTTGCTGTCAGTCGTGTTTTTTATTAATTTTCGTATAGGTACCTGGGTATTTCAATCAAAGTCACTAATATTCTGTTTTTAGTATTCAGTACTATTGAATATCAAACAACATTTCAAATTTACCTGAAATCGAAATGGTGGCAAAGAAAGTGGTATTTGGCCACCCTACACAAAATATTTATATTCTTACTAAGACCACAAATTACTGTCACTAAGAATAAGACTTTTACTTGAATAATAAAACGTAAAACAGAATTTGCTGGAGGGTTTAACGAAAAATGACTAAATTCAAATCCGAAACAAAAGCTTCATAATAAACTTTAATAATAAAATGCTACTAATCTCAGATCACAACATCGAATGACATTAGTGTGTTACACATCTAAAAATACTGTCCGAAGAGCACGTTTCAGGAAAATCGCATTACGAGCGAATAATTTTACTGGCGAAGATAGTGTAGGTATCACTTTTTTACATTATAAAAAAACTAGTTTACATCTGGTAAAAAATATTTACAAAAATTACAAGTTATTTTTACTTATTCACACTTAGAAATCGGTAAAATTAAACCGATTTCTCATTCTCTGTCTTTCAGTACACACAACACAAGTTATTTGTCTGCTCGACTCCATATGCATTGTCTCTTCGGGTATTGTTAAGACCCGATTGTTAATATTTGTTCGCAAAGGTTATAATAAACTGGCATTATTTCCGTTGGAGTATTTAGCTGATGACCTCAATGAACGGTTGTTCATCGTCAGTCGAATTGAGCAAGTGTTGTTGTCTCCGCGTCGGAGCAGCGAAGCGTGTGGACCTCCGGATTCCCTGTAAAGAAAATGAATTAAAAAAAAAGGAATATTAAAAAAAAAACGATTTGTAATAAACAACTAAAAAACTTCAAACAAGTCACTTTTCAAGCAGTCTGATGCAGCTGGTGGTATGAAATATATAATTGAACTAAAATAACTACCACCAACTGCATCAGACTGGTTGGTTGGCGTCTGATTGTCGCCATATTTAATTTTGATTACTGTCATGCTTAGTGTTACTCGCAAGATTAAGACAAATCAATAGATCAACTGACGTACTCGTAAGACTTATCAAAGTCGGCCCACGCGTTTGGTCTCTAGAGCGTCACAAAGGAACAAACATACTTATGACAAACACATTACTTTGCGTCTCACAGTCGGGTAAAAAGGCTCAATAAGTTGGGTCGAAAATTGATTAAAGTCGGGGTTGAATAAAGGATTGAATTTGGCACTTCATAAGCAGTTAACAACAATTGTAATCGAAAAGTTTGGAGATGTCCACAGCGTGTAGACCGACAAAGTCCGTGCTACGCATTTATATGGCTGCAGTGTGTCCCAGAGAATAAGGCATGTATTTGGTTTTGAACAAGTTTATTGTAGATGGGAAAGGTTTCAAACGGTTACAAATCATTTTGTTTGTTTGATTTGTTCAGAAATAGAGATAAATAAACATAACAAAAAATGTTGGTTAACCAGTGATTGGCAACTGTGTAAGTCCAAGTCGTATAATCACATACTTAAGATCTATTGTACACAGAAGCTGTTGGTGAACTTTTTTTTAAATAAATAAATAAAAACAACTTGGACGAGCAAAAAACGCTTGAAGATGGTTAATAAGCCATCGGAATTTTCCATTACAAGTAAATAAAGCACTATAAAAAAGCAATTTGTTCCAAATAACTGGGATTCCTTTCTCTAAATAATTGGATGGTTTGGTAAACGTCAGATTAGATCTAAGTTACAGACGAAATTGAGAACCAGTTCTGGGTATTCAATAGACCTTTATTGATTTGCAAACACTATTTTCAGTCAAGAAATCTAGACCGGAGAATATAAATATTTAAATAGTTGATGGCGTTCCATTTTCACAAATCCCAATTTTATTCCATTTATTCCATGTTTTCGTTCGATGGCTAATAATAATGTGTACACAGTAAACAAGAAAAGATTAAGAGCGGTGATGGCCCAGTGGTAAAGACCCTGACTTACGAGTAGGTCGTGAGTGTAAACCCAGGCAGGCGCTTTAATTTGTGCAATTTATTTTATCACCACTGCTCTCGAAACGGTGAAGGAAAACATTGTGTGAAAACCAGCATGTCCTAGAACAAAAAAGCTAAGATATGTGAAAAAATAACACAAGACATCTATCAACCCGCACTGGACCCGCGTGATGGATTAAGCCCTTTCTATCTCCTAGAGAGGAGGCCTGAGTTCCAGCAGTGGTAACATTATAAAGCTGATTATGTTAAACATAACAAACAACAGCTTAAAAATTCTTGTTATAACAATGAACAAGATTTTTTAAGCTGTTGACACTTGTGTCTCAACAGCTTAAAAAGTTGACTACCTTATGGTAAACTGTGTTTGTACACAGTTTACCAAAAGGTAGTCAACTTGTTTGCCTTTAACCTTCCTATACCCGCGCCAAATTGTGTGACACCTATACCCTCGCACGGTCTTACAGACCGAATGAATATTCGAGAACGGTTCATGATGACGAAGTTCACCAGGTCAGCTAGTTGATGATAAAGGAAAAAAAAACGAGTGAGCCTTACAGTAGTCGCTTATGATGTGTAATATTTGACATCTCACAATGGTAATAAGCAACATTAACATTCTATCCTGAAAAATAAAATAAAGGCCAAAGCAGTAAACAATTTCTCATATTATAATTTTAAGACTTTCGACCCGCTTATAATGCTACCAATATGATGTGTGCCTTATTTTTATGATTAATAATAGCGACACGTATTGATTTAATGTCATGAGTATCTAGGTTGTGAAGAATATTAGCAATTTCATGACACTGATTTTAAATAACACAAGTACTATATCCTAATTGGTTGGCTGATGCTTAGGATGCTTAGTTAGGCGCTATAAGAATTTACGGGTCTTCTTTTGTCTGCCACGGCCTATTGTGTTGTATTTTTAGGATTCCATATAAAAATTAAAGTTTCCTTAGTTATAGGACCACTTCGTTGTCTGTCTGTGAAAACGGACAACAAAGCCCTTTTTCTAAGGAGCGCGTACAGTTATCAAGTTGAAATTAAAATCAGATAATCTAGTCTGCAATACCTTGAATTTGTAAATAAAGTAACTTCTAAGTCAACGTAATCAAAAACACGGCTGTTTATGCCACCTATACAGGCTGTTAAAGAAATTGCGTGCTATAGCTTGGGGGCGGGTTCAGTGTCGATAAGGAACCCCAGAAAAAAAAAAAAACACAAAAAAAATTATAGCAAGCTCAACCCAAAGACATGGCCGGATCCTGCCCTCCGAATATATATTAATGTACAGTAATCATTTACATGTGAAAAACACTTATAAAATAAACTAAAATTAATCGCAACAATTACATTTCTCTAGAACAGGCAAGATAAAATGCAAAAAAAATATGTGCGTTGTTTTTGTGTGGTTTTTAATTTTGATATAATTAAATGCAATGCAACACAATCCCACACTCGCATTTGCGTTTGGATGCACGCATAAGACAAACACTGTATCAATGCACGCCTGAAGGTCCGATTAAAATTATAAAACGTGCTAGAATCGTTTTGCTAACCTCTAAAAGTTAGTTTAACTTTCTCGATTATCGCAAACGCACATTTTCGTGCTGCTGCCGCGCGTCATAATGCTGGTCACAGTGATCACATTGCACGTCACGCATCGACAATAATATTCAAGAGTGTGTATCCGAACGAACATTCTAGTTATTTTGACGTTTCTGTGCGCGCACCATGCGCTCGCTGCATAGTGCAGTCTTGCTTTGATCTTGTCGCATATTACTGTGTTGTCATTTTGTTGTTTTGTTGGATATTTTAACTTAACCCCACGCTATCGTTTATCGCACTTTCGTTTAACGCTTTTATGTTAATATTCTTTAGTGCATATTGGACTTGTTTGTTTACGATTTGGATTCTGAAGCTCACGAGTCACGCTGTCAAAGTGCCCGAATTATAGTGTGGCCACTAATCGAATTTATCGACTGCGAAAACATATTGCCTTCAGCCCCAGCGGAAAAACCCGGGTTGTCAAATTGAATCCCGATGACAACTCGGGTTGCCAGCCGATTTTTTTTTTCACTTAAATTTTTTTTTTTTGTCAAACTCACCGGTGAGTTTCAGTGCCTAAGAGGTTAAAACCGCAGTTGGAAAATATGTTGACTGAATGGTTACCCATACAAGAGAAGTTGAGTTCCATAATCTGAATTCCGAAACTAGCACAATTTAAAATCTCGGTTACTTTGTTGAGTACAATATTTCAAGTTTTTAGATGGAGTTATTTGCAATGCATGTTATGTATTTATTGATAAACCAACGCTTGGAAGAAGGAACACATAATAGTAGCAGAGAACTTGGCTACCCAATGGTGTGTATTGGTTGTGGATGTTCTGCTATGGGGAGGCGTTACTCAGTGTCAGTAATTTTTCATAATAATATATTTAGTTTGACAGGGAGCCGTCCAGTCCCAATCCCTTGGATGCCATTTTAGGCTACTGTTGCAGCTGCCTAGTCAGAAATCGGACAGTTGGGTGTTGTTGCCATGGCCTGACGTTGTTATGGTACTTATTTAGGCTAGGCCAGGCGTCAAGCAAATATAGCGGAATTTGCCTCATTCCTCGATAGCATTTTGTTGATCTTTGAAGATGAGTAGGCTTCATAATCAATGAAAACATTGAATGTGTCTTGTCTGAGTAATTGCAGAGATGAGGCTTTTTAAAGTGTCTGTGATACATGTAGAAGCAGATATGTTTTGTAGGCAAATATATATCCTTCTTAGTTAATTAGATACTACTTAAATAAAAATTCAAGTGCTATGTTAGTGTTTAATTGTCTATCCAATTGTATAGTTTTTTTGCAAAGTCGCTATGAGGAAGTCATAACTTCCAGATATATCTGTAGATGACAATCTTTTCTTCGCTATTGCGGCCTTACTTTGACGACGTTTGATTGGTCTTTCCTGAAACTATATTACCAATTTATATAATTATCAAGATTATCAATAAGTTTTACTTGGTATTTGATTTTTGGCTCTTTCTTCACTAGCAGACGCGTGATTCTATGCAAATGTATGGAACGCCGACAGACATGTTCCATACATTTTCATAGAATTATACCAAAATTCTAAAACGACACTCAATTGTAATTGCCGCGAAAATCTTTTACTGTCACTTTAACTATGTTAAGAGCGTCTTTAAGTTAAGTCAATCTGCCTAGCCATTTCCCAACTACGTTGGGGTCGGCTCTCAGTCTAACCAGATGCAGTTGAATACGAGTATTTTACATGGAGCCACTGCCTATCTGACCTCCACAACCCAGTTACTGGGTAATACGATACCCCTTGGTAAGACTGGTTGTTAGACTTTCGGGCTTCTGACGACCCGTAACGACTGCCAAAGATCCGTGATTGCCAGCCAGGACCAACGGTTTAACGTGCTTTCCGAGGCACGGAGGAGTCTCGGTATATAAAGATGGTCACCAACCCCGTAAAGCGTAGCTTAACCTGATGGATCGACCCGTGCGGCTGTTATTAGTGTTATTACTTAGCCACAAGCTCTTCTGTCTTAAAGTTAAATGTCGTTTGAGAATTGGGGAGTTAGACATCAATGTCGTGTCGGCTAGTGAAGAAACGGCCCTTACATCAATTGATTTTTCGTATTATTTTTTCTTCATAAATAAAACTCGTAATTTTTTTACATTGCTATTCAAAATGTTTAGGCGTATTTTTTTTTCCTATTTATAATGTCTCTCGCTTGTTCTCTGATCGTAAAACTTAAACTATTGTAATCACATAACTGTAAGCTTTAATACGACATACGTTTTGTCAATGTACATGAATATTTTTTGTTAATGCACAGCTCCTTACAAATTCCGGCCATGTCCTTTAGTACCTACTAACTTAAACAAATCAAATAATTTTAATTCTAAACGATTGCTATTTGTAGTTTCTAAATTAGGTATAAAATTAGGTAGTACTAAATTAGGTATATGGGTCTTGCAATATTTTTTTTATGTTTTTATTTTTATTTTATTCATGGGTTTCTTTGTCGATACCGAACCTACCCTTAGGTTATGGCACGCAATTTCTTTAACACCCTGTATATTGACAATCGAAAGAGAATTCATACCTACATACATTATGTAATGGACTGGTGTGGTCATATTTTAAGAACTGCCATCGATATGAACAACTTTCTTCAAGAAAATCCGAGGAAATTCTAAAAAAAATTTTTACCTCCCATACAAATATTGTTCAGCTGATGATAACTTTGTATGGAGTCTTATTTTTTTTTTGGGATATTAGATATTTTTCCTTAGAGAAAGTTGTTCATTTCCATGGGCAGAAGCGGCTCTTAAAATATGACCATACCTTTCCGTTACATCCTGTATATACTTCCCGTTGACCTAGAATCAAGAAGTTTGGCACGAAGCAAGTTCTCACAGCACAAGATGGTAAAAGAAAAAGTTTGAAAAATCGTTAAGGCCCTACTACCGGCCAAGTGGCGCCCTCATTATCAAAAATGGCCGTTTTTGGTACTTTTGCCTACTAATTTACATACTAAACATTCTGAGACTTGTTTTAGCAACGTTAAAACACTTTATCCTCTTTGTAACAAACGTGACGTTGGATTCTTTAATATTTATTTTCTATTTTATGCTACGATTTTTTATTCAATGTGGGCGCCACTTGGCCGGTAGTAGACCCTTAATTTGTAGCTTAATCGTATAAAAAACAGTTTTATGCGATTACAAACTTACATTTGCAATTGGTGAATTGACAGTGACATATTACAATATACGGGACAGCATTTTTTTAACTACAAAGTCAATTTTGTTATCCATTCTACTTATGTAATACACTACGTCAGAAAATTAAATAAAAAAATACGCTCTCGACTAGCACCTGGCCGGCTTTTTTTAACTCTTCACACTTTTAACGTAATATAGTCTTCATAGGTTATTCTCGTGAAAAACAAATGAAATAATATTGAGTTGACTTAGATAGTCAAAGAAACTCTTGCAGCTTCTACTCTATACAAAATTCTACGCTTTGAAACGCGCAAATAGCTCCATCATTTTGACTGTCGTCCAACCTCTTTTAAACTCGTTTTGAAAGTACTGGTAAAATAATACTGCTTCACTTTACTGTAGTCTATCTTATAAAATGTCTATAGGTTACTTAAGAAGGAAAGCAAATTCTTGGAATATTGTACGTCCCGTCAAGCGGAATGATTAAACTTGCCAAACTGTCAACATGACAATTTCAAGAATTCACGTTATTTGAAGCAACTTCACTTGTTTGAGGAACGGTAACAGACAAAATATACAGGGTGTAAGGTACATGAACGCACATACGTGTACTAGTGATTCAGTACATGATTCTGGACCCCCTAGCGTTGGAATTTTTCGTCGGCTTTTTCCTAATTTAAAAAAAAAAAAAAAAAACACTTTAAACTGTATTAAATCGTTATACCTATCTACCCCAAAGACATGAAAAAATTATTAGACATTTTAAATGAAAAAATTATTAATAATTTTTTCTCATTTAAAATGTCTTTGGGGTAGATAGGTGTAACGTTTTAATAGAGTTTAAAGTGAAAATTTGTCCAGTCCATGACCGTAAGCGAGAGTGCGTATGCGAAGGAGGTGGCGGCATAGGAGCGTAAGAATACAACCACACGGAGCGTACAAAACGATCTCCAGCTGCCATAGAATGTGGCCTGCAGGTAACAGACTCAGAGGGTGACAGTATCCGCATAAATCCATGTGAACCAATACCTGGCTGGGTGAGGGTGACAAATTACGCAAGCAAAGAAAAGCTAAAGAAGTATTATAATTAATGTATGTTAGTTACTCATCTATTCCATGTTTCAGACAAAGTGACAATTTTCGAGTAATATATGAACTAGATGTCATCTTCGTGTCAAGACACAAATCATCACTATAATTTAATTATGGAACAATCCATTTCTTCGCCTATGTAATGTAAAACGGTATACCAAATTACATACCTCTAACAAAGCCATATAGGTAATCATTGGAAAATTAATTCAAACGATAATTATCACAACACTTTATTGCTTCCATGTAGTGATTTATCGGTAAGTTATTGTTTAACAAAGTGCTTTTATTTTGAGTATAAACCATTTTCACCAGCCACTACGTAAAGGCTTCTTTCTGCACACAGGTGTGAAATGACAATGCGACAACTTTGCGAAAGCCCTTTTATATAAACACTGGTCTAGTGGTATATTATAAAGTATATGAGGACCAAGGTGTAAAGTTCTTTAATTCATTTAACTACAAACTAGTTTTGCAACTGTTCATACGGAATTTTGAGAATTGTTTTAGTTTTCTAACGATGATATTTTGTGACAGGAGTTTGACAGAGGTGCGACATGACAGTGTGACAACGATGTGATGACGTATTTTATAAATTATTGTAAATATGGAGCCATTTTTAGACAATGTCTTTGAATTCCGGTGTACTTCTATAGACAGGTTTGAAATGACAATGCGACAACATTGCAAAACCCTGTTATGTAGACACTGATCTAGTGGTATATTATAGAGATATGAGGACCAGGGTGTAAAGTTCTTTAATGCATTTAATTAGAAAATAGTTTTCCGACGGTTCTTAAACGGAATTTTGAGAGTAGTTTTAGTTTTCTGACGATGATTTGTGAGACGACTTTGACAGAGGTGCGACACGATAGTGTGAAAATTTTTAGATAAATGATTCTATCTATAGAGCATTTTTGGAGAATTTCTTTGAATCACGTTGAGGATCTTTGTCGCACTGTTGCGGCAAAATTAGAGGACTAGCGTTACTATTAGAAAAATCGAGAAAAATGCCGATTCAAATTGGCTCTCATTCAATTTATCTTTAGATTTAGTAACCTTAGCGGTATACAATGTAAAAACTCTTGTGTAAAGCTAGAATATCAACTTATTTCCCTCTGAACGCGTGAAACGTGACGGATGTACAGCCGAGAGTTCCCATATTTTCCCTTCTGCTTCATATTTTGTCCTGACTACAAATGAGGTCAGCGTTGACAAAATTGTTGATAAAAGCTATCCGTTTTTCATGCTTAAAGCCTGTGTGTGAGGTAGGTACGTGGAGAATAGGATTAACCTATTAGCCAGTTGGACGATAGTTACAGGCTCATCTGGTATCTCGCTAACAACTTGTCTTAAAGTCAGAAACAAAAGTCGTTTAAAGTCATCGAAAAAACAGAGTGTAACGAAAATGTTAATAGGTTACTTCTAGGCAAGCGTGCTCCATATTCAACCACATCATTGCTTACCATTAGTTGAGATAGTGGTCAAACGCGTGCCTATCAACAATAAAAAAAATAAAAAAAGGTATGGTCATATTTTAAACCTGCTTCTGTCCATAGAAATGAAGCACTTTCGCTAAGGAAATCATAGTCGATTTCCAAAAAAATATGGATTTTCCATACAAAGTTATCATCAGCTGATCAAAATTTGTATTGGAAGTAAAATTTTTATTTTTGAGAATTGCTTATGACTTCCTTGAAGAATGTTATTCATACCGATGGGCGTAAGCTGTTTTTTAAATTTAACTACATGGAAAAATTAAACAGTTAGCAACTTTTGCAACTTGTATGACGTCAATTGCAACATAAGAAATTCAATAAATCTTAGTTAATAATTATGCACCCACGTACCACTATGAAATAGATACCCGGATACAATTTAATGATTGATTAGAATAAAATAGTTACTAGTGCGGTAAGTTGGTTTTTACAAACGAGTACTTACCAAAGTCACTTTTTTGTAAATACCAATTTCTGCACGTGTGTCATACAACGTTTTTAGAATAGAATAGAATAGAATAGAAATCATTTATTCGACACAGACACAACACAACAGCAACAAACAAAAGGAAAAAGAAGTACATAAAGAAACAATAAAATTGTGCTGAGCGTGCCCATACCGAAAGGATCTCAGCATTTGCTGGGCGTTGGACACCCAGCGCTGGTTTTCAGTTGGCACCCCGCAGTGACGCACGGACGAGGGTTGACAAAATATATACATAATTACATATCGATGTTTATGTACCTTAGGTAATATTATCCACATACACATATATGTTATATGTTATTTCAACATATTAGCGAGAATACAATAAAATAGGTAATAACACAAAGTTTTGTTTTAGATCAGTCGGAAAGTCGCAACAATCTATGACGTTTCTAATACGAAAATGTCACGAATTTGCCAATGGCGCCACGTGCGCATGATGAATTAGAACTACATATTTCGTCTCTATTTCTCTTTAGTATTAAAGTAAGACAGCATAAGCGCTTCCAAGGAGATTCGATAATTCAGCATATTTATTCTCGTAATGCGAATCTCCTTGGTGAAAGTTTTATATTTTATTTATTGAAATTAAAAAAAAACCGTAAAAGATACGCAAGATACAACGGAATATGTGGTAAAAGAGGTACAGGTGAGAGTACTCATTTTTACTTTTAACTTTAACAATGTATACGGACTTCGTAAATTCATTTTTTGTGCTGAAAAATATTTTACCACAACTTAATCAATATCCTTTTCTCACCTGTGTTAACTAAGGTCGGCTTCCAATTTAACCGGATCAAGGGCAGGAGAATGATGAACTGCATAACTGACCTCCACAACCCAGTAATAGGTAGTTTCCTAAAAAAATCTAATTAGTCCACCAGTTAGATTATCAAAAAATATTGGACACTTTTAATTCATTTGTCACGTAAACAAAAAATGTGGCGATACAGTGCGTTAAAATTTCGCTTAACGTCACGGTATGTGACACTTTTTACCACAAAGTGATGTGAGCTCCCACTCTTGAACTTCAATGCGTTTTATTTTTGTCATTTTTATTGGTTTGTTAAAGCAAAAAATACATGTTAAATATTTTTTGATAATCTAACTTAAGAACTAAATAGAATTTATATTTTCATACGAAACTACACTATTGGTTAACACGATACCCCTTGGCAAGCCTGGAATCAATTTTCTGGCTTCTGACTACCACTAATGACTACCAAGAACTACAAGTGATAGCCAGGAAATCCATGAACCAATCTCAGTAAGCCGTGCATCTGCCCAGGGGTGGATAAATTTGAAACAGAGCTACCTCGCCCCTGGGCACTCAGGGCAGGGAAGGAACAGGGGTGGGTTTTAGTCATAAGAGTCTGACACGCCCTCCCGCTCCACCTTGAGCGGGAGACGTCATTAGATGATTTCCCACACCACAAAAAAAAAATAGTAAGCCTTGCATAAGCTCGAAGATGAAAAAGCATGCTCTATCGTCGACCACGGCATCGCTTACCATCAGGTAAGATAGTGGTCATGCGCGAGTCTATAAAAGTAAAAAAAATACAACCAACTTCCAAAAAAGAAGATACCTACACTAAAAATTACTGTAATTTCGGAAGTCAGTGTTTGTATTTTATTTCTTCGTTATTTGACACCGACTTTCGAAATTAAAGTTATTTTTAAATTTTTAGTGTATTTTCTTTTTTGGAAGTCGGTTGTATTTTTTGTAAAAAAGAGTTTCTATTTTTCACTTTTTAATTGTTATACCCCTGAACTAAAACTAAATATTAAAGTCACGTCCGAATTTATAACCCCAATAACATGGGATAATTAATGTGATTGGAGGAAACCAAGACGTAATCAATGTGGCCGGTGCCTGCATGCCTAGGGGTAGCGGATAAATTCTGAAAATGAGTTACCGCGCCCTTGGGCATTCAGGGCAGGGAAGGAACAGGGGTGGGTTTTAGTCAGTAAGAGTCTGACACGCCCTCCCGCTCCACCCAGAGCGGGAGAAGTCATTGGATGATTTCCCCCATAAAAAAAAGACGTAATCAATGTATACATATTTTTGGTTTTTGTCAGACAGATCGGTAGACATACATACAGTCGAAAATAGAACCTCCTCCTTTTTTTGAAGTCGGTTAAAAGAAGATCGCCATAATTTCGAAGAAATTATAAAAAAATCCGGCCAGGTGCTAGTCGGAAATGCGCATGAAGGGTCCGTACCATCATACACTTAGAGTATCTGTAAATATATACTCTAATATTGTACAAGATTACATTCGTCCACATTTTGCCATTATTAAGATCAAACAAAAAATGCCGAAAAAACACGTTTCTAGTAGGGAAGCCCCCTTTAATTTTTCATTTAGTTTTAGTATTTTTTGTTATAGCGGCAACAGAAATACACATTCTGTCAAAATTTTAACTGTCTACCTATTACGAATCATGAGATACAGCCCACGAACACATACACGGATACAGCCCGCAGAGTTCAATGATACAGCCCGCGGATGGACGGACGGAGAGACAGGCAGCGGAGGCTTAGAGCTTAGTAATAGGGTTCCGTTGGTTATCCTTTGGGTACGGCACCCTAAAAAAATAAAATCTTGTAACTAAGACTCATTACTAAGCACTAATTTATGTTATCTGCATAATTTATATTCAAGAGATGTAAGTGCTTAGAAAAAAAGTAAAATACTGACTGGCAAGGATAAAAAGATTTAAATTAAAATACAAACATTCCATTAGGTAAAGAGTTATAGTGATAATTTTTTTATAATGTAAGAAAAGAAACAGTTTTTTGAAAACAGTTTTTTTTTTTAGAAAATCCATCTGAAGAGTTCAATTAGTGGGCTCCTGTGGTCATTGTGAATTTGAGTTCCAAACGTGTTGTTTTATTATCATTTAGGCACGCGTTTCACCTCTATTTCACCTGATGGTAAGTAATGATGATGTCGAAGATGGAGCACGTTTTGGTTGGTGTGCAGTTTGATGCTGAGTTATGGAAGATACTCGTAGCCATGCCATCTAAGTGTGGCAAAAACATCAAACGTTGAAACTTACTGTCATGTGACAGCGCCTTAAGGAAATAATCTTTATATCGTTATGAAAAAAAAACAGTTTAACTTACAAAAACAAACTTACGGAATACCTAGCTTTCTAAAACAGATTTTCATTGCTTTTGAAAATTATAAGTGATCAAAATCGATCAATTGATCTGGCTGGTCACATTAATATGGAATCAAAGTTTGGCAGCGTTTTTATACAAATAATTTGGGCTAAAATATAACATTTTTATAAAAAAAGAAACTCATGTTTTTATTAAATTATTGTAAAACACATTTCAATTTATTTTGAAATTGCTACACAGAATATTGCGTAGGCTATTTTTTTTTAACAAAATCTCTCTTGTTGATATTTATAATGTAAACGCAGTGGGTGTGTAATTATTTGGGTGAGGTTATTTCTCCCTTTTTCAAATAGCAATGTGAACATCGTCAAGTTTCATTACTGCTGTGATTAATTGCATTGAATGAACAGTGAACATGTCTCAACTTGTGAACTCTGAAAGAGGTACTAAATAGCTAAAGATTAATGTCTAAAACATGACTGACATAAGAAATAATCAAAGGTACTGGTACTGACCATGATTAGGCAAGCCTTAAGCTTACCGATACTGGTGCGATGCGACAATGCATCCCAAAATCTTGTCACCTGGTCACGACTTTTAGAAATCGAGCAATAACACATGCGTCACATAATATTACCTAATAAATTCAGAAAAATGGAAAACTTCCAAGAAGGCTTTTTCTTTACATATTTTCGCAGAAACGGAGAAAGATGAAGTTATTTTACGAGTAGCTATGACCTTTCCAAACATATTGGATGAACACAAAACTTTTTAAGTAGGTACTGTTCCAACGAACAATAATTTCGCCGTCCTGAAAAAAACTCTTAAATTCTGCATGAATGGCAAATTTCTAAGTAGAGTTCAATTATTATGTTCTGATGTATGTAAACAATTTGCCCATCCTAACGCCTTTCTTGACCCAAAAAAACGTGCAGGTACTTATGTTATGAAAGGGGTATAGAAAACACTTTTCCTCCCACGAACTAATATTAGAATATTGTTACGTCGACCGTATTACACTGGAACGTTCGAGAATGTGGTCGAAGTTTCCAGAAGTTTCCACTAGGTTCGAGAACATTCCATTGTGGTACTGTGTAGAAGTTCATAGATGTTTCTAGAATATTCCACTATAAGATAGTTCGACAATGTTCTGGAAACTTCCATGACCGTATAAATAGGCCGGACGGCGGGCGAGTGAGTCAGTCTGTTTTCGACTACGGATGCGAACGGAAGCGAATACAAGCGATTACGAAGAGAATAGTGATTATAAGCGATTTAGTGTTTGTGTAAATAAGTTGTTGAGTTAATAACGGATATTTGGTTAATTAATTGGTGTAAAATAATTTATCCCATACCCAGCTCGTAACAAATTGGTGTCAGAAGTGAGGGATAAATTATGCCAATTTTACCAAAGGACGACACGGAGGGTATTCGTACAAGGAGTCAACGGCAGCAAGACATGGATCAGAGGCGGTTTGGAGATTCCCCGATACAGACGCCGGGTGGTGTTCAGCCTGCGACAGAGCCAGTCGCTGGCCCATGTGGAGTTTCTTTGGCACCAGCGGTGCCAGACTTGTCTGCGCTAATGGTGCTGTTGCAGGAACAGGCTCGTCGCCAAGAAGAGCAGGCCCGTCGGTTGGAAAAGAAGCTTCAACAAGATAAAGAGGAGCAGGCTCGCCGCCAAGAAGAGCAGATGCTCCTCATAAAAGACCATCATTCAACACTTAGCAAGGAGCTCCAGGTGATGAAGGAGCAGGTTCACCAACATGAGAATCGTATCTCAGAAGCTGAAGTTCAGATTGCTGGGGTGAAGAAGGCTTAAGGTGAACTTAGGGCTGGAGACGGGGTTGTGCCTTCAGTGGTTGCTGCACCTTCGGCACGTGGATTTAAGGTGCCGCCATTCGACGGAACACCTTCATGGTCGGCCTACAAAATTCAATTTGAAGCCGTTATGAAGGCGAATGGGTGGACCAAAGAGCAAGCTATGACCGCGCTCACCTTAGGACTACGAGACCACGCCCTAACCATACTTGAGCCTCTTGGCAAGGATGTGACCTACGAACTACTGCTGGAAGCGTTAGAGTCCAGATACGGCGACGCTCACTTGGAGCACGTATTTCGCGCTAAGTTAAGGGATCGCGTTCAACGTAGTGCCGAGAACTTACAGCAGTGGGCCTTGGAAGTTAAAAAGTTAGTTCGGAAAGCATACCAGTCCGCCCCTGCACTCATCAATGGCAATCTGGTACAGGCGTTCATCGACGGAATACGTGACTTGGAAGTTAGAGCCGCTGTAAGACTTGGGCATCATGAGACACTGAAGGACGCCTTGGCCCATGTCTTGGAAGTAGAGGCAGTGAGGCAAGACCATCGAACACACCGTATCAGGGAGGTTGTGGCATCACCTGTACGCGATCGTCCGCAAGGGTATAGCCCTAGGTGTTACACTTGTGGAGAAAGGGGTCATCTTCGGTCAAGCTGTCCAAAGCGAAGCACACTGAGAGAAAATCAATCCCAGCAAGATAGGGCGACTGATACGACTGCCCAGCAACAGCAGGGAAACGAGTAAACGCCAGGACTGAGGGGCGGGTGCTGGCTGGTATTGAAAGAGCCCCGAGGATCTCGATCTCACAGGCCCATGACGGAAACAGCCTGATCATCAAAGGCGAAGTCAACGGAAAACCATGCAAATTGACGTTGGATACTGGAGCTTCTCACACGGTCGTCAATTCTCATCTAGCAAGTCGGTTCCTTGGGGACTTCTTCAATAACCACGACCGTATACAATTACTGACAGCTACCGGTCAGCACATAATCGTCCGAGGCAGAAAGGAGGTGGAGTTAAAATTAGGTAACAAATTCTATCGGCATAATGTCATCGTGGCCGACATAGTGGACGATTGCATCCTGGGATTAGACTTCATGCGGAAACATCGTTGTGAGATCGACGTTGATCAAGGAGTATTGAAGTGTGGTACAGAGGAAATCTTCATGGAAGGTGTACCATCAGGAAAAGTTTTCTGCCTGATATTTGACGTGTCAACACTTTTAGAAAACTGCGATTTAACGGAAGTAGAAATGGATAAAGCTAAGAAGATGTTACTTCAGTACGCCGACTCTTTCTCTACAAATGATGCTGACATAGGAAGAACAGGACTGGTTCAGCACAAAATTAATACTGGCAACGAGTTACCAATCCGTCAACGACCAAGAAGACTGCCGGTTGCACGTGAAAAGGAAGTGGAAATGATGATTGAGGGCATGGTAAAGGATGGTGTTATAGAGCCTTCATCGAGTCCATGGTGTTCTCCTGTGGTCCTGGTGAAGAAAAAGGACGGCAACACACGCTTTTGTGTGGACTATCGACGATTGAACGACGTCACGAAAAAGGACAGTTACCCACTGCCTAGGATCGACGACACATTGGATACACTGAGTGGAATAAGGTGGTTCACCACGCTAGACTTGAAAAGTGGCTACTGGCAAGTGGAAATAGACCCTAAGGATAAGGAGAAAACTGCATTCTCAACAGGAAAGGGGCTATGGCAGTTTAAAGTTATGCCATTCGGATTGTGCAATGCTCCTGCGACATTTGAAAGGCTAATGGAGCGAGTACTTGCTGGATTGATCGGAGACGCATGTCTTGTCTATTTAGATGACATCATTATCGTGGGCCATACATTTGAAGATCATCTTCAAAACCTCAATCGAGTGTTGTCAAAAATCCGGACGGCAAATCTCAAGTTAAGTCCGAAAAAGTGCTCATTTTTCAGACGACAAGTAAACTTTTTAGGACACATAGTTTCGGAGGAAGGTGTCCAGACAGATCCGGAGAAAATCGTCGCCGTCAAGGATTGGCCAGTTTCGAAAGACAAGACGCAGGTCAGAGCATTTCTGGGTTTGTGCTCCTACTATCGACGGTTTGTCAAAAATTTTGCCGACATTGCAAAACCTCTACACAATTTCACTGAGGAAAAGCAGCAATTCTGTTGGGACGAGAACTGTAACATCGCATTTCAGGAATTAAAGAAACGTCTGTGCAATACACCTATTCTGGGATATCCTGACACTGAAAATGACTTCATAGTTGACACAGACGCAAGTAATACTGGAATTGGAGGCGTGTTGTCTCAACGGAAAGGAAACCAAGAAGTTGTTATAGCTTACTACAGCAAATCTTTATCCAAACCGGAAAGAAATTACTGCGTTACGAGACGGGAGCTACTCGCCGTAGTAAGGACATTGCAGCACTTCAGTAAATATTTGCTTGGACGGAAATTCCAATTGCGAACTGACCATGCTGCATTAAAGTGGTTATTGCAATTCAAGAATCCAGAAGGACAAGTGGCAAGATGGATCGAACTACTACAAGAGTTTGACTTCGTTACTGAACATCGTAGTGGGAGAACTCATGGTAACGCAGATGCACTATCTAGAAGACCTTGCTCAGAAGATTGTAAGCACTGTACCAAGCAAGAGACTAAGAAGGCAGTGCCCGTGAGGATGCTAAGAATGGATCTCAGCAATGAATGGAAGGAAACCCTACAGCTTGCTCAGCAAAATGACACGGACCTCAAACCGATCTTTGAGTGGATTCAAGCTGGTGCTCCGAAGCCCAAGTGGAGTGATGTTGCGGCGTTAAGTTCCATCACAAAGAGTTATTGGGCACAATGGAACAGCTTGGTTATCCAGGATGAAGTCTTGTGGCGTAAATGGGAAAACGCTCGAGGAGACAACTGTCATCTACAAATTGTTGTCCCCAAAGCCAAAGTACCTGATGTTTTACGGCTCTACCATGATGGATGTTCAGGAGGACATATGGGGGTAAAAAGAACTCTACTGAAGATACGAGAGCGGTTTTACTGGATTCACTGTCGAGAGGATGTTGAGGACCGGTGCCGCAAATGTACCAGTTGTGCGGCTGTGAAAGGACCCCAGACACGCAGCAGAGGTGCTTTACAATTATACAACGTGGGAGCCCCCTGGGAACGGATAGCACTAGACGTTGCAGGACCATTTCCGGAAAGTGAAAACGGAAACAAGTACTTCATGGTTGTCATGGATTACTTTACAAAGTGGCCAGAAGTCTTCGCCATTCCCAACCAAGAAGCAACAACAGTCGCAGATAAATTGGTTCAGGAAGTCTTCTGTCGTTTTGGAGTACCCTTGGAAATTCACAGCGACCAAGGGAGGAATTTTGAATCACAAGTTTTCCAGGAGACTTGTCGACTGATGGGTTCTCACAAGACCAGAACCACTTCTTACCATCCGCAATCTGATGGAATGGTAGAACGTTTCAACCAAACGTTGGAGAGATATCTGGCAAAAGTTGTGGAAAGCAGGCAAAGGGATTGGGACAAGCACATACAGCCATTTCTTCTGTCCTACCGTAGTGCAGTTCACGAAAGTACGACTGTGACACCAGCCTTCGCGAACTTTGGAAGGGAATTACGGTTGCCTGCAGATTTAATCACCGGAACCCCCCCTGATGCCCCACGCAGTGTAACCGATTATGCGAATGACTTGCGTAACAAGTTGAACGATGTATATGAGCATATCAGACAATCCGGCCAACAAATGTCTGGTAAAATGAAGACCCGATACGACCGGAAGGAAAACCATAGAGGTTTTGACGAGGGTTCACTGGTGTGGTTGCATAACCCAGTGCGCAGCAAAGGGAAGTCTCCCAAATTGCAAGCAAAATGGGATGGACCATACCGAATCGTGACCAGGATCAACGATGTTACCTACCGAATACAAAAGGGTCCACGAGGTGCGCCTAAGATAGTCCATGTAGACCGATTGGCGCGATACTACGGGACTAATGATGCTCGGGACGAGCATGTCTAAGGAGGGGGCAGTGTTACGTCGACCGTATTACACTGGAACGTTCGAGAATGTGGTCGAAGTTTCCAGAAGTTTCCACTAGGTTCGAGAACATTCCATTGTGGTACTGTGTAGAAGTTCATAGATGTTTCTAGAATATTCCACTATAAGATAGTTCGACAATGTTCTGGAAAATTCCATGACCGTATAAATAGGCCGGACGGCGGGCGAGTGAGTCAGTCTGTTTTCGACTACGGATGCGAACGGAAGCGAATACAAGCGATTACGAAGAGAATACTGATTATAAGCGATTTAGTGTTTGTGTAAATAAGTTGTTGAGTTAATAAAGGATATTTGGTTAATTAATTGGTGTAAAATAATTTATCCCATACCCAGCTCGTAACAATATTGGAAACTATTCCGCTTGAGATATGACCTATCTATTTGAATGATTTTACCCAAAATAGTTTATTGGACAGACGTCACGTTCTGAAAATGCTGTTTAAATACATTTATTTACTAAGTATGAATACATACTACCCACGCATGTTAAACAATTACCTAACATGACTCGTGGAGAAATTATACGTTGTTCTATTTCGGACTTCTGGAAATCGTTATCGCTGACAGAAAGTCAATTTGTTCAGAAGTTTTAACCATTCGAAAATTGTTATCGACACACTCTACAGTCTAACTGATTGTCGATTGAAAACACACTCAAGCTTTAATTATCGTAAAATTGTGGTTTTTAACGTTTTTCTAGGTTCAATTTATAAGCTCACTACTCACTGATGATCTGTTCCATAGTTTCTAATGGATTACGATGTCATATAATACCTGTTTAATTTGTCAAAAACTATTCGAACTCACATACTAAGCGTTCCAAACTAGACTAACTGACTTGATTTTGTCGTCCTTTCAAGATATCCAAAATTTTCATGAACCATGAAATCCAAAAATCTATGTTTACCGACTTCCATTCCACGTAAAGGTTGGCTAGAGTTAAGAGTAATGTGGTAAGTTGTCCATACCTGTCACTGTGTCGATGAGATCGATTCTTCTTAGGCCACAAATGGAAGGCTCCGTATATGACGGGGTTGACTAGACTGTTTGACATGCCGAAAAAGAAGATCCCGCTCAGGAGCTCTTCACTTTGCTGTGGAAATAGAAAGAGGAGTTAATATCGAATTTTCACAGTAACTCATATTTGTATCATCGATTTTATCTCACCAAGGGTGTGATTTAAAACGAAAGCTAGCATCACACCTGCTTTTTCTCCCTTTATGAGCCACAATACTACACTGTGTGGGTTTTTTTTTTTTTTGTGGGGTGGGAAATCATCCAATGACTTCTCCCGCTCTGGGTGGAGCGGGAGGGCGTGTCAGACTCTTACTGACTAAAACCCACCCCTGTTCCTTCCTGCCCTTAGTGCCCGGGGGCAAGGTAACTCTGTTTCAAATTTATCCTCAACCCCTGGGCAGGCATCGGCCATGGCGGGCCCCGTCCTTATTGCTGACAACTTTTTGAGGCGCGCGTGGAACACTACGCGCCGTCGACTCTCGGGCCTGGGGGCTTAGACAAAGTAACAATTTAAAAACGATAACGAAGTTAGAAAAGACTAAAATGTATGAGATTGACATAAACCGCGCTAAGTCACGTGGTCAGTCGACTGTCGACATCGTTATCGCAAGTTGGTAGACAATGTTATAATTCGTAACGAAACCATAAAGAAACGAATTGCTATCGTGTTTATCCCATACAAATGCGTAGATAAGCAGTGCTTTCAGAGTTCGCCTTCGCCTCGATCGTGATCGCCAAAAAAGATAACGAAGGAACGCTAACGCTAGGAAATGTTTATCGATATCTCAGAGACGATGACGAATTTAGATATCGTTTCGCTACGAAGCGATGTTACTTTGTCTACAGGGCCTGGTGCTGATCAGACGGCGAGCTACCTATTACTTGCCGACCGCAGGCCCGGGTCTACGGTGGCCGGAGATCATCTCGCGGCGCCGGAAGACCCAGGTGTCTCCTGAAGCGACTGCTGCTGAGGGCGTGAGGGCAACTCTGCCGATGAGACTCCCTCATCCATGCCGCCTCCCTCTTCGCGAGCATTACTGCTTCGCAGAAGGAGGAGACGGCTTCCCATTCCCTCTCGCTCCGTAGCATGGCCTGAACCAGGGCAGCGCGCGAGAGGTCGCTGCCACCTATCGCATTCACGAGGACACTGCGGGGCTCCGCCCAAGCGGGGCAGACCTCGAACACTATGTGGGTAACAGGTTGGGCGGGTAGGACTATAATTCTTCATGCTGCTTCTGACAACTTTTTAACTGAAAAACTCAATAACACTCTTCTAGACGCAGGGGTCGAGCCCAAGTCCTTAAAATAAGTAATCACACGTGTATAAGAGATTTAAATTAGAAATAGACTTCAACTCCTCTTTTAAATCTGTTATGACCCCATAACAATACCGGTGTATGCTACCCAATCGTATAACGGAAAATGGGTTATAACGCACACGGCTATCATTGAATATACTCGTATGTTAAAAATAATGGGATAAGAACACTTTGTACAATACTATGACTTTATGGTAATGTAATTGTACTTCTCTCGCTAACAGGAACATGAGATGTAAGGGCCTTGTGACATTATTTGACTACGACCTTTTATGGCCTAGCCAGGTCTCGATCAGCGTGAGAAGATAGAGTGGAGGCGATGGCGGGCGCGAAAAGCATGAATAAGAAACAGCCGCAAGTGTCTATATTAAAGTGGTTATCGTGTGTTGGTGTGTGAGTTGTGTGACACGGTCGCCTAACGCGCCGTGTTGAATTGATCGTCTTCTGTTTTACCCTGTGGTAACTCTACTACTCGCTACAACAACTCGCGATGCACTGTGCAACACCGGACACCATGACGGCACTCGCCCTGTCACTTTTATCACAGTCAATTTAACTGTCAATAACAATTGAATAACAGACTTTTATTCGTTAACTGTACATAGTTTTCGCACCAGACTAAGACAGATCGATCACCGCGCAAAGTGTGGGATTGGTGCAGCACTGTAAGCAGTATTGTTAGTACTAAGGTACTAACAATCAATACTTAGCAATTTGTATACCAATCTACGCTCTCGGGATTGTACAAAAGGTAAATGGACTGACTTAGACTGTATTATTTAAAATTAAGACGTGGTTCCAACATAAAACTAGTAACTACCCCTCGTGATGCCAGGTTGGTAATCTCAGCAATGCATTTTTGCTGGGATCATTGATGCAAAGATATTACAATCACAATCACGATGTAGAAAAATATTGCAATTTTGTTTGTCATGAAGACGAAAAAGTTTTATTTGAAATAAGAAGTAGGTAATATGATTAGAAATTTAGGATAACCCAATATCATTATAAGAGACAAGAATAATTTGATTGGATTAGGTAGAACAAATAATTTGTTAGATCATTAATTTGTTTATTATGTTCACACAAAGAAGGCAAATATAATTATCCTGATTAAGCTTCTACTGATGGAATCGATTTCCGGTGTCTGTTTACAATCGGCTATTTGTCAATAGAACGGAAATCAGCTTGTTAGTTACAAATTAGACGTCAAATACTTAATGACGAATAATTAAAAATCGTTTGACAAACAGAATAATTATAAAACTAAAAGATTTTTTTCTATTCTACGTTGTACCACTCCTGGGCCATGCCACATGGGCATGGCCCTTACTCACTCACTGACTCATCCACCCAGCCTTAAAACTTGGAGAGTTTTTCTTTATAATTTAGAGAAGAAATACGGATTGTAAGAAAATCCTACTCTACTAACCCAGATAATAAGCAGGCGTATACTTATTGGTGAATTAATTATGTTCATATTGCTAATAAGGTTTTGAGGTTTACTCAAAACCTTTTATTTATCAGTAAATGTTTATTTTCAGCAGACTATTACAATAAGCAAGTGTGCGCTTTTGATGCACTACTACTTATTGCTCAATAATAAGATCGATGACGCGACCACTCTAGCTCGCTGTTCATTGTTTGCTCCTGACCGGCTGAAGCAGTCGCGTGCCTGTGCCTCGCGCTGCCTGTTCGCGGCTCCACCAGTGAGTACCGATACTGCGCGATATGCTCCCACAACCCAAGCGATCAATCTGCTGAACGCCCTAATTGCTCAGGAGCCAGATGTTGACATATTTATGTATAGCAGTAAATTTATGTTGAATGTTTGCATGAAGTTTTTTAGTTAAATTTATATTGTTGGCTTGCTGCGCGCTTTGGTGTTTACTGTAAGTGCAGCAAGCAATTGTTATACAAATAAATAAATAAATAAATATATAACACAACTAAACTAAAACTAAACTTCCTTTTTTTATGCCGCTTGTACATTTTATTTATTTTCTTGTAGCTTGTTTACCCAGTTAATTATATTATAATAACGAAAAATTTACTTGTACTAAAATACCTAACCGCGAAAAACGTTAAAAACAAGTCACTTTTCAAGCAGTGAGACTGCTTGAAAAGTAACTTGTTGGAAGTTACAATTGCAAGCATCTATTTAGTTCAATCATAGATTTTTCGCAACCATCTGCATCAGTCTGCTTGAAATTGACTTTTATTGAGCTTTCTTGTCGTTGTTTTTGCAGTTGGGTTTTTTTAAACAAGTAAATTTTTCGTTAAAACCTAAATTTTAGAGAGTTATGTTTTTGGAATCGCCTCATTGAGCCCTTTATTTCAACACACCACATGACTAAGGGCCGATTTCACCATTCGCTCTATAAACTAAGGTTTACTGAACTAAGCTTAGCATAAAAATAAAACCATAAAAAAGATTATAGTGAGTTAACCCTATAAGATAGACATATGCTGTCACAGACTTTTTTTAGAACTTTAAACGGAGAAAAATTCTGTGATAAATAACTGTTGCGTAACTTTAACCGTTTACGCAGCACACGCTACTGAAGCTCTCAAAAGGAATTTGTTTTCCCGTTCTTGCCACATTTTTCATTGATGCTTTGCTCCTGTTGGTCGCAGCATGATATTATGTAGCCTAAAGCCTACATCGATAAATGGATTATTCAACACAAAAATAATTTTTCAATTCGATCTAGTAGTTCCTGAGATTAGCCAAACCAAACAAACAAACTCTTCAGCTTTACGACAGCAGCTAAACGAGCTTTAACGTCGAAAACTGGACGTTTAAATTTGGTGAAATCGGCCCTAATTCACGATTTAAAAAAAATTCTAATGTTACTTCGGCACCAAAGATAAATCTAATGATACCTTATAGACTACTGGGTGGGACATATAAATATACAAAGAAACATGCCAACTTTCTCCTACTGGGGCAGTCGGCTCAGTTCAATGGAAAGTTTTGAGACTACCTTATACTAATTAGTTGAACTCAGTTCAGTTTCCAATTAGTCTGTGGGACTCTCTTACGAATTATGAAACTGATATTTTTTGCGACATCAATTTTAACTTCGTGTTTAATTTGATAAAAAAATTATTTGTTTTGATAAGACCTAGCTAGTGTTACGATTGCTTTGGAGTAACAGCCAAAATTATTTACTAAAAACTTTTTTTTTTTTTTAAATTGATTGCTCGAAATACATTACATTACATGACATGTCTATTTGCAACGTGATTTAATTAAATGATTCATTAAGCAGGCTTAACTTTTTAAATTGAAGCATTCAATTTATTCGTTTCAAAAACTTTTTCATTCAGATTTTCCATTACCTAGTCAATAAATAGTTTCAATTGATGTCAGCACTTTGATACTTAATTGGAGTAAACCAATTTAATGCTACGGTATCAGACCCTTAAAACTGAAACACTTTCATCTAAGTTAATTTTTAACATAGAAAATTTAACCTTCAAGCGTCGAATTGACGCCACTCGATACATTTTCGTTCATAATAACGAGTTACTGTCACAAGTATTTTTTTTATTTTTGGAAGCCTGTCATTAATTTATTAGGTACGTACGAAAACAACAGCATCCTCTTCATTTACGCACATCCCGAGGGGCACAGAATGCATTTGTTTAAGTTGGTGTCGCAAAGAATACGCGCGCCTACTTGTTGCTTTTACCTTGACGACGATGATAAAAACACCTGGATGCTAATTATTTGATTTCATAGACCTAAAAAACATACATAATGAAAATGCAAGCAACACTCACAAGAGAACAAAACTCTTGTTTTCTCAATTCCTTAGTGCCATATACAAAGAAAATTGTTTAAATTTATAATTTAAAAGAACGTATATTAAGATATCTATGTCTGACTAAAAAAAGTAAAGATTATTATTTAATCGATGCTTTAATTCCCTGAAATTTCAAGAAAAAGTATAGTTATTGAGTACTAAATGCCAAAGAACTTGATAGGTAAGTACTTAAGTAGGTTTAAAGTGTTTTGTATTTGTACTTACCTAACATACGTTACCTACTGAAATTGAAATGTCTACCTAAGTCGACGTCGGTTTTGCAAAATAATATATTAGAGGAGACTTGTGTTTCTGCTCTGTTGCCTTTTCTTATTAACAGACGATAAAATATATTCGTGGTCTTGCGTTGAAAGCATTATAATTTAGTAATCATCGCCATTAGCCTTTTAATGTCCCCACTGCTAGGGTACATGCCTCCTCTCTAATCTCGCTCTCTCTCTGTAATCCACCACGCGGTTCCAATGCGGGTTGGTGGACGTCACATGTTTTCGAATTTTGGTTCTAGGACATGCCGGTTTCCTCACGATGTTTTCTGTCACCGTTTTAAGGCGCTATTAACTGCCAATGAACTAGAGTGGTTAGCTTGTTTGTTCTGTGATGAGCTCACGCAATGCGTCATACGTCCACCCAGTAGTAGGACTCGCCCATCAAGGAGCGATGTCCGAAATAAGACGCATTATTAATTTATTATACATGAAACAACAGGTAATAAAATAAAACACGTATACTAAAAGGTAAATAATTAAATGATCTTTAAAATTATAAAAGATTCATAAAAATACGCTTTATAGTTTTTGCGTGATCCTCATTTTTTTATCCGCGTTAGACATAACTTTACAAATTAATTACACTAGGTACGTTATTAAAATATGATTTTAAATATTCACTTAACAAATCACAATGAAAATTGTCTAGAGTAAGATATATTTTGTTCAAAGAAATAAAAGTAGTCGTTTAGACGTGATGGTCCATTAAAAACCATTAGAGGTCATAGAACTGCGTCTTAAGAGCAGTGGTGATGCAATAGTTTACACAGAGTGGAGCGCCTGCCTGGGTTTAAACTCACGATCCTACAACTTATAAGTCAAGGCTGCTACCACTTTAATGTATTTTTTTTTCTATTTAATTTCTTCATAATAACTTTATGATTAGTAGAAATAAAACTACGGTGCAAAAATGCGATTCATTTTTCATCAAACAGTTGTAGGTATCGATTATTTACGTCAACGATAGAAAGACAAAATTTATTATTATGTGTGATTAACAGCACATAGTATCTCCGTCACATTACATGACATATGGGTTTAAAGAACCACCGAATAGGTCCGACTAAACGCCAAACCACATCGCGGAAGACCGAGGCCTTTATCGCGAGACGAGCTCGACTCCTACCAAAAAGACTGATCCACCCTAAAAGAAAACAGAATCGAGTTGAGCCTTGCTCTACAGTGGGGCAAGCAAGTTAGAGTAGAATAGTAAGTATGTAATAGGGACCCACCCCTGTTTCTTGTGGTTTTACGGCTTGATAAAACCCTGAGATTTCCTTTTAGTTCATTTACTTTCATATTAATAAACTAATCACATGAACCCAAATGATGGTAAAAGCTGCATCGAAGCGCGTAGTTTAAAAGAACAACGCGATCACACAGACACACACAGAAAAGTGGCTTTATTTTATATACTTCTTCTTAGCGTGTCGATGGAAAATTTAATATAAAATTATTATATTTGGCCCAGTATTCAGCGACGGCAATTGAATTCACTGACAATCACATGTACAGGTGACAGGGTATGGGGAGCATGCCTAGGGGTAGCGGATAAATTCGTAACAGAGTTACCGCTCCCCTGGGCACTCAAGCAAGGAAGGAACAGTGGTGGGTTTTAGTCAGTAATCCCGCCCTCCCGCTCCATCCAGAGCGGGCAGTTGTGTCAATGATCTTCATTGGATAGTTTCCCACCCCCCCAAAAAAAAAAGAATATGAGGAGCAAGATGAGAGGTGTCCGCACAAACACCGAAGATCGGAGTCATCCGCGAACCTCCACCTGTGGAGGTTGTCTTTACTGTCTTTATTTTATATTATGAAGATGATCAATTTCATTGTGTTTATCAAGAGTTTGAAAGAGTGGTATAATGGAATTTGTAACCGAAATTAATACAAAGCTATCAGATCGTTGAAATCGTAATGTATTTATGACCTACTAAAAATAATATATATTTAGACTTACAAGCTTACATAAAAACTACAATTTGGTTCAGCTACCTAGATAAAATAAACATTGTTATTCATATTTTAAGGGTTGTTGTTATATTTCTAATGTACAGGTTCTTTGTTGTTGTATTCAATACAAAATATACTTATTTATTTTCCTTTCAATACTGTCCTCGTACAACTGAGTCGATGCGATACACAAGCTAATATTATATTTATTGTACAAAACCGTTTGTTTGTGTTCGTAAATCAAACCATTTTATCAAAAAAGTAATCGCATTTCCTTTGAGAGGACTACAAAGCAGAAATCGAATGCCAGTTACAAAATGGTTACCTATTTGTGCTGATATAAGGATTTGCCCTAATCTAAAGTTAGACTCGAAAATAAGCATAACAAAACAAGGGTAAGCAGCTGAACCTTGATATGTTTGAGTCTCGTAGGTATATTTGGTGAGACGAGCGCTAAATTTGGAATTTTTGAGATCTATTTTAAGTACGAAACGTACGTAAGAGCTTTCCTTTATCTTCTTTTTTCTAAACACGTGTTTTGTTACATAAAATTTCTTAAACGAGGAGACCCATTATATATTGTCACTATGAATCTATACAAGCTGTACCGAATATACGTGGTCAAATAATACTGCTTCTGCTCATAGAAATGAAAAACTTTCTTCGAGAAAGCTGATGATAATTTGGTATACAGCAAGTCCAATTTTTTTTTTGTGAATTCTCAATGGCATAGAAAGAAAAAATACCGACCAAGTGTGTGTCGGACTTCACACATTTAGGGTTCTGTACTAAATGTATTTCTGACTATTTGTATGGCTTTGGGTCAATATAATGCTTATTCT
This sequence comes from Polia nebulosa, assembly GCA_951329385.1. Classification (NCBI taxonomy): domain Eukaryota; kingdom Metazoa; phylum Arthropoda; class Insecta; order Lepidoptera; family Noctuidae; genus Polia; species Polia nebulosa. The sequence goes on along the minus strand of OX589601.1, from coordinate 21,402,175 downwards.
GTGAAAATTTGAAGACTGTAGCTCCAACCGTTTGGCTGAAAATCCTGTGTGACAGACGACGGACCGACGGACAAGTGAGTGACAGCAATAGGGCTCCGTTTGGACTCTTCGGATACGGAACCATAAAAAGATAGAAAAACTGTTTATTCACGTGAAAATTTCGCACATACATAGAATTGTTATTGTTGTTGAAGATGTTGGCAGAAGCGATATCTAAAATATGACCGCCACGCATATTTGTTACACCCGTTGTTTGTGTGTATAAATCCTCTCTTTACCTAATATTACGAGTACATGCTGTTGATTTTACAAATAGTGAATTAATAAATGAAGCCATTATTTGGCGGCAAAACACGGAATTTCACTCGGTAGTCCGAAGTTGTTTGAATAATTTTCAAGAAAAATTTTGAGAACTTCAACCACGTTCCAGTGGTTGAAGTTCTCGCACCAAAAAACGATTCCTGTAAATTAAGATTTACATTCTAACGTTTTAAAGAATCCGTAAACGTCCGTGATTCTTGCCAACCAGGAACATTTCAAATGCAATGACTTATCATTTATAGTAATAGATTTATGTTGTGGAGTCTGTAACCTTTTTTTTTCTAGGGTGGGGAATTATCAAATAACTTTTTCCGCTCTGAGTTTTTTTCTTTTTTTTCCACTATGAGTGAGTTTGTGTCAGACTCTTACTAACAAAAACCCATCAATGTTCCTTCAGTTGCCTAAGTTGCCTATGCCAGGGCAGAACACTCCCGAGACCCTTTTTTGGTGGGGTGGGAAATCGTCAAATGACTTCTCCCGCTCTGGGTGAGAGAAACCCACCCCAGTTCCTTCAGTTGCCTGAGTGCCCGGGGGCGTGGTAACTCTGTTTCGAATTTATCCGCGACCCCTGGGCAGAGTCCCGAGACCTTGGCAAGGAGTCTGTAGCCTGGCATTTATATTTTATACCACCTTAACATACATCCATGACGCGAAGCAAATCCAGAACGCCTACTTATTTATTGTTTCAACTAAAATGTAAATCTTTCTATGTTCTGTTATGGTACTTACGTCTTTGTCAGGATTAAGGAATGTGAAGATTATCATCATAACATAATAAGGTGTCCACCAGATCAGGAAAGCGGCCACTATGACCACAGACATCCTCAAGGACTTCATTTTTGCTCTATCAATAAGTCTTCTTCGATTCATATCAGGAGTGAAGTACTTCTCCTGTCTTCGCACCTCAGGCTTGAATACTTTTTCGCTCTCTGAAAAAGAAATTAGAAGTATTTACAAAGAAACTTTTTAATTAAAGATACAATAACTTTGGCATTTCGAAGAATCCCCTCTTTGAAATTTCAAAGTTATTGACAAAAACCTTTCATTTTATATTTTCCGATGTCATATAGTGATTCTCATAGCAAAATATTACAATACAAAAAATACAACCGACTTCCAAAAAAGAAAATACACTAAAAATTGAAAAAAATTCTTTAATTTCGGAAATTAGTGTTTGTATTCTGTTTTGTTTTTTTTTTCACTTTTTACTTGTTATACCCCAGAACTAAAACTAAATATCAAGGTGACGGCTGAATTCTAGGCAAGCGTGCTCCATCTTCGACCACATCATCGCTTACCATCAGGTGAGATTGTGGTCAAACGCGTGCATATCAACAATAAAAAATAAAAAAATTGATAACCTCAATAACATGGAACATGGAATTTGATAATAGGAGGAAACCAAAACGTCATCTGTGTATACATATTTTTTGTTTTTATTGATTTCTTTAAAAAGCACTTAATTAATTTTGATAAAATTTTGTATGGGACTACTATACCTCAGGAGTATACTCTTTCGAATTAAAAAAAGAATTTTGAAAATTGGTCTACAGTTGACAGAGAACTAGGTGAATATACTTATAATAAATACATACAGTCGAACATAGAAACTCATTCTTTTTTCGAAGTCGGTTAAAAAGATAAATTATGTAGATTTTTTAGCAGATTCTACCTAATTTACCACAGGCAGTTCGTTATGAAGTTCGTAATTGCTTGAAAATCGAACTTTGATTGGTATTAAACTTTCAACCTTATCAATTTTGTAAATGGGAACTTTTAAAAGAAACAGAAAAAACAGGCGAAATTTTAATAAAAAGCGTAATTGAAAAGTAACAGGAGACGCGTACCGACATGCTTCTCTTAAGTTTTAATAACAGCCCATTATTGATGTATTTCGTAAATTTTTGCGAGGTCTCAAAATGTTTCGTATCCAAAGTAGTAGGCAAGTGTCAGAAACGGCCGTTTTTGGCACTTTTGCCTATTACTTTGGATACGAAACATTTTGAGACCTGTTTTAACAACGTAAAAATTCTTTATCCTCTTTGTAACAAACGTGAAGTTGGATTTTTTAATATTTATTTTCTGTGCTATGCTACGATTTTTTATTCAATGAGGGCGCCACTGGACCGCGAGAAGGCCCTTAATTGAAATAAATAAATTTACAAAACCGATTGGTTTGGATAAAAACTTACATTTGACTGATGATTTGACTTTATTAAGGTTATTTAAGTTAAAAGTACGTTTTTATCCAGATGTTATTTTGACACAATAATCTCTGCCCGTAAATAAAATTAAAATAAGTAATTTTATATAACAGAAAAGATTGTTGTCTAAACTACGTGTGGACAAAGTAAGTACCCGTAGGTACTCGTACTTACTTTAATTTGATTTAAGAGAAGAGCTTTTTGTGGCTTTTTTTATGGGGGGTGTGTTGGAAATCATCCAATGACTTCTCCCGCTCTATGGTGGAGCGGAAGGGCGTGTCAGACTCTTACTGACTAAAACCCACCCCTGTTCCTCCCACTACTCGCCGTCCGCAGGCCCGGGTGCAGCAGGCTACGGTGGCCGGAGATCGTCTCGTGACGTCCTCCGCCCAGGGCGTCTCCTGCGGCGGCTGCTGCTGAGGGTTTGAGGGCGAGTCTGTTGTTGCAGCCTCTCCCTCACCCGTTCCGCCTACTCCTTCGCGAGCATTACTGCTTCGCAGAAGGAGGAGACTGCTTCCCATTCTCTCTCGCTCCTTACCATGGCCTGGACCAGGGCCGGGAGCGAGAGGTCGCTGCCACCGATCGCCTCCACGAGAACACGGCGGGGCTCCGCCCAAGCGGGGCAGTTCTCCACCGTGTGCTCCACCATGTCCTCTGGGCGATCCTCACAGTGGGGACACCCGGGTGTTTCCCTCCGCCTTATCCTACACAGAAACTTCCCGAAACTTCCGTGTCCGGTGAGGACCTGCGTCAGGCGGAAGGTGAGGACGCCGTGGCGTCTCTCCAGCCACTCCTCAAAGAGGGGCACTACCGCCGCAATGGTGGCGTGCCCAGAGCTTTTTGTGGCTAAATTACGTCTGAATTTTATTCCTAGAGACTTCATCCAGCCTAATATTATAATTATAACAGACAAATCATTAATATGTTTTTATAGAAACAATAATTAAACGACGGAGTAAACAGACGTTACAAACATTTGTTTTCATAATGAACTGTCTCCTTGGATTTGGTTGATATTTACCAACACTACGTACTACACGCACTACATTTCAGTTTGTTCGTATCATGACAGGCGGTACCATCTGTTACGGTTCTAAAGGAATATAACTTCTTTTGAATTAAGAGACAGGGCATTCGTTCACAGGTGTTCAAACTAAACAAAAGTTTGTTAAAACATTCGATTGTGAATATCTTCTTAAATATTGTAAAATTTTGTAATAATACGTTTAAGTAAGCGGACCACGTCATGTATGAAAGTTTTTGATGGTTATAGTTAGATGAAAGAAATGATAAAACATAGTAAATGCGTGGTTTTAGATTGTTGTAACGCGTATATTAAAAAAATAGAGTAGGTAGGTACCTCAATACGATTTTACCAAACCTTTTCTTTTTCTTACAAATAATCGTCTATTTCAAGGTTGTCTGCCTAGACCACCCACTCACCAATTGACGCAGTGCTTGTAATCACTATTTTCTAAATGTTATTTGTGAATGCTAAAAATCTCAAAAACAAATACCTCCAAATTATTGTATTTGATACCGTAAATTGTGTATTGTAATTGACTTTGCCTTTTCATTGTTGTTTATTGAACACTGAAGTTGAAAAGGGGAATCGGCAAGGTCCAACCTCATTAATTGCTCGGAAAATTTACTATTAAAAGCAGTACTAATTTTAAGTTTTCTAAGTGGTAAGCTCTGTGTAATTCACAGAAAGTGGTCCTTCTTTCGAATAGATGGTTTCCCAACTTTTTTAATTCTTTGGGCACAAGAGCTGGACCCAAAGTATTTAAAAAGAAAGTTTCCTAACTAACCAAGACAACTTTCAAGGCTAGTACCTACCCACTTATCATACGTTGCCAATATCAGAAAACTTTAAAAACTCCTTTAGCAATAACTAAAAAAATAAAAAAAAACTTTTTTACAAAAAAAACAACCGACTTCCAAAAAAAAAAATACACTAAAAATTTAAAAATAACTTTAATTTCGGAAGTCGGTGTTTGTATTTTATTTCTACGATATTTGACACCGACTTCCGAAATTAAAGTTATTTTTAAATTTTTAGTCTTTTTTTTTTGGAAGTCGGTTGTTTTTTTTTTGTAAAATAGTTTTTTATTTTTCGCTTTTTAGTTGCTATACCCCAGAACTAAAAACCCCAATAACATGGAACGTGGAATTTAAACATTTGGAGAACACAAAAACGTCATCAAGATATGCGTATTTTTCGATTTTGTTCAGTTTCTCAAAAAGCGCTAAAGCGACTTCGATAAAATTTATATGGGACCACCTCGGGAGTATATTCTTTCGGATAAAAAAAGAATTTTGACTATCGGTCAAAACTGACGGAGAAATGCGCGGACATACATAAAAAAAAAAAAACATACATACAGTCGAACATAGAACCTCCTCCTTTTTCGAAAGTCGTTTAAAAAATCATCCCTCTTTCCCTTGGTCACGGCATCACGCGTGAAGGGTTTGACCGATTTCGCTAATTCATTTTTTGTTGTGTTTCTTATTTTTAAGACAGTTGAGAGGACAATTAGAAAATTTCAGAAAACTTAACAATTTAGACAGGCCAACGTCTGTCGGGTCAGCTAGTCTGTCATACTTATTTTTAAGAGCAAAAGTTTAGGGATGGATTTTGATTCAATCAGATTCTCAATTTCCCCTAAGAAATGGGTGAAATATGGATCACAAAAGTCAACTGTTATACTAATGGGAGAATGAACAATATTATTTAAATTAAAAGTATGAATGGGTACTTACTAGCAATAGTTCTGACTGTGGAGACATACGTGGACACTAATATGACTAGAGGCAGTATAAACATGAAGATTAATGAGAGCGTAGTGTATGCTTGCTCCTGCCAGCGCTGCGTGTAGAAACCGTGTGTCACACACTGGTGGAACTCCTCGATGAACGGCCCTTGAGCCACTCTAAACACCACTGCCTGAAACAAGAGAACTGATGTTGCAGTTCTTGCTATCGCAAAGCAATGTTGCCACTGTGTGGCGATTTGGTTAGTAAAACTTTTTTACTTAGTAAAATTTATTTACATTGAGACATGACAATCAAAAACTGTTAAATAATAATCTCACTCTAGAACAGTGACAATTTTACCATGAACCCTAATCTATACAACTGTCTATCGTCAAAACACAGTAGGAAGTCTGGCTTACTGAAGCAACGGTAAATTGACTTAATAATTTCTTCGAGGGTGACTACAAAATAACTTAAAGCACAGTACAAAAAGAAAACCGAAACTTTAGTTAATCTGATCACGGAATTCTCCAGTAGCGAACACTTCAGTAAATGAGTTAGTGTGTTTTTAATTCTCTTAAGACAATTGTTAGTAGAACAAAGTAACCCTACATTTTAGTATCTCAAAGCAACTTCCTACTATGCAGTATAATAACTAAAAATACTTTTTAACAAAAAAAAAAACAAATGACTTCGATAAAAGAAAATACACATAAATAAAAAAATAACTTTAATTTCGGAAGTCGGTGTTTGTAGGTATTTTATTTCTTCGTTATTGGACACCGACTTCCGAAATTAAAATTATTTTTTAATTTTTAGTGTATTTTCTCTAGTCGGTTGTTTTTATTTTGTTAAAAAGTTTTTTTTATTTTTCACTTTTTAGTTGTTATACCCCTGAACTAAAAACCCCAGTAAAATGGAACGTGGAATTTAAACATACTCATAATTGGAGAAAACCAAAACGTCGTCTATGTATACGTATCTTTCGTTTTTGTTCAGTTTTTCAAAAAGCGCTCAAACAATTTCGATAAAATTTATATGGGACCACCTCGGGAGTATATTATTTCGGATAAAAAAAAGAATTTAGAAAATTGGTACAAAACTGACATAGAAATCGGTGGACATACATAAAAAAAAATACATACAGTCGAACATAGAACCGATCCGATCATGAACGTAAAATCGAAATAGATATGTGACGATCTTATAATACCCTTTTGTTTACCCTTGTGTCCCTTTTGTTTTGTTTGCCTCGTGGTCGCAAGCACGACTGCTGAGCGTGGGGGCCTGGGTTCGATTCCCGGGTCGGGCAAAAAGTGCTTTTGGATTTTTGACTCACCGGTGAGTTTGACAAAAAAAAAAAAATTTAAGAGAGAAAAAAAAAAAATCGGCTGTCAACCCGGGTTGTCGTCGGGGTTCAATTTGACAACCTGGATTTGGCCGCTGGGGCAGAAGGGTTAAGAATGACTTAACAGTGACTAATAGCTGCCCGGTGTTTTTTAAGTTAGTGGTGTGACACCCCCATGCCTTAGAAAGAAAGTAAAGCCGTTAGTCCTGCGCCAGATCTCTCCCCGGTCGTGTCGGATTGCCGTCCCAACGGCAAATATTGTTAATTGTTAAGAAATTGTTTTTTATTTTGTTGTTTCTATGTTACTTATTACTTTCTACACAATGTATATTGGTTAGAAGTAAATGAATTATGTAAGTTCATATTTCACTATCGCAGAATTGATCATCACGGGTTAAGAACTTAAACGTTTTGTTCGTGAGATATCATTATTAGTACAAATTAATAGATCAGTATTGATAGATCAGTTTAAATAAATATTATGATGTAATAATATTACTAAAACACAACGTCTTTAGAAATAAATTGGTGTAAAAATATTTCTGATCAACGCTCTAAAGACATTTTTTCAATAATAATTCATATTTCTTAGTATTAGCGTTTTATTTTTCAAAGTTTCTACTAATTTCACCGAATATTTTTAAAATCACGTTTCAAAATTTTTGATACTAAAACTTTAAATTACTAACTTGTTTGCAAAACTGACATAGAAAATATCTTAGACAGTAGGTACTGTAACACAATCGATGCAATGTAACTTCCTTACTAAATTTGAATAGGTTACTTCTAGGCAAGCGTGCTCCATCTTCGACCATAATTATTATCGCTTGCCATCAAGTGAGATAGTGGTCAAACGCGTGCCTATCATCAATAAAAAAAAATTGTATGGGAGTACCCTTTACCTACATGTATACCATTAAAGAATTTATATTGTGAGACCGCTTCGGCGCGTGAACGTGAACAATTTGTAGTGACAAAGTTACAGTTTCCAGAATCAATACAGGTGGAATTTATGCCTCGTCCATATTACGTTTCACAAATATTTCTGAAAACCCTTTAAATTATCGTCTATTTACACATACCAATTCTGAATTAAGAATATTCACAGGTGTCAATACCTTTACACGACTGTTTCTTTACTGCTTCTATTGTTAGCAATTATTGCTGGATACGTAAGATTTTCCATGAATATCATCAAGGACGCCAAGTCAATTGACTCACAATTTATTACAACGACAATATACAAACCGAATCATTAATTAATACAGAAAGGCTGAATGAACAAAAACTACAAAAGGAACAAACAAAATATATTAACATAGTTTCAAAAATGTTTCGTGTCACTAAAAAACAAAATATATTGCAGGCGCCCGCAAATTAACGTTCCAGGCATACCAACTGTCCACCCAAAACCCAAAAAAAAAGGTCACGGGTCTGTTTAAAAGATACACCGCGGCCCCGGCGCAGGAAACTGAAGGGATACGGGTGGGTTTTAGTAAGAAAGAAACTGACAGGCCCTCCCGCTCTACCCAGATTGGGAGCAGTTAATTGATGTTTTCCCACCCAAAATAAATAAAAAGCAAACCGACTATCAAAGACCAATAATTCAGGTCGGGTCACAATGTGTTTTTCACAGCTTGTCGTTAAGGACCATGATTTAGATATTTCATTAACACATTTTGCTCGTAAATGCTATACTTGCATAATTTGTAATAAATCCAGCTTATTAGGGAAAAGCAAACGATTTTTTCCTGAAAAAAGGTGCAATTATGTTAACGAAAAGGGCTGTTTTGTTACCCTTGGATGGGGAGATATTATTTTGTCCTCTAAAATACTTAAGCTGTGTCACAACATTTGTTTAGGTGTAAGTAACCGGCTTTGGGTGTGTGTTCAACTATACTAAAATAACACTAACCAAATCGTTTTATTGTCAAACATATGGAAGCATCAAAGAAAGATTCAGTGGAAAATTTTCAGGAATAATATTTTGGTCAACTTACCTTTAATCGTAAAATGCTTTAACCGTTTCGACAGAATTTCCGTAGAATAATATATAATAGATCGATCGGGATTTTTACTTAAAACTAAAATGGATAGCAGATATTTGCGTGGAATAACGGCATGATAGCTTAGGTACTAAATGAAGTATACAGCACCATTTGGTAATATACTGCATGTATTCATGAATATACGAAGACAGTACCTACACTTGTACATTAGAGCCACGTAACTCTGATCAACAGCATTGTTGAAATAATAGAGCTTTATATTGTTCAACCATGTAGTTCGTTTTACGTTTCTGTATCGAAATACAGTGCGTCTCAAAAAAAAAAAAAAAGGTTGAATTAATATCGATTCTTTTTTCTTGCTTTCATCCTAGTGTATTAAAAAATATATAACGTTTTACTGTTTGCGTCTATTCCAATAAAACAAAAAGATTAATGATGGCTAAAGCCCCTCATTAGCAGACACAATTAAAAACCTATTGTCGCGTCTCCTTAAGGTGAATGCTCCAGGGTAACCCGCGAAATTCAAATGTTCTTACGTTTTTTGCAATTATCAAAATGGGATTTGCGGCCGTAGCAAGTAGGTAAGTATTTATAGAATTATAATCATTAAAATCATCAATACATCTCTCTCAGTTACAATTATTGATGCAAATTAGGCATCAATAATTGTAATTGTAGAAATATGTCATGATTTCATGGAATATTTAAATTTGGTATCAAATCTAACTGAGAGAGTTGTAATGATGATTTAATGATTATAATTCTATAAATACATACTTGCTACGGCAGCGAATCAAATTTTGACCAAGATACAACCTGACACTGACCTGCAAATTGCAAGAAACGTAAGAAAATTTTGATATCGCGGGCTTCCCTGGAGCTTCCACCTTAAGGAGACGCGAGGGGCCTGACGGATTAATCGGTGTCAACAGTTAAAAAAGTGACACCAAAAACGCGGTTTTGACAACAATAACATGCATTAAAAAAAAAATGGGGTTTGCGTGACCCTTCAATTTTGTTAGAAAGATAATAAGATAAGAAATTGTAAACATTCATTTTTAACCGACTTTCGAAAAAGGAGGAGGTTCTATGTTCGACTGTATATATGTTTTTTTTTTTTTTTTTATGTATGTCCGCCGATTTCTCCGTCAGTTGTACACCGATTTTCAAAATTCTTTTTTTATCCGAAAGAATATACTCCCGAGGTGGTCCCATATAAATGTTATCGAAATTGCTTAAGCGCTTTTTGAGAAACTGAACAAAAACGAAAAATACGTTTACCTCGATGACGTTTTGGTGTACTCCAAATGTTTAAATTCCACGTTCCATGTTATTTGGGTTTTTAGTTCTGGGGTATAACAACTAAAAAGTGAAAAATAAAAAACTTTTTTACAAAAAAAAACAACCGACTTTCAAAAAAATACACTAAAAATTAAAAAATAACTTTTATTTCGGAAGTCGGTGTCAAATAACGAAGTAGGTATTTTTTAATTTTTAGTGTATTTTTTTGAAAGTCGGTTGTTTTTTTTTTAAAAAAGTTTTTTTCTATAAAAGGTTGTCTGGTTATTTTTTTATATATAAAAAATCAGCAAAATATCGAATAAAATTCAAATTTTCTTGAAAAAAACGCGTTTTTTTTTTAATTTGGTGATTTTTATTAACCAGTTATTATTACCCGTTATTTAGCATTGATTGATAGCCATCATTATTCTTTTTGTTTTAATGAAATAGACGCAAACAGTGAAACGTTATAAAAAATGACAAGTAAAAACCTAAAAAAATCGATATTCATTCAAAGATGTTTTTTTTTTAGGTAGGTATAATAATATATATATTATGCCAAATAAATATTGTGCTCATGTTTCACACATTTTCGTTTGTGCATTTATCCAGGGACAAGATTTATAGGTTTTTATTTGTTTTAGCACTAGCGAATTTTGAGGCTCCTAACTAGCTCACTGATTCGGATTTAGAATATCATGATTGCTTTTACAATCCTGGCATTTTTGGCCTTCGCATTATGCAGTAGCAGTAGCAGTAGCACAATGCGAATACAAAAAGAAGGGAAAATTGTGACTGCTGGTGAGTAAGATCTAGGAACGTGATAAGACAAATGTCACGAAAATGGAAACAAACTGATGTGAGATGGTAGTGCAGCTTCTTGTCTTTAAATTATTCTTCTTGTATTTAATAATTCAAGTAGACTACTGTAGAACAGAGAGAAAGAAGGTTTATATTCCCATTACAATACGAGTATATTGTGTAGAGAGGACGGAAATGTATTACCGATTACTTCAAGCTAAAGCGCTAGAAATTCTATAAGTCTCGCTACAAAATTTCCTTGTGTGATTCGATCCCTATGGAATACAATAGACCTTGCGATTTATTAAACGACATAGAGGTACAGATTTTATAATCTCTCAATATACTGTGAAAAATTTGTGCACCGCATTTCTGTGTCAGCTTAAATTTAGATTTTATTCACTTGTTCTCAGTGTGTTACTATTACGTTCGGAATAAAATTTTGTTTTCAGGAATGTAACCGTATTTTCATCAGTGCAGTCTTACTATCAACCTCGCTAAGTCTTGTCAATACAATACTCGTAGCGTGGCGGCGCTCCTGTGTGTGTGAGTTAGCCCTTACAAGAAAACATTGATTCTGACAAAGAACAAGCGAGAACAAAATTCATGATTTGTTTTTATTGGCATGAATCGAGTTTTATTTAGTACCTACGGCAATATTCGGTTTATTGTGTCCCCAATAAAACGAATTGAGGGAGATTTTATGTATTTTCGTAGAATTTGATTTTTATAGGAATTTAACTTCATCTTAAGAAGATGAAGTTAAATTCCTGTTAGAGTCAATAATGGCAGATGGTTTAAGAACTTCTTTTATTTCTTCTTCCGTCATCTAAACTATGTATCTATGTAGTTTAAATCATCTTCGTCAAAGTTATTAAAGAAGCTATTGCTAAGCTACTATGTCACCTAATTACTTTTATGTTGTGTGTATTTTTTGGGGGTGGGTAATCCTCCTATGACTTCTCCCGCTCTGGGTGGAACGGGAGGGCATGTAGGACTTTTAACTAAAACCCACCCCTGTTCCTTCCTTGCCTGAGTGCCCTAGGGCGCGGTAACTTTTTTTCGAATTTATCCGTGACCCAGCAACAACCTACCTGTGATTGAATTAGATAAGAGTTATATTGGTTATTTAATAAATATCAGGTATGTATAAATAATACCTCTTGTTAGATTATTGTAATTTTCTATAATATTCTCGATAGTACAGTAATATCATCTACTGGAGAAGTCAGTCTAGATGATTTCCCACCCCCAAAAAAAAGAGTATAGTGGTCGTATTGTGGAGAATGTGGTTCGTAGTCTATCCTTCAAGCATATTAAAGAGGGCTGAGAGAAAGTGACATTCTATCAGCAATACCTTTCGACAGTGGTTAGAAAATACTTGTCGCTAAATTGATATACGCTGTTGAAATTTATGAGTAGTGCTCGATCCCAAACATTTTAGCATTGATATCGCAGATTTAATGTCACTTTCTCTATAGCCCAAGATAGAAATTAACTATTTTTTGACATCATAGCCAGAAACCGTCGACCTTGATAGAATTAAAACACCAAGTGAGAACCATAAACAAATTCTTGTTTTTAAAGTTATACTTCTTTAGGCACGTTATGAAAAAATCATGAGAGTGAAATTTTAAGATGCGCGCGCATCACTGTCACATAAAATTCACAGGTTGAAGTTAGCTAGAACCGATCCACCCTGAAGTTATGGTCTGTGGTTCATGAAGAATGATTGTTTTCCTTTTGTAAACTTTGTGACAGTTTGGTTTTTTATCTTGTTAAGCCAAAGAAGTGTAACTTTTTACGTGCGTACAGAAGTTCAAACACACTTTTTTTTTCACCAACCGGAAAACAGTAAAATAAAAAATAAACAAATCTCAGGCGGTCTTTTACCTAAAAGCAAATATTATATGGACCATTAGATGTATTTTCCTATGACTTTGATCATGACAATACCAGACTCTTAAGAAATTTTTAACTTGCCATTGACCTATAAATTTATTTGGTTATAATGTTTATTATAACGTATGTTTTACTGACAAATACCAAAAAATAAATTTCCCTCATATGGTACGGAACCCTAAATGTGTTAAGTCCGTCACGCAATAAAATTAGAAGGCAATTTTAAAGTGAAATGATATCAATTCAACATTCAGTACTACATAACTACATGTCACAGAAACCGGTTTCAAAGTGAATAATGTTCTGTTTCACAAAAGGAATACATATTGATATTTTATTTGCTTTCCTTTCATTTAATTTCAATACAACGAGCCTATTGCCATCTATTGCTAATTTAATAAGATTAATTGTTGATACCGCTACGAAAAAAGGTAAGGGAGGCTCGTGTAATGCATTAAGTTTGCCTTTGTACAGTGACAACATAGAGTTTTAATTAATAAAGAATATGTTGCAAAAAAATGCACGCTAACAAGATCTTATTATTTTTTTGTGCCGTTTGGGTTGAAACACTAGGGACATGGGGTTCTGAAGCTCATCGAGTTTTTTGTGACATAAGCAAGCAGTCGACTCTTCACGTGTCTACAGGGCTGGCTTTTTTCAGCCAAAGAATCGGCTTTGTCATTTAACGTGGCAATACTGGCAATGTTCTAAATATTTTTCCCATTTACAGTGAGGTGGAGGGGGATTTGCGATGCCCAAGTTTTTCATCGCCTCCTCTTTTTATGCCGCTTGTACATAATTCATTCATTATTTATAAATACTTTTTCATATAATAGCTTGTATTTACCAAAATAATAGATCTAATTAACAACAGCTTATAGAAACATTTTCTCTCGCTCGTTTATTATATTATTATGGTCATCGATACATCTTTTATCATCACCAACTATAATAAATATAACGAAAGGTTCGTCTTGCAAATTATTTTTAATATCATACCGTTCCACCTGTGTTCTTTATGAGGAAATCTTAGTTAAATACAACTAATGAATAGAACAAAACAAAGAAAATATAACACTCTAGGCTTTATAGGCAACAATGCGAACGACCAATTATTTTAATTCAGTTGGTTACTAACTTTACTTAACGCATCAAGTCCCTCATTAGCAGACACAATTAAAAACCTATTGTTATGTCGACGCGCGGGGCCTGACGCGTTAAATAAAAAATCGGGTTGTGGCTGTGTCGTGGATACTCTACTGCAGCTGTGTGTGTTTTAAGTGAATACGTCTACGTAAAGGGTAATATTTTCTATTGCAACATTTTATATCCCTAGTGTTCACGAAAGAAATCAAGTAAATAAAACATTACTGTTATTATTACTTTTCATTCGATCATATGGGGTGTTATGGATATCATTAGATTGCTCTTGAAGAGTTTTTTCTAATCGTATACGTTACTACTAGTTTGATTGATCTTTTTGACGAGTTTAAGCATTACAAATTTATTATATTTGTTTAATTATTTATTTATTTATTAAACTTAAAAACACTATCTTTACTAAAAAGTGGTCTAACTGTAACTATTCAAAACTATTATGTTTTATTCACATAATTAATAAATCTTGACGAGGACTGTCGAATGAAACTAAAACGAACGTCGTTGCTTCTCTGAGTCAAAAGTTATACTAACTGTAAATCTCGAAACACAGCAAAATTACCTCAAAATCGCTGGCGCTTCCCCCTCCACCGCACGCGATGCGTCACAGCTAACCAATGCTGTAATTAAATTTTGGATGGAGATGATAGATAACGTAGCTGCAACCCCAAACTGTATCCCCCGATTTTGATATCATGGGGTTTTTTGAATTGCCACCCACTATGGAAGCAAATTAAAAGACTTATTCACGTCAAGAATGAAAAGTTGAAGTATTTTTCTCATAAAGTGACATTGTAAAGTAATTATTTGATATAGTGATTTGCCACCATCATGGGAGCCCAGTGGGACCTCCCACTTGTTATTCCTGCTCCCAATTGAATTAGTCTTATTATTAGGTAATCAATCAATTATTACTAACACTAGTCTGTAAGCTCGCAATTGTACTAACATTATGGATGTAAAATGAGTCCGAAATAAATGATTTATTATTATTATTATTATACACACAGTAGACAGAGCAATTGTTTAAGGAAATACCTTTATTTTGCTTACAGCTGAGGAGTCTATTTCTCTGCTGGTGTCTGTGCTTCCGTATACTCGTAGCTACATAGATCCTGGGGGACTTTTAGTCACTCAAGCAAGAGTAAGCTTCTTCCTTCGTTATCGACAACATAATAGCTTACGATCAGCCCCTCTAGCTAAATAAATACTCGTAATTTTTATAATACCGCTAACGCTAACACTTCGTGCAAGATGTATGGCAACGACATTACTGGGGTTTGATTCACGTGACAGTTCTCTCCGCAGGTAACGTCGTTACCATACATTTTGCAGGAAGTGTTAGCGTTTGCGCTATTCTATAAGTTATTTGGCTAGACGGGCAGGTGAGAAAGTGAGCCTATCAATAAAACAAAAAGTAAATAAAATAAGTTGAACACATTTTACTTTTCATAGTAGGTACTGAATACGACTGTATATAATATAATACATATGCTTAGAACGTGTATGTATGTTAAATGTGTGTAAAAATAAATTGTCAAATTCTGAGTAACATTTAAAACCAATACCTTGGTATTTCAATAATTACAGTTTCATAGTTTGAACAGCTGTTTTAGATTTATTTTTCTTAACACGAAAATGAATGGCTAAATTAAATCACATGGTTGGATTTCCAACTCGCCGAGGGTCACGCGGATATTTAAATCAACAGTGAATTGAAGTCTAGGCATTCATTACGGTGTTTTCTAGAGTCAGTCAAAATCATCTATGAATGTTACATACTTATATGCCCTGCACCATTCATACGATTATCGTGAAATAGTTGTAAAGATATTTCCATATTAATTATTATGCGTTTATGTTTTCATTCGTGAACACAAATTCTCATTTACGAATTAATTTAAACGTTTAGTTGAGAAAAATATATTGTTAGTTTTATGAAATTAAAACAATACTGTGTACTGTGTTTTAAAATCAATGATTCGTAAAAAAATGCATAAATCTTTTGCCTTTTCCTATTCCTACCATTCTAGGAGGTCTTTTGTCCATCTTTCCTTTTTCGTTCTCATGATGTGACCAGTTCAGTTCCAGTTGAGTTTTTTTTTTTAATTCTAAAGAAACATCGTTTACTTTTATCTTTTCTCTTATTTTTGAAGTCCTGTCTCGTAGCCTTATGTTGAGCATGCTTTGCTCGATACTGCGTTGGCCGATTGCAAGTTTTTGGTTGGGTGTGCTCGTAGCAGGACAAGTTTGACCCCCATAAGTTAGACACGGGAGAATAGACGTGTTATACAGTTTTCTTTTCACTGATATAGTTATTGTTTAATTTAAGACTATTTCTTTTACCGACCAGCAACGTTTCCAAGTGTTGCTTAGACTTCTGTCTATTTCTTTTGTATGTTGGTACTTTATTGAAATCAGAAATCCCAAATATATATATTTATCAACATAATCAATAACTTCTTGTCCTATTTCTAGGTTTTCCTTTATTGCATTCATCATTACTTTGGTCTTCGCGGGATTTATTTATAGATCTGCTATTCTGATTTCAGTATCTAATTGCTGTAACCTAGTTTATGGTCTGGTAACTCTGCAAATATCATAATGTCGTCAGCAAATCTGTGGTATTAAGGTTCGTTCCATTTATATTATCTCTACATATTATTAGATCAAATTCTTTTTCCTCGTCTGTCTGACTCCGCTAACTCGTCGTAAGCCACACAACTGGTTTCATAGCGTTTTTCATTAATGCCCCACTACCGGCCAAGTAGCGCCCTCATTGAATAAAAAATCGTAGCATAGCATAGAATATAAATATTAAAGAATCCTACCTCACGTTTGTTACAATGAGGATAAAGTATTTTTACCTTGTTAAAACAGGACTCAAAGTGTTTCGTATCCAAAGTATCAAGCAAAAATGTCAAAAACGGTCGTTTTTGACACCTTTGCGGGCGCTTTATAACCTCAATAGTAAAAAAAAAATGTTTCATGGATAGTCGAGTATGACGTAATGCAATGAAAATATCCTTTGCAAAAAATACAGTGGACAGTTCTCTGTCCACTGTATTTTTGGCAAAGGATATTTTCATATAAAATAGAATAGTAAAAATAGTTAGATATTCAAAAATAAACTTTGGCTTCCAACATCTCTCTTGTTTCAGCGATAGCAACATTTTTTTTAAAGAATTCGATATAATTAGCATTTTATTAAAACTTTGACCGGACAGTTATTTAATTTATTTTGTATATTCTGGATAATCTAAAGAAAGCCCGGCAAATAAATGCCTATTCGCATCGTCAACACAACTATTATTTTTAATTCTCATCCTTATTTGAAGCTATCTCAAATCGTAGTCAGTCCGCGTCTTAGAAAGAGCGATAAGCGAGGAGGATTTTTGTATATAATTTGTGCCCACTAGCGTGCCCTGTCTCAGCACGGAGTCGAGACGGGT
The DNA here is from genome assembly GCA_951329385.1 of Polia nebulosa. Lineage (NCBI taxonomy): Eukaryota > Metazoa > Arthropoda > Insecta > Lepidoptera > Noctuidae > Polia > Polia nebulosa. The sequence continues at coordinate 21,384,942 of OX589601.1, read as the reverse complement.
CGCTAGTCACTAGTGCCTACATAAAAACGTAAGATTCACGATTTCAGTTTCAAAGTATTTCACTCTACTTCACCTTACACACCGACACCGATATCGATTCAAATATGCAATTAATTTTAAGAACAACATCAATACCAATACTGATAGACCGTATCTTTTTTTATTTTGTGGGGTGGGAAATAGAATAGAATAGACCGTATCTGTGTTCCGATGGTATCCATAACACGTCTAAAGTCAGTCAGTATGTCTGTAGTGAGTTAATAATGGTTTTCCTTAAGTACGTGTCGCTTTAATATTATTTCTTCTGCAATACTTATGTGCTCTAACACATAATTTTTAACCGACTTCCAAAAGGAGGAGGTTATCAATTCGCATGTTAGTATTTTTTTTTATGTATGGTCGGACATAACTCCGTCATTTATAAACAGATTTGCAAAATTCTTTTTTTTTTTGTTCGTAAGGGCTTTATTTCGAAATGGTCATAGTTAAATTTCATATAGATCTGGTGATGAGTTTCGGAGACAAACAACGGAACTCTTCAAAAAATGACAGCAAATCAACTGCGATTGCTCTAATCGTATGTCTATGTAGTGTTAACACAATTTAATGGGGAACCACAACAAAAAAGTGAAAAATAAAAACTTTTTTACAAAAAAATAGAACCGACTTCCAAAAAAGTGTAAAAAACGAGGACACAAAACCAGAAACACCTACTTCCGAAATTAAAGTTATTTTGCACTTTTTTTGGAAGTCGGTTCTATTTTGTAAAAAAAAGTTTTTTAAAAAGTTAAGACATCTAAGTTTTAAATGCTTTGGATATCAAAATGTGGGAAAAGTTAAGCAGCCTCTTATTTACTTGACATTTAAGTCACTATCTTGACACAATGAAAACAAAAAAGTATCGCAAGGAACTTCGTGAAAGCTATTAATGATCACTGACCTGTGGCACACTTAAGACGAGACTCAGCACCCACGCGATAATTACAAGCCGTCCGCTCCTCGTTGCAGTGGCCATACTCCGCATCGGATACTTCACCGCGAGCCATCTGTCCACTCCGATAAGCACGAGTATGAAAGTACTGAGGTACAAAGCAAACATCTGTAAGAACTTGAACAATTTGCATGCTATGTTCCCGGCGTACCATTGCACCGTAAAGGACCACGCTGCTTCGCCAGCGATACAAAAAACAGTCACCAACAAGTCAGCTATACTCAGTTGAAATATCAAACTATATATCGCTGTCCAAGACGGTCTGGCTCTACCTCGACTCCTTTTACCTCTCTGTATACTTATAATCGTTGCTACATTCCCAAAGAACGATAAAACAGCCATAGCCGAAAGTACGCTTGCTCTGATAAGAGTGCTTTTAGTCAAAACTGGGGCATGATCCAAACACATGACTTGAGTGCCATTATATACGAAAATGTTATTCGTGAACTCATCCGCGTGCGAGCCATTGAAGAGAAATGTTTCCAGACACTTTTCTGCAGGCCATATAGTATAGCTTGTAAGAACAGTTTCAGCCGAACTGAATTCACTGTGAAGAGCCAACTCGCTCGGGTAGAGTGCGTCTTCGTCATATAATGTGGTATTGTTGCCTGCGCTGTCCATGTTTCGTCATGCGTTTTCAACAACTTCGTCGCTAATCTGAAACAAATAAATTGAGCGTATTATTATATGACATCGTTCTAACAATGGTACAAAGACCTTGAAAATAGTTTGGGTTTATTCTATTGTTCCGTAGATCTACGCGATACTCCATTTAAAAATACGCACTTATTCCTAATACTTCATTAAAGCAACCGATTCTGAATTGAGTTGTAGATTAGCTTAAACAATCCTTAAATGACGTTCTTTTACCGTATGTTGGGAACCGTGGTAAATGATAAACGGACGTCTGCCTCGGTTTATTTCAAAGTTGCTGAAATGACCATCTAATGCTTTAGTTAACGGTTGCCTCAGAGTGTACTTAAATTGTATCTCAACTTACAGATTAGATCCTTTGTAATAGTTAGTTGAACGGAGTTTCATAGAAACATTGATTATTTATTTATTTATTAATTTATTTATTTACTTATTTATTTATTTAGTACACATACAATCAATTTTTACAGGTAAACCCAATGTGTGTGTGTGTGTAGAGGCTTTACAGCTGTTTGGAATTGGATTTAAAACCAATTTTTTTTGTAGAAAAATAAAAACAGAGGCCTGAAATTGTAGCTTTATTAAGGTTATCATAAAATTCCTAAAAGTCATAGTAGGTATCATTCTGTGTGAAATACAAAACTTATACATGCACGCTGCCTCAAAACTAATAATATTTTACCCTTAAACTAAAGCGTGGAAATCACGCTCTACATGACAAAACATGTTCCTACTCGTATATTATCTGAAGCAAACTGTTTGAATATTTGTTTTTCGTCCCCAAGCATCACCGTACTTATCTCAAATATGTGGAATGTTATAATATACTACAACCTCCAACAACAACCTCTTTATTACATATTCATGAATGTAGAAGTATATCTCTATAGCCAACTTGACAATATAAATACAATAAATATTCATAGTGGTCGTATATTTTTAAATTAAAATATATACAGGATGTAACGGAAGGGTGTGGTCATATTTTAAGAACTACATCTGCCCATCGATATGAACAACACCTACAAAGTACCTGGGACTTTACACTATCTGTTCCAGTGAGTGTTGCGCATGAGCAAGGTTCTAAGGGGTTTGAGCATGTGTGAGCAGTTATATAAAAGGTATCTGACGGTGTGGTATTACGACGTATTGCAAAAGGAATGTAGGTGGTTTTCTGTAGGTTAAGTGTGAGAAGATTTGAGTTAAGCCATTCCTTTACTTGAGCCAGAGCCACTTCTGCTTTTGTTTTTACTATATCCCAAGTAAGTCCTTGCACTAGAATTGCAGTGTCATCTGCCTTTTCCCAACTATCTTGGAGTCGGCTTCCAATCTAACCGATCTTACTCTCAGCTTCATGTTTGTGCACGCTATTTGTTAAGACTACGTTCGGAATCACATGAAATAGGTTGAGCATAATATAATTTACCACTTCATAATAGTGTTGATATTGTTTGCTCTTAGAGAAGACAATACATACAGTCGTTAGTGTCTAAAAAGTTTTTACTCTAGCTAGTAAAAAAAAAAATCTGCTTAGCCTTTTCCCAACTATCTTGGGGTCGGCTTCCAATCTAACCAATCTTACTCTCAGCTAGTAAATAAAAACGAATAAAACATATTACAACTTGAAGGAATGCTTCCAAAACAAAAGAATTTTGATAAATTCAACTTTGCAAATAATTTTCTTCCTTCGTCATTTATCTGAAACTAAGGTTGACAGATAAACGGATTACGGACAAACGCAATTTCTTAGTCGCATGTTTACTACTAAAATCTTTTAGGGGATTCATTTTTATTTAGAAAATAATTGTTACTGATCAAATTGTCTCAATAGCTTTATTTGTTTTTGGAAAGTAAGGCCAAAATACATTTTAATTTATAAAAATCTTTGTAGGAACTCATAATGGAGGCAAATAATATTATACTAGCCTGTGACTGCTGCACTGCGAGTAAAGCCATATTCTGTTCTTATTTATAAGTGTGGCACGAACATTAATAACTGCGCTTGCTCAAGACGGGTTTAATATGCTTTTACCGCTATTTCTTACAAATTTTATATTCTATAACTATTGTTTAATAATACTATTTTTTTTTATTTGAGGTGGGTTTGCTCTTGACTCTAGTCTAGTTCAGAGGTGACAGAGACAGAGTCGACGATGGAGCAAGCTTACCCAGAAGAAGCCTGTTCACTCTAACTCTGAAGAGATTAGGGTTGAATGCGTTCAGAAACACGGACGCAGGTAGAGAGTTCCACTCCTGTGATGTGCACATTATGAAGTCGTTTGGAAATGCTTAGAGCGAATTGGTGGAATAGGAACAAGGTAGGGATGGTAACTTGCTGTGCGTCTAGAAGTCCGATGGTAGAAAGGGGCTGGTGTGATGAGGCCGTGGTGTTCTTGGACACACTCTCCGAAGTATATTCTGTAGAGGACCGACAAGCAGCCAACCTTGCGGGGATGAGCCAAGCTGTGAAGCTTGGCATCCACCAGCTTTACGTCCCCAATGTCCTCTTAGCTCTGTGTTCCACCAAGTCAAAGGCAGCAAGTTGGTATTTACCTGAGCCATCCCAAAGGTGGCTACAATATTCCATGCAGGATCGGACTTGTGCTTTGTAAAGGGTTAAAAACTGTCCAGGCGTGAAGTATCACCTCACTCTATTTAGGATGCCCAGCTTTTTGGCCGTAGTTTGGGCTTTGTATACAATGGTGGCGCCGAGGTTGAGACTGGATGTCAACTCCATGCGGTTAGGAGCTCGAGCCGATCAGTTACAGGAACAGTTATACCCCGAAAAGTGAAAATTCGGACGAAATGACTCCTTTTTGCGGTAAAAAGACATGCCTGTATTCTAGTGGTATTAAAAGAGACCAGATTGTCATCACCTTATCGAAAACCAAGGCCAGAAGGTCAAATTTGTCCGCTATACCAATGCTTCTCTCAAGGAACAAACTTCATCGTCGCCGGTTTTTGCGCTGGAAAAGTATCTCTCTGAAACCGTACTGTCATCTGCGTACCCAACAATATCAAGCTAAAGTAGGTTATTGATATGCAGCAGGAAACGAGTTGCAGAGAGAACAGACCCCTGAGGAACTCCGGCATCAATAACCATGTGATCAGAGTAGCAGCCGTCAACGACTACTTGGATCGACCGTTTACTAAGGAAGTGTAATATCCAGTTACAAAAATCAGCCGGTATGCCATAATCAGGATTCATACAAAACAAACGACGATCGTTCCTCAAACCCAACAAGCATTAGGTTCACACTCCGATTAATCGGTGGCACGATTCCACATGTTATCCCCTAACGATTTCCTGGAACTATGTATATGAACTTGAACTCAGGACTGCCGCGTGATCCCGAGTGATGGTAAAGCAATTAGTAACTGGAACCTAAACGCATAATTACCTATATAGCGTCAACTGGGCCAACAGACAGAACAATGTTTTTATGGGTTCATGCACGTGTATTACAGATATAATTAAGGTAGTTATATTATTGCGATGGTTTTAAATGCCACTGTGAAATGTGATTTCTTTGAATTTTGTGGATGATTTATGTGTTTCAAATAATTATGCGTTTTAAGTCTGAAAACGTTTCATCAGTATCTTAATTTTGAAACATATTCGTAAATCAGTGCGGGCCTATTAAATTAATCGTAGTCTGTTAATGAAAATTTAAAAACTACAATCAAAAAATTGTTGACTGTGAGTTTCGTTAATTATTGGTTATTAATTTAAATTCAGTTTCCCTGAAGTGAACAGGATCATCTAATTTAAATGCTAAAGACATTTCACGGATTTGTTACTTGAAACCCACATCAGTTTTAAGTACTTTACAATCCCTTCAGCTGAAAATATACAACGTTTTGAATTAATTAACGTATTGTGCAAAGTATGGTTCCTTGAGGCTATTATTAACTTAAACATTTATTTGAACCCTAATTTTGCTTATTTGGGTTTCTGTTCACGAATTTGGAACTGACGAAATAATAATACTCAAACAAATTATTTCATTGCGATATTAACACAATAAGAGTACAATAGCTGTAAACTAAGAAGAAATAGGTAAGCCAATCAAATGAATTCGAGTGTCTTTGAAGTTTGAAAATAACTTTAATTATCATTAATAATGTCTTGTTGCCTTTTATCACATTTGGTCGTTGATTGAGCCTGAACCTCCAATTTATCCTCGTGGCAAATCTCGTGTGTGTGTGTGATTGGCTTTTGTTTTTCCGTTGAACCATCGCAGTATAACATGACCACTGGTATCGTTAGGTTTTATGCAAATGTCGACCAAAACTTAGTACCTATGTTTAATCAACAATTTCTAACAATTTTTTATTTAACTTGCAATGTTTGTATGTATATTCGGGTCAAATCTTGTCTCTTATCTCGTGGAGTTGCACACAATGCATCTTTATGATTAACATGACCAGAATCGACATCCAGGACTAGCTCCAGATATATTATTAACTCTTCAATGCCCAACAACACGGACACGAAATGTGTACAAAAATTCAGATACCCGGTATAAAAGCCTCTAAAAAAAAGGTTTCTTAACTTTAAACTTATTTTAATTTTTCTAGCCTGTACTGTCCCACTGCTGGGCAAAGGCCTCCCCCAAATCCCTCCAGAAACTCTTCTTCTGGGCTTTTTCAAACAAGCCCTTGCGATACGTGTCAAGGTCATCTCGCCACCTCTTTCATGATCGACTTTGGTGGCACCGCCCATTTTCAGGCACCCATTGCGTGGAGCCTTCTGCCCAGTGGACGTCGTCGTGCATGCGGCCGATGTGACCCGCCCAATCCCACTTAAGCCTGGCAGCCTTCTTGCCTACGTTCACTATGCCCGTTTTGGAACGCAGCGTGGTGTTCAGAATGCTGTCATGTCTGTTTACTCCCAGGACGCTGTGTTCCCATGATCTTTGGTAAACTTCAAGGCAGAACTTTTGCGAATCGGTGAGCGACCAGGTCTGAACACCGTGGGTTGCATGTCGATAAGTTTTCGCTTCCGGGAGTCCGGCAGATCACTCTTCATAGGCGTCTTCATGGACTGGTAATTTTTCCAGGCGTTTTCGATTCGGCGATCGATTTCTCTTTCCTAACTATGTATACCCTAAATACATTATTTATATACAAAAACAGAATATACTAGGTACCTATACTTTTTTTGGATAAAAGTTTTTAGTCGTTATAGCTACTGATTAACTAAAAATAGTGAAGTTAAACAGAATTATTTTCAAATTCCAAAATATGGAACTTGAACATATTTGGAGAGAACCAGAACGACATCTGTGTTGGTCCTAGGTATATATTTTTTTGTTTTTGTTGATATTTTAGCACTTTTTGTTGATCACTGAATCAATTTCGATAAAATTATATGGGTCCTCTGATGTATGCCCTACCAAACACAAAAATAATCATCAAAATCAATTCATAATTGGCAGAAGACTCGCTTATCAAACATATATATAAAAAACAAAATAGTGAAATTGAGAACCTCCTCCTTTTGGAAGTCGGTAAATATCCCAAATCATCTAAATATTGGTATTTCACTTTGAATATACATTATTATTATCTGAAAAACGTTAATGATGTTAGTATGGGCAAGTTTACTCGCTGATCTTTATAGGCAACCTGTGTTTACTCTAGCTGTTTGCGACGTACTACTCAAAGACTTCGTTTATTGGCGTTTAATTCATCTTTTGACATTTGTTGCTTCTGTTGTCCAAAATTCCAAATTGAACACTAAACCTTTTTTTTTTTTTGTGAGTTGGTATATCATCCAATAACTTCTCCTGCTCTGGGTGGAGCAGGAGGGCGTGTCAGAGAGTCTTACTGACTAAAACCCACCCCTGTTCCTTCGCTGCCTGAGTGCCCAGGGGTGCGGTAACTCATTTTCATAATTTATCTGCGTGTTATGTTTTCTTCTTCTTGATTTTAAACGTTTTCTGTGATTGGATTTGTGTGATGTGCACCTAATAATTTAAGACTATTCGGTCAGCTGTTGATTTACGCATAGGTAGTAAAACTAACTCTGGCACATAAAAAAAGATTAAGGCCAGAAACTTTTTGTAGCGGGATCGTGAGGATCCCGATTGGACAAGGAGGCGTCGGGGAGGCAACCAACTTGTCACCGCTAAAACGCTGAACGCCCATTTTTTTCTTTTTTTTGGATGCCGGGAAATCATCCAATGACTTCTCCCGCTCGTGTCAGACTTTAACTGACTAAATTCCATCCTTGTTCCTTCAGATGCCTGTGTGCAAATAGCCGCGGTAAGTCTATTTCGAATTTAACCGCAACTCCAGGCAGGCATCAGCCCTAACGGGCCCCGTCAGGTACTGCTGACACTCTTTGAGGCGCGCGTGGAACACTAGGCGCGGTCGACTCTCGAGCCTGGTCCTTATCGGACGGCGAGATACCCACTACTCACCGTCCGCAAGCCCGCGCCTACGGTGGCCGGAGATCGGCTTGCGACCCCCGACGCCCAGGGCGTCTCCTGCGGCGGCTGCTAGGGGCGTGAGGACGTCTCTGTTGAGTCTCCCTCACACGTTCCACCTCCTCCTTCGCGAGCATTACTGCTTCGCATTCCCTCTCGCTCCGTACCATGGCCAGGATCCCGTTAGTCTTTGTCTGTGCGACAGACAGACGACATTGCGACTTCTCAATCAAACAACATAGCATCGTCTTGTTTCATCTCACTGAAAATGTACTTTCTGACAAGGTGTCATTAAACTAGGTGGTGACCAGGGTCTGATGATAGAGCCGGAAGGGTACCATAAATACAAAACAATAAAGTCCTGTCTTGTTGTTTGATTGTTTTGTATCGTCGATTTAGTCTTGACTGAAACTATATATATGTAGTTTCCAGTTCCAGATATAGTCCAGGGTCTGATGTTGGTTCTGGAAGGTCTTCATAGGAAACCCTTACTCGTCGTCCGCAGGCCCGCGTTTACGGTGGTCGGAGATCGTTCTGCGACCTCCGACGCCCAGGGCGTTTCCTGCGGCGCCTGCGGCTGGGGGCGTGAGGGCCACTTCGTTGAGACTCCCTCACCCATTCCGCCTCCTCCTTCGCGAGTATTACTGCTTCTCAGAAGGAGGACAATGCTTCCCACTCACTCTCGCCCCGTACCATGGCCTGGGCCACCCGCAAGTTCACTGCCGCCTATCGCATCCACGAGGACACGGCGGTGCTCCGGCCGTACCTTTGGTGGCACGGTGCGTATTTTAAAGTTAAACGATACCACTGTATGAAGTGACCGTAGTTTTGTGCTGACGTAGATGTCGCAGCCATCTGGTTGATTTCGCCATTCAATTGGACACCCAGACCGTTCAATTAAATGGTTAGGCCGATTGTTAATTCAACTAGGATCACTCAACGTTTAAAAACCTGGCGTGTTGAAAGTCAGCCCTTTGAAGATGACTGGCCAAGACTCAGCCAAGTGATTCAAAATTTCAAGTTTAGTAAAAAATGATGAAAGATTGGGATTAGAGGGATTATTAAGATATAAAATCATAAATATCTCGAAAATGGTAAGTCCAATCGCAAAAATAACCAAAATTTGGGCTCCCTTTTTAAAACCCCGTAGAAAGATCCATAAGATCTGATTTCATAAAAAAAAACAATCCGGTACGAGTGCTACGACGATCGGTGACGGTGACTCGCGAGTTCAATAGTTTCCGTAGAAAGATCGATAAGATCTAAATTCATAAAAAAAACAATCCGCTACGAGTTTTACGACGGCCGGTGACGGTGATGCGCGAGTTCAATAGTTTTTTCCCGTCTCAAAAATGCCCAACTCGCCTAAAGAAGTTTTCTCTTCAAAAAATATTATTTATTAGTAATTAAATTTTTTTTTAAAAGAGTTGTCGGAGTCCCGCTACGCGGGGCTCAATGGTTTAGAGAAGTTGACCACGAAGTGGATGCCGGGGTCTGAGTTCGCTCGCTTCACTCGCTCACAAGACCCCGCTATCCCCTTCAAACCTAACCCATGCGAGTCAGGGTGCCCCATGTCCCGAGCTCGCTACACTCGCTCTTGCATCCTAACATTGCCTTTTGTACACACATAATCATGATCAGTGGTATCACAAACTCATCAATATCCAATTTAACTAAATGACTAGACGACATCCAGCCATCTGGTTAAACGTTACGTTCAACGACTTGGCTGGTTGTCCTTCAGTCATTTAATTCAATGCCGGCGTTTAACGACGACGAATGACGAATTCATCCAGATGGCTGCGACATAGATATTAGGCGGACAGGAAATTATAAACTGTTATCTTGCTTATGATAATGACTCATTCATCTATTTATATAAAAATCTATTTGCGAATATATGTAAGCGCATCACTTCAGAGTGACTGCACGTTTTTGGTAAATTCTTTTTTTTTGTGTTCGTAATTATCAGGACAAGGTTTGTACGAAAGAAAATTCCGGGAAATAGAAAAAAATAATTGAAACCATGCGAAGCCGGGGCGGCTCCGCTAGTTAGTTATAAGGTAGGTTGACGGAGCCCCGCTTAGTGGGGCTCCTATTCCTGTCTGCAGAGTTCAAAGTAACCTAACATGAAGGGGATGACGGGGGCTGCGTTCGCTCGCTTTGCTTACTTGTAGCCCCCGTCATCCCCTTCGAACCCAACCTGTCCGTGTCAGGGTGCCTTCAGTTCCCGAGCTGCAGTATATATTTAATTTATTAAATATTACATACTTAATTTATTAAATATTAAACAACTACACAATGGTTTTAACTAGTGATACCACACTATTACCTGGTGGTATCGTTCAACTTTAAAATACCCACCGTACCACTAGAGGTACAGCTAGGGTGCGGTGGCTCTGCATACCTAAACAAGTGGTTATAACTGCTGTACTTTAAATTCAAACATCACGTGCTCGAATATGAAACAAAAGAATAACGGAATACACATTTCAAAAAAAAGGCTTTGCTGAAAGAAAAAGTTTTACATTTGCATAATCGATGCAGCTGTTTCCCGCCGTGGATTGTTTTCAAGGTAAACAAATCTTTGGCAGAACCTAAAATAAAAAATTAAAGGACATTGTCGGAAATAGCCCCAGGACCAACAAACCTCTGACATACATAGTTATTAAAAGTATATTTTATTATACTTATTGCGAATATCGATATAATATATTGAACAATTAAAAGAGCTTAAACGATTTATGACATTACAAATCAAAAATGTTGCCATCTTTGACAGTTAGATTTGAGATTTGACATGACAATTAGTGATGCCCAATCTTTCATTTCACACACATCGATAAGATAAGACAACATGCATCCTACATATTTACTTATCTTTTTCTATACAATTACTACACATAAGGACGTTTGTGCACTACCTCGTATTCGATTCAATTCGTGTTTTATTACGAACAGCATAAAAACGGATCAGAATTCACGAATGAGCGCTGTGCACTTACTCATAGTCGATTCTTATTCGTGATTCGTTTTGGGGAATTTTTCATGATCCGTTTTTAAAAACACGAATACGAATCACCAATTCTAGATTCGAGTTTTCACTAAAAACAATCCCTCGAATCGAATCGAATATGAGTGCACAAAACGCCCTTTATAGCAAGACGGCTACTTCGATCCGTTAAAACTGACTCGATGTGAGAAATTCACGAATATAAAAACACGAAAACGAAGCAACGCACAAACAACCACACATTTATTATGAAGGCTATTTCGAATCGTATTTACGAACCTGTGCGGTTCGTATTCACGAATACGAACCGCACAGGTTTTTTTTTTTTTTTGGGGGGGTGGGAAATCATCTCATGACTTCTTCCGCTCTAGGGTGGAGCGGAAGGGCGTGTCAGACTCTTACTGACTAAAACCCACCCCTGTTCCTCCCTGCCCTACGTGCCCGGGGGCGAGGTAACTCTTTCGAATTTATCCTCCACCCCCAGGCAGAACCGCAAAAGTACGGCGCATGTGAGATGCATTGTAATATTTCAAATAGAATAGCACGCTGGGTATTGAACGGTATCGATTTTGTTTAAAATATATCGATACGGATTTTATAGGACAACCCTAATCCTTGTCATGTCAAATGTCAATCATCTCAACTGTCACCTGTCTGCATTGTTTACATTTAGTGATATCATTTTGTTATTTTTGGAATACATTCGTAGACCTTGCTATTTTTTACGGACTCTGATTGTTTTTATTAACGAGTGGCTGTGATAATAAATAACTTTAGTGACAGGCATTTACTAGCATATTTCTAAGTATTGAATGTTACTAAAAATAACCTCAAAATCTTTGTTTTCTTTTTAAATAAATGCTTTCTACAAGGTGTCCGTCATTAATCTTTATCTTCATGGGCATGTACTCGTAATTTAGAACACGAAAAGTAAATTTCCTTCGCTGTTGGATCTGGGGCGAAAGATGTATGGATGCAGAACAATCTCCTTTCTTTCTAGACTCCTAGATATTCACAAAGTTGGAAAGTTTAAATAAGTAAGGCTGAATAAAGTTGTTTAACGAGTAATAAAAAAGCACCGAAATGAAAACACGATCCTGTAATAAAAAAAGTTCGGTTTGTCCCCCTGTGCTCTAGTCCTGCTATGCTCGACTCGTAAAATGCCTACAAAAAAGTTTCGCTATGCACGAAATCAAATTCGCGGGCAGTGAGGAAGAAAACTGTTACAGTGTAATATTTTATTGAAAAAAAATTAAGCATTGCCATCCAAACGCAACTGAATTAAAAATTTGACAGGTCCTACGAAAAGAAAGATATCTTTTTTTGTGTACTTACAAAAAAGAATTAAAAATAACTGAAAATCTTTTTGGACGCCATCTCCCACATAACTATTTTTTGGAAAGATTAAGCAAAGAAAAATTAAACCAAAACCTAAGTATCGAGAAAGAAATGTTAATTTTAAATTAGTACTAATAATTTGATTAGTGTTAAAGTCCAGGTGATTTAAATAGTAAGAGTCATAATTATCTCATTCTGTGATTTAAATAGTAATACTTATATCTCATTATTTGTATTTGTTTTTAAATTAATATTTTTAATTTTTTTTAAATAGTTGATTAATTGTATTTTATTTGTGTAATTAGTAAGACTGAAATATTATGAATACAGGATTTGACTTTGAGTGGAAGTGATCGGTGGCAGCGACCTCTCATGCCCGGCCCTGGTCCAGGCCATGGTACGGAGCGAGAGCGAACGGGAAGCAGTCTCCTCCTTCTGCGAAGCAGTATTGCTCGTGAAGGAGGAGGCTGAACGAGTGCGGGAGACTCAACGGAGTCTCCTTCTGCCCGGGGGTTGAAGATAAATTCGAAAGAGTTACCTCGCCCCTGGGCACTCAAGGCAGGGAGAAACAGGGGTGGGTTTTAGTCAGTAAGAGTCTGACACGCCCTTCCGCTTCACCCTAGAGCGGAAGAAGTCATTGGATGATTTCCCACCCCAAAAAAAAAAAAAACGGAAACTCCTTCATGCACTCAGCCGCAGCTGCCACAGGAGACGCTCTGGGCGTTGGGGTCACGAGACGATCTCCGGCCACCGTAGACGTGGGCTGGCAGACGGCGATGATTCAGGATTCAGGATTTCAACTATCTGTTGTGTGTATCTCACAAATTTCATCCCGATCCGTCCAGCCGTTGAAGCATGAGTGCATAACAAACATTCAAACATCGTAACTTTCGTATTCATATGTGCTGCCACTGCGGCTGCGGAGAACCTTGACGCCAGATTGTTAGTTTTATTTAGTTAGGAGTTTTGGTTTTTATTACACTAAATGTTATTAATGAAATATTAGTAAGATTTGTAATTTTGTGGGTACAGTATTGGCTTACAGCTCTATTCATAAGTTCTTAACTTAGAATTGCTCTGAAATTCGTTTGTCCTTATCTGTCATTTTGTCTTTTTTGATTGTCAAAGAAGTCGGTCACTGCCCATACATCGTGCGACCTGACTATAAAATATCGCGGACATGAATATTGTATGGATTAATTCATTCCTTGAAGCACAATCATTAATCCTAAATTGAAAATTAAACGAGCCGAGGATCTTAAATCTTAACATAAATTATTTCGTTACTTTTGAGGTTATGATGTAATACCGAAGTCTACAGCCATGAAATCAATCCACAAAATGAATACCTAAGAAGTCGCACAGTACGCAACAGCGCAAGAGCAACGAATGAAGGACTGCGCGGTAGCCGGTAAACGCTTTGACAGCTCTCATGTCATAATATGTTCCGTTTTATGCATTCTATATTACTGTAAGCCTATCATTTGCATTTCATTCCGGAATACTTAATCCATATCCCCATCTAAAATTGATGTTAATAAATAAAAATTCTTCAATAAAATATATGTCGCCGCGAGAGCGTCTGGCTGCTAAGATAACAATCATTACTAATTACTTTAACTAATATTCGAGATTTAAAGTTAGTTAGTTAAATCTGCCCTTGGGATACATGTTCAACTATGATGTTAGTTCTTATTTTAATTCAGCGCCATCTATTGGCGTCTTGATCGAATCAAACCTTGAATAGAAATGATTATTAAACTAATTGCAATGTTTTAATTATAAACTAGAGTTTAAATAAAGAGGGAACATTTATTTTATAGCTTCTGGATTATTGGTCATTCTAACAATTTCACATTGACGAAGGGTATAGTTTGTTTATGACTTACATTACCAAATTCTAAACAATGGCGTCGGCTGAGTGAGATTTAAAATGGTCAATACCCAGATGTTATAATTTAATACGAAAGCTAAATTGGTTTCAGTATTATATCCCGAACTATAAACTCATATGACTATTTTAACACAACACGTTCTAATGAAAACCTTTGTTTGTTTAAATTACTTAAATTGCCGGGAAATGTTGGAAGAAGTAATGAAGCTACTAATTTAACTTAAGTTATAAGAAATGTTTCAGCATTAGTAATTAATAGCTATTGTTTATTGATAACATAATTAATTAATAAGTGTTTTGGTATTGTTTGTAAGTTTTCTTAAATAAGTAATGAAATTCTATATTGGAATGTGGTGTGTTTTCCGCCCACTTATATTGGACGCGTGTGTTCTGTTTCTATATATTATAATGTACTCTGTGGTGTTCTGCGCGCGGAACTAGAGAGTATGCTCTCGCAGTAATTTTGTGTAGACTAAAAATGAAAAGGAATCTTGATAGATTGTGTTTCTCGACAAGTGTTCTAATGTTTAAAAGAATGTCCTCAGAGTTTCTTTTCTGTCAGTTCTTCTCTGAGAGAACAATGCCTTGGAACTGGCAGGCCACATATTATGTGGTTTTAGTTTGTTAGCTTCAGATGACTGATCAACTCTTATGCAGTTCCACAAGTGTCTGTACATGGTTTAAATGAAATAAAACCCATGAGTTTCAGTCAAGTGTTGTGTTTAATTGAAGTTGAACCACCATTTCTACAAACAACGAGAAATTGTATGGAGGCACCTATAGACGAGTGATCTGAGTAGTGACGCCTCGTTATATATTATTTAAAAAAAGTAAATGTAAAGTGTAGTGCCAAGACGAAACGTGTACGACAGACAATAACGGGACGGGTTTCGATGCGTTCAAAACATAGAAAAAGTAGTAAAGAAATGATATTTTTTATGACGAAGCTAAATTATTTTACCGGCTCCAATAAAGTAAGTTGAGCCCCGTAATTTAATATACACTTAAGTCACTATTTTTTGACGTATCACTCATTGGTGTCCGTTTCATATTTCGGTCAGGTCGTATTTAGCCGATGTTCTTTTAACAAACAAATAAATTTTAACTTACAGACGCTTACGCATATACGAATAGCGCTATATTTTTTTAACTTGAATTCAAACACTTTTCTTTCCAACTGTACCTTCCATTGTTTCTGTAGAATCGAAGAATTTCGTACATAGCGAAACTTTTTAGTAGGTAATTTTCGAGTCGAGCATAGCGCAACTAGAGCATAGATGGACTAACCGAAAAAGTTGGCCGTCACGGGACATCCATATGTGAAACATTTTATTGTGTGTGTTGTGTTTTTTTGTGTTGTAGTTAATTATGTGATGGGCAGCGGAGGAGTCCAAAAAATACCAAAATTTCCACTAAATGAATTTAATAAAGTAATTACAATTAATTCTTAACATTAGATGAGTAGGTACTAAGAGGTTGTTCTAACGACCGATGTATGTGTCGAAAGGCCCCGCGACGAATCTGCTGGTTAGTTTTATTGGATGCATCAAGTTGGGTTGCGCAATCCATTTACAGTAACCGAATGTATAGTGATGACGTATCTGGGAGGCACTCACAGATATAACAAGTTGTTGTCGTTGTTTGTAGTTTGTTGTTGGTTGTTGTTGTTAGTTGCTAGTTGTTAGGTGTTAGTTGTTAGTTGTTGTAGTTGGTTCGATCTTGTTGTTGTTGTTGTTTGTTATTGTTGTTGTTGTTTGTTGTTGTTGGTTGTTGTTGTTGTTTGTTGGTTGTTGCTGGGTAGTTATTGTTGTTTTTGTTGGTATTTGTTGGTTGTTGTTGTTGGTTTTTATTGCTGGTTGTTTTTGTAGTTGTGTATTGGGTTACTAATTTCACATAGATGTTTCTAGAGAGAAGGGAGTTGAGAGCGGCGGCGGCGTAGTGGGGTGATACGACGGCGTCATGCAGTTTGCCGTCATGACATTCGAGTCTAATTTTATTGAAAAGCCGCGCTAAAAGGTGTTTCACATGAAAAACTTTTGATTCTTTTTTAATCATAGTTTGAAAATAATACAAATAAAATACATGGGAACACAAACGAAATGCAGACGTACCACCCTAAAAAAATCCATTTTAGAAATTCACTTGGCAAACAAAATGCATTGGAACACAAAAATAATAGAATGCCAAAAGTTCTAAAAAATTAGGAAAACTGCATTTATTTTTTGTCAGGTGAAAAAATTAACTGTAAAAATTAACTAAATAGCTCCAAGCACGTCACTTTTCAAGCAGTCTGATGCAGTTGGTGGCATGAGATCAATAATTCAACTAAAATAACAGCCACCAACTGCATCTGACTGCTTGAAAAGTGACTTGTTTGGAACTTTTTAGTTAATTTTTACAGTCGGGTTTTTTGAAAATGTTCAATTTATTTATTAAGTAAATTGAGAAATGATCTAATAATTACTAAACATAATGAAAAAAATTCATGACGGACAACCTAAAATGGGTCAACCGAGATATGGTATGAAAGCCTTTTTTTTCGGTGGGAAATCATCCAATGACTTCTCCCGCTCTGGGTGGAGCGGGAGGGCGTGTCACACTCTTACTTACTAAAACCCATTTCCCACCCCTTAAATTAAAAAAAGGGTTTATACATGAAAATGTTTTAGTGCAATTACTTTCATATGTTGTTATTTTTTACCGAATGTAACGATCTCCAAATGAATCATACATACAGTTTCAAAATTTTCCGGTTCTCAGAAGCAGAGAAAACGGTTTGACATATTAAACAGTTTTCTCTGCAATAAACCCGGAAACCGGAAAAGGCTTTGCGGGGATTTTTCCGGCTCAACAAAGGTGGATTGGGAATATATATTAAATCCTTTGGCACTGCGATGAACTAGAGTGCCGTCAATGCCATTGTTTACCCATTGAATCTATCTAAGAGCTGATTTGTGAACAACAGCACAAGCTTCTAAAGGTAGGTGACATACATGTGACATACTATTTTTCATTAAAAGACAGTGGTGCCTATTCTTTTGTTCAATAACTAAACTAAAATTAGAGAATTGCTATTTTTTTTCTTTTTTTATTCATTCCATAAAATAATCAATCCAAACAAACAAATAAATAAAAATCAATTAAAATTTGTAATCAAAATTCAATAAATATTAAAATCAAATAAAATTATATAACTTAATAACTACTATTTAAAGACTGTGTAATGGCGCGTTGATCAACTCTCTGGTCAAGGCATGCTAAGACAGACCCCACAGGTCTAATGGTGTGCCTTGTAAAGTTTTGTAACAAGAAACTTGTTTTGATGAATAAAATACATAATAAATAATAATACTAAGGCAGTGCGAGAAAAGGACGGACATAGTTATGAACTATGTTAGAGATTTCAAACTAGTTACGCCTTGCGCTTTACCGTGTTTTTTTTGACATGTTTTTACGTGTACCGTTAATTTGTATGGAAATATTAATTTAAATAAATTTGACTGCTGTAATTTACGTCAGTCTCTTTCTTGTTTTATTAGACAGAAAAGATAGCAATGGCCTAAATTAAGTTTAGTTTGTGCACAACAGAATCAGTATCAATATCTTTATTTATTGATAACTAACTAGACTTCCCAAAAACAATAATGTATTACTAAACATCCAATTTTGTTACCTATAACTGATTCTAGGAACCTGCAGTAAATTTAATAATCAGAATTATAAGATCGTTATCATATTTCACTGCCATCTCGATGTAATTAAACATTATTTTTCGCTTGAACCATCTTGATGCATCTGCTTAATTATGTTTTCATAATTTAACTCGGCAGTCTATTTTACTATACAAACACAAATATTTTGCTTATTAGAAATAATATAAGTGCGGTGCTATTTAGCTTTATTTATGAACTACAGCAATAAATGTTCAATCAATCGTATATAAATTTGACCTACTTTTCGCGACTGATTTTATTTACATTTATAAACATACTATACAGCATGTAACCAAAACCCTGTCCGATCCAATAAAAGCGTATTCCTGGTTTAACATACATATTAGAAAAAGTTGTAAAAAAAATGTAACTCATAAAAACCAAGAGTTATAGATTTTTTATTTTTATAAAATATGCGAAATTTAACACTAAATATGGCAAATTTTCATAAATGATAAATGATGCTTATGCAGTAAATAGGTTACAAGGAACACTTTTACACGTCAATGTTTTTTGTCAGTTTAAGCTAGATGAGGCCGATGTTTCCTAGCTGACTACCCTGAGAAGAAACACCGAAACAAACTCAGAGGTCAAAGTCTCTTTTAAAGTGTTCAAATCCATACAATGTGTACTGGTTAAATTATATGAGAACCGTGTACGTTTAAGTCTGGGATGAGCTTTTTGAAGAAAGCAACACACAAATTCGAGTGGACCTGTCCAGACATTGCAGGCATTTGTCAGTCATCGCGAAGCTCAACTCAAAACTTTGAGGAGCTCAACGAACCGACGAACAATACCAAAGTAAGGACATTTGAGTAGGCTGCAAAAATACTCAAACTGCCAGACAATCATAAAATCTACATGAATATAACGACGAATAATGTGAATGCGAGAACTATGTCATAGTTCTCGCATTCACATTATTCTATATGAGGACCATGCAGCTTAGTGTCTGTAGTGGCCCTTTGAAGAAAGAATCAAACCTATTTGAGTGGACCTGTCCAGTCAGTGCAAGCATTTGTCAATAGTCGAATAGCTCAACTGAAAAACCACTAAGGAGCTCAATGACTTGACGAACAAAACCAAACTGTCATACAACGGTAAAAATTACTGTAAAAAGGAGGAGAAAATAATAATAATAACCCACATAGTCCTCACATTTACAATAATTAAGCAATCAAAAAAAATAAAAATATAATACTTTACAAAGTAAATATTCGTGTCAAACAAAATAGTAATAATAATAAGTCAATCAAAAAATAAAAATAATAATAATAAAATGTCAATCAAACAAAAGAAAAATTTTATAAAAATATAATATAATACTATACAAGTATTCATGTCAAAAACGAATATTAAAATAAAAATATATAAAAAAAATCATCAGTGTTTATATAACGGGTGGCGCAAAAGTAGTGGCACTAAAGAAAATACCTTTTTTTTTTTTATATGACATTTTCTGTCATTCTGTTGTTGAAAATTGTGTAGTGAACAAATGTAAAATACACTGAAAATAAACATGGACCGTTTTACTCCGTCCGTTTTACCGTTTTACTCGTTTTACTTTAGTGAGGGACGCTTTTCCAGGCCGAGTTATCTCTCGTTTTGGCGATTTGCCTTGGCCTGCAAGATCACCCGATCTGACCAGTCCAGACTTCTTTCTTTGGGGTTTTTTGAAATCTCGGGTGTATGTGAACAAGCCACAGACTCTCGCAGCTCTAAAAGAAAACATTCGTCAAGAAATAACGAACATATCGCAGGAAGTGTTACGGCAAGTTATGCAAAATGTCATAAATAGGGCTCAAATGTGTATCAACTCTGGAGGTCACCATTTAAAAGACATCATCTTTAAATCCTAATGGTACGAAATTTAATGGCACAAATATACATTTAAAAAAATCTAAATCTAGTTTTCTAATTTAGAAAAAATGTTATAGCTGAACCAAATAGGGTCTTTACTTTTGCGCCACCCAGTATAAGTAGTACATATGAAAACAATGGCTCATGTATATCATTGAAAGAGCTCAATCCCACGCCTTTTTATTAATCGACGAAAAAAAGGAGGAGGTTCTCAATTCGACCGTATATATGTTTTTTTTTTTTTTTGTGTATGTTCAGCCCTCACTCCGTCATTTATGAACCGATCTTAATGATTATTTTTTTATTGGATAGGGTATACCTCAAGGGTGGTCCAATGTCAAGGAAATCAGGATCTGATCATGGAATCCTGATAAAATTGAGAGAAAACCTCGAAAATTGGGCACGAATATTGTTTCTGTTTACTTTTCATAACTATATCAGGTATTTGCATTTAGGAATCATCACATCATGAAACTGAGCTGATGATGGAAACCATACCTTTCTACAATAGAAGTTAGTGATAAAAAACTGGTTTTAGTGACAGATACCACTTAACATACTTTGAAGAAAAGACGTCTTTGGAATATTGGAGGTAACCTCAACTGGTCAATATCCTGGGAACCTTATGAAAGGATGGTTACATCATCAGCTCAGTGCCAAGAGGAATGATGAAGGATTAGAAATTAGCTTCAGAGTATTTAAAGATGATTTGAGTCACAAAAAATCATAAAATAAAAAACATTTTAAAAAATTCAACCGACAAAAAAGAGCTAAAAAGCAAAAAATAAATTAACCTTTTTTAGTCTAGAGTATTGAGCTTATTTACCTACATAAAATATCAAATTTTATATAGACTAATTTTGAGTCGGCGCCAAATAATAAAACGATTAATTACCTACATCTAGCCTTCTTCATTTCTACGTACATATAAAATTTAGATATTGAATAATCAGATTGTTGTTTGGCCCCGACTCAAAATTTGTTTATATAAAATTTGATATTTTATGTAGGTAAATAAGCTCGATACTCAAGACTTAAAAGGTTAATTTATTTTTTGCTTTTTAGCTCTTTTTCGTCGGTTGAATTTTTTGTTAAAATGTTTTTTTTTGTCCTCAAGAAAGTCATTAATTGTGTAAAAAGCTTTCTGGCATAGCTTACGTTTAATAAATGATTTAAATTTATTTATGCTTAGTTCTTGAATTTGGCTAGGAAGTTTATTATAGAAACGTTTACATTGGCATCTAAACGAACCACCTATTTTTTTCTTGAGCCTGGTTTTAGGTACAATAAATTTGTGTTTTTTCCTAGTATTTATGCTATGGATATCACTGTATCTTTTAAACAGATTAATATTTTTATGTGCATACATGAGATTCTCATAAATATATTGAGGGGGAACAGTCATAATATTAATCTCTTTAAATTTGTCTCTGAGGGAGTGTCTGGGACTTAATTTATAAATTGCATGAATAGCCCTTTTCTGTAAAACAAAAATTGTCTGAATATCGGTGGCATTTCCCCACAACAGAATGCCGTACGACATCACAATAGGAAAATTACTAAAGTATACTAAACGAGCTGTCTCTAAATCAGTTAAACCACGAATTTTCCTTACGGCGTATGCTGCAGAGCCAAGTTTTTTGGACAGCTTATCTATATGGGGGCTCCACTGAAGCTGCGCATCCAAAGTTAAACCTAAGGACACTGTGGATTCCTCGGGTTTCAACTCTTCACCCTTTATTGACACACTAGTGTTCACTTGTATTACATTGGGTAGTGTGAACTTTATGCATTTTGTTTTTTTCTCGTTAAGGAGAATATTATTGATATTGAACCAGTTAACTACAGTTGAAAGAGCATTATTTACATCATCAACAACCACGTCCTGACGTTTGAGTTTAAATAAAAGTGAAGTGTCATCTGCATACAGCACTATATCATGTTTATCCTTTATGAGATAAGGCAAGTCGTTGATATAGATTAGAAACAAAAAAAGGACCCAGAATTGAGCCTTGAGGAACCCCCATTCTGACTACAGACCCGGGAGCATAAGTTGGGTACACTCCACCGGCCGGTGAAATCTTTTCATTTTTACCTATTTTTATTTCAAACGATACCGCCCTGCACTAACCGCGCTGTAGGCACTCTGTCTCGCTCAGGCGGCATCGTTGAAACGAAATAGTAGGTGAACTTTGTCGAGTGTTCAGTGTTGCCTTTGATAATTTTTCTTTTTTTCTAAACTAATTATTTTCATTAGGGAAAAATAATTATCTCGGATCCATTAAATGATTACGTATAGGTATGTGTACGCAGTACGATACCAAGTAATACCCTTCAGGATCGGACAGGGTTTTTGTTACATGCTGTATAGTTGACAAATAGCTGACGTAGAGAGCAAACCAGGGGTTAGCATCCAACATAACTTTCGTGTATCTTTTATATAAGGTTTGCGTATATAGATATACTAAATTGCTATTAATTGTCAGTAATTATTATGAAGTTCTTATATTATTATTAAATTATTCTTCTTATTCTTACATTAGTATTAAATTATTCTTCTTATTCATAGATTATTTTTTTTTTTATGTATTTATGTTTATATTGGGTTTTCTATTTTTCTACAAAATGTTTGGTGTAAAAGAGAGAGAAAAAGAAATTATTTTGGAATCGATTTATCATCTAAGAACTCCTTTACTGTGTAGTAAGACTTTGATTCGAGAAATCGCTTCAATTTATTAATAAATATATTTATTTTGCTTATTTCTCTAATATTTTCTGGCAACTTATTATAAATTTTGATGGACATAACTAAAGGGCTGGTTGAGTGCATTTCCAGTCGGGATTGAGGTATATTTAATTTATTTTTGTTGTGTCGTAAAGTGTATCTAGTTTGTGTTTCTTCGCAAGTGGTATACAAATCTGGGTGTTTTCTGACAAATTTACATAACTCAAAGATATATAAACGGGGAAGTGTGAATATTTTGTGTTTTTGGAAGTATGGTTTGCAGCTCTCTGTTTGTTCAATATTGGTTATTATTCGAATTAATTTCTTTTGTAAAATAAATATAGTTTGAGAATCAGTGCTGTTTCCCCATAGCATGACCCCATAGCGAAGCCATGCTTGGCCATTTGCATAGTATGTGACAATTGCGGTTTGCAGGTTGGTATGTTTTTTTAATTTCACGTAGGGCATATAAAAATTTTGATAGTTTAGCTCTTACTTTCTGTATATGGGATTTCCAATTAATATGGGTATCTATAGACAAACCGAGGAGGGTAAATTCGTTAACTTGTTCTAGTTTTGTGTCATTGAACATGAAGTTAAGTTTTAATGGGGATTTTTGATGGGGATGGAAAGTAATTAGTTTGGTTTTGGTGAAGTTAATTTCTAGATTGTGGTTATTCATCCAGTTTACAGCTGTAGAAAGAAGGGAGTTTAATTTGGCGTTTATATCGTCATCGTTTTGGCATGTGGTGAGTAGAGAGATATCGTCTGCAAATAGAACACATGGTCCGTTTATAATTTTAGGAAGGTCATTTATATAAAAAGGAACAAAAGGCACCCTATTACACTACCTTGGGGAATTGACTTCCATGTAACTTGTCCAATATTATTTTAAATTGCACCTTATCGTAGACTTTAGTCATATCGAGTAGCATACCGATGGCGTAATTTTTGTTATTAATAATAGTTAAAGCCCCTTGTACGTATTTGTAGACTGCTAACGTTGTAGACCTGTTCTTTCGGAAACCGTTTTGGCAGTCGTCGAGTATCGCAAACTTTTCACATAATGAGTAAACGCGGTCACACATAGCCTTCTCAAAGATTTTAGACGCAGTTGGTAATAGTGCGATAAGACGATAATTATTTGGGTCGGTTTTAGAATTTTTCTTGTGAATGGGTTTTATAAAACTTATTTTAAGTTGATTTGGAAAGGTACCTTCCTCGAAAGATTGATTAATTAATTTATAGAAAGGTAGGGTTAATTCGTCTGCACATTGCTTAAGAAGAAATGGGGGAAGTTGGTCTACACCATAGCTCCTTTTATTTCTTAGGTTTTTTATTATATTATTTACTTCATAGGGACCTACAGGGCTGAGAAACATGGTGTTCTCAGTGGGGCACATCACAGGGGCTCCTTTTGCTGGTGAGGTTTTCTCTCCAATAGAAGCAAAGAAGTCATTGAAAATATTAGCTATATGCTTAGGTTCAGTTATCAAGTTATTATTATCATGTAATTTTATGTTAATTTTTTCCCTTTCTAATGTTTTATTTGTTCTTTCGTTTATTATATTCCACATTGTTTTTACTTTATTTGTTGATTTTTTAGGATTGCTTAAGGATTTTTTCGTATTTTTTATAATATTTTGATAATACGGGATTGCTTGTTTTCATGGTAAGTATTTCAAGTAGTCTTTTGTTTTTGCAAGATTGTTTAATACTCTTAGTTAGCCAGTACTTCTTATAGGTCGTATTAATTTTAATTTTTTGCAGCGGAAAACACATTTAAAATATTATTTACTATGTTATTAAACGCAGTGTAGTTTTCATCTATATTTTTATTTGATACTATTATTTCATTCCAATTTTGGTTTTTTAATTCGGATTTAAATTTTTCTACATTTTGGGTACTATATAATCTATTTTTCGTGAACCAATTTGTTTTTTTATTGCTGTCACTGAATAATTTCATGTGAAAGATGGTTGCACAGTGGTCTGACAGACCTAATTCTTCTACAGTAGTATAATAATATGATCAAACGAACTTCAAAGTGAAGTTCGATCATTATTATATGAGTCGCTTCATTCGAAGATATTTTTAACCATGTAGTCCCCTTCCCTTGCGCTAGCAACTACGCACGTCTATTTAGAGTTTTTTTTTTTTTTTTTTATAAACTGGCAGCACCGTACTCCACCCCGCCGTATCGGTCCGTTGTAACCGTCATTATTTCAGAGATGCTTATAGTTATGTTTTTTGCAAATCTCTTCAGGGTTCTCAAGGGCGGGTTGGGAAGTTATATCTTCGAATGAAGCGACTCATATAATAATGATCGAACTTCACTTTGAAGTTCGTTTGATCATATATTATATTTCGTCGCTTCATTCTTCAGATATTTTTAACCATGTAGATGTTAAGAGATAATGAGATTTGCAGGTTCATTTAAATAAATTGCAAGCGTTTTTTAAATGATTATTTATTTGCTTTTTAAATACGTATTGAAAAAGGAAATCAAGAATGTTCTTCTTGTGATAATAATATTATGTGTTTGATTTACAATCAATTCCTTACAACTAGTTACAATTATAGGCATACTGATTCTGCAAATTCGGCTTCGTTAATTATATTAAGTTTATAAAACTTGGCGAACGTTTGAGAACGACTGGTCCATCCCGCAGTTCTACGTATTGTGTCAATACATACACCTGCCGAGCTTGCAGTGGAAGTTGAGGCGTGTCGTGTACTGTGTGCACTGAATATTGATGTATTGGCGCCGCTTTCTAATAACACTAATTTTATCCATCGACTTATGGTTTGAGCTGTGGCTGCCTTATTAGGTTTTTTAATTGTTAGTATTAAGTTATTTATATTATTAGCTCTTAGATTTTTTGTAATAAATATGTAATCTGTGAGTACGGTAGCAGGACAAATATTTTTATTTTCTACGAAGTAGGGCAGGAAAAGTACGGGTTGTTCTCTTCCTGGAGCCGAAGTCTTGATAGCGTCTGTTATCAGCACTTTTACTCCATTTGACGAGATATTGATATTCTCTAGTTTTATTAGGGAAAGAGTTTGGACTCGCTGTGCCGTACATAGAGCCAGTAAAATAACTAGTTTTTTGGTCAATTGATTTAGGTCTAAATTTCGGTTCGGGTACCGTTTGGAAACGAGATTAAGTACTAATTGTGGATCCCAGGTGTGTGTATATTTTGGCCTGCTAGGTTTAAGCTTATAGGCTCCTTTTAACAACCGTTTGATGCATTCATCAGAACCAATGTTGTTGCCCAATAGTAACGAGAGCGCGGATCTGTGGGAATTTAGGGATCCATACGAGGCACCTTTATTGAACTCAGTTGTTAAAAATGAGATGACCTTTGCTACCGTGCTTTCAAAAGTATCAATTTTGTTAGTTTTACAGAACTGCCACCAGAGTTTGTATGAGACGCTGTATTGTTTTTTGGTATTATCAGAAAGCGATGCTAACATGAGATCTATTGCTTCTACGGGGATGTTACGTCGGAGGAAGGCTTCCCGGAGAGTATCGCTGCAGCCAGTGTAAGATGACTGTGCAGCGGGTGGTGGTGATCCCTGGAGGGTGATAGAAGCAAGTTTTTACTGGGTTCAAAGAATATTATTTCTGAGGAGATTAATTCTGTAACGATAGGAAACCATGGCTGTGATGGCCACCATGGGAATACGAGTATACCATACGCCTCATCTTTTATTATCTTATAAACACTTTTAAGTATTAAAGAGAATGGGGGAAAAGCGTAGAAAAAATTATGTTTCCAATTAATTGTAAATGCATCGACAAAAGACGCGTCGGGGTCAGGAAACCAGGATGCGTACAAATGACATTTTGCATTAACACGAGAAGCGAACAAATCAATTACAGGTTGACCTAGTTTGCAGATGATAGTATTAAATGCTTGATCTGATAATCCCCATTCTATATCGGGATTAATTTTTCTTGATTCAATATCTGCTTCTACGTTTTGTTTGGTATTAATATAGGATGCAAATATCAATATATTCCGCTTCTCACACCATTGCCAAATTTGATAAGCCAGATCGTTTAAGTGAGGATATTGTACTCCTCCCATTCTATTGATATAACTCAACGCTGTATTATTGTCCACTCGTAACAATATGGAACAATTTGATCGTTCCTTTGCGAAGGTTTTTAGTGCTAAGAAACTAGCTAATAACTCTAGGTAATTTATATGACATTCTCTTTCGGTTTCCTTCCATGATCCATGAGCGCGATTACCATCACAAAATGCTCCCCACCCTGTATTCGAAGCATCGGAAAATATTTCCAATTCGAAATCAGGGTTGTCGACGAAGTTTGTACATGTAAATATATTTTGTGACCACCAATTTAAATCGATAAGTATGAATCGTTCTAGATTTATTTTAGAATTATAATCGTTATGGAATCTATTCAATAAAAGGTATTTTTGACGCTCTAGGGTTTTTGTGTATAACCACCCGTATTTGACGGCAGGACACGCTGCTGTGAGAACGCCAATTAACTGAGCGAATTCTTTTATAGTACAGGGAGGTAAACCAATAAACTTTTTAACGAGCTGCGCGATATTACGACGTTTGTCAATAGGTAGGGAAACCGAAAGGGTTGTCGCATTATAGATGAAACCTAAAAATTGGCACTCTTGTTGGGGTGTTAATGAGCTCTTTTTATAATTTATTACAAAACCGAGACAAGCTAACACTCTTAAAGTTTCGTTAACATTACTGAGGCACTCAGTGTAAGTCTTTCCCAGACATAAAATGTCATCTAAGTATATGACTGATTTATGTCCCTTGTATCTAAGGTAGGTCATAACTTCCTTCATAATTTTTGTAAACACTCTAGGAGCAATGGAAAGACCGTACGGCATGGCGTTAAATTCGTATGTTATAGTTTCAGACATATTATTTTCGAATTGGAAACGTAGGTATTTTCGAAATGATTTTTTGATTGGAACTAAAAGATAGGCTTCTTTTAGATCTATCGTTGCAAGGAAACCATTTTTTGGAATAAGTTTTGAGGCAGTTCTTCCATTTTGAAATGGGATTTTTTGACAAACTGGTTAAATGATTTTAGATTTAAAATTAATCTTTTTTCACCGTTTGGCTTAGGTGACAAAAATATGCGAGATATAAACTGGCTTTTTACAGGTTCACAAACTTTAACCGCGCCCAGGTCTATTAGCTTGTTAATGGCGATGGCCATATCACATTTCTCTTGTTTAGACCAAAATGTTTTGGTTGTATTATGGGGTTGTAGTACTCGATCTGATAAAGGGATATCTACACCTTGACTAATCCATCTAAGAACTGTCATATTATCGGTGATTTTTTCCCAGCAGTCATAATAAAACTTAATTCTGCCTGCATGTACCTGTATCAATGACGTCGTGTTGGAGCACGTTGTTTGTAGTTGGTCTTCGACTGGCTGGATGCAGGGGGAGCTCGGTGGTTGTTCCGTTTCTGACACCCTCGCCCCCCTCCCCTGTTCGTCTGGAAGCGAGAAGGTCCCGACCAGTTTCCCTGGTAGCTGGACCGGTTAGCTGCTGGTTGTGCTCTTGAGCTGGAACTAGAAGGCTTTAATGCGGGCAGAGTCTTCTTGATTTGTTCCCCTTGTTTTACAATAGCCTTTGAGGCTTTAATTTTGTCTGATAAGTCGTTACCAAACAGTGTGTTGTCACGTTCGGAACGATCAAGAAATTGTAAAAATGATTTGTCCAAACCAGGAAGTATAAATCTGACTCTAGCTTCAGTATTTTGGTGATGCAAGTCGGATAAGATTCGGCATCTATCACTTATGAATTTTATTGCATCTATTCTACTTTCATTATTTACAAGCAAGTGTAAACCTCTATTGACAGCAGTAATGCCCAGTCCCAATTGTTGTTGGCTAGCGGTCATTTTCTTGTCCCGAAATCTACCAGATTCCGGTATGGCCGCTGAAACCTCAAGGTTGAGCGTTGGTGCTTGAAGTAACGGACAGTTTTCGGGTATGGGGTAATTTCTCAAAAGTACCTCCCTATTTTCTTTTGTCATACCCTTTTTCAGCAAAGGTAGCCAAATTTTTGCGAGACTTTCATGTATTTTCTCGCCAAACTCCGGTGTCTCGTCTGTGATTTCGCCTAATGCCGCCAAAATATTTGGATCCAAGTCTGGATCAGTGGGATTCGGTTTCGATGTCAACGCAGGTTGCAACTTCTGGGGCAAGAATCACGTCGCTCAGTGGTGGTTCTGGTGGTAATGTGTCTGGCTCGGAGTCCGCCACTGTATCCACGGTCTCGGGGTTCCCCGTTTCTCTTGGACCTGGTAACATATTTCGTAAGTTATGAGGGTAGTCATAACTTTGCACGGCATAGAATTCGTAAGTACATAAGAACAGTATTACACGTGATTCTAGTTCATAGAAATCATGTTTGTTCTATTTATAGCCATCGTGTTATCATCTCGGATAACCTCCCGGTATCATTAAACCTTCGTGTTGCCATCGCGGACAACCTCCCGGCCTTATTGGGTTACTAAGTAAAGTAACTGGTAGGTATTTAGCCATCGTGTTACCATCTCGGGCAACCTCCAGGCGTTTTTTCTTCATAGTAGTAATATTTTTACTTTTTATTAACACTTTTTTTAAAACACCAACGATAAAAAAATTGTACTTACTTGGATCTTGTTCCGAATCTGATGACGAAAGACATCTTATTCGACGACGATAAGCCTTCTTTTCTAACCTCCGTATTTTATTAATGTAATGTTCAATCTTCTCTTCCGCGTTTCGCTTCGGCATACTTGATACCTAATTACACTTTTACCCTACTACTTATTGAGTGTTGAAGACGTTAGTTCGTTGCTGCGCACGAAAAAGGAATGACGGTTACAACGGACCGATACGGCGGGGTGGAGTACGGTGCTGCCAGTTTATAAAAAAAAAAAAAAAAAAACTCTAAATAGACGTGCGTAGTTGCTAGCGCAAGGGAAGGGGACTACATGGTTAAAAATATCTGAAGAATGAAGCGACGAAATATAATTATATTTATAATTAAAATTTGTAAAAATTAAGTCTGAGCATGTTGAGGTAGTGTGAGATACGTGTGGGGACTTTAATATGTTGTATGAATTTATGTTCCAACATTAGATCTAAGAACAAGTTAGTTTTTATGCAGCTGTCTAAGATATTTATATTTAGGTCTCCACCTAATATCACGTTATATTTTGAATACTTATTATTAATATAATACATAATTTCTTTTAATTGGCGAGTAAATACTTCCTCCTCTTTTTTATTCCAATAAAAAGTAACTATAAGTATATTTTCCTTAAGTAATTCTATTGCACATACTTCTATACAAAACTCTACAGACATATTACTAATATCACAAATTTCTTTGTACTCTAAATGGTTTTGTAACAAGATACAGACGCCGCCATCTTCTCGAGTACGGCGACAGTAAGATGCTGCAATTTTGTAGCCGCTAAAATTTAAATTTTCCAATTTTTCTGGTGATAGCCAAGTCTCACATAGGCATATAGCATTATATATGGTTCTTTCATGAAGGAAAGCTTCAAATAGATGTTGCTTGTTATAGATACTTTGCATGTTTTGATATAAAGTTTTAAATTGTTGTTCTGTAGTTTCGAAATAAATTATTTTAATTATATTCGATGTTATTAGGTTTGTAGTGTTTTGAAGTGAGGGTATGAACTTCGTCGTTGTTTATTTGTTCGTTTGTTTCGGAGCTTGTCGCGTATAGTGTCATCTCTTTGTTCGCCGGTTCACTAGGTAATATTCGTTTCCCATCTATAAACAATTTGTTATTTCTTATTACTGCATAGTTCTGTCTAGGTCTGCGTAATATTTTACTATTTCAACAACATGCAAACAATTGAACATTTTTCTGTTACTCTTCAGAAACAAAAGAAGCTTCATCTACCTAATTCATTCCAGCAAGCAATACCTACGTGGCACTTTTTGTATATTCGGTCAAAAATATAAATTTTTATTTAATATTTTGTTTTCACATTCAAACGTACTATTTTCAGGAATCCAAATTAGCAAGGGTTACACGCGCTTTGTGTTTTATTAAACGGCACAGTTGGAGCTTTAGTTGGAAAGAGGTTTGAATTTTCATAACGTTCAGTTCTTTTCTTCTCAATCAGTTCCTCTGTACTTACTAACTTTGTAAAGATGAGCAATTCTGTAGGTACTAATAATATATGTACAAAAAAAATAATAACCAAAATGAAATGTACGTAGCGGCTTTCGGCATGATTGGTTTGTATTTCTCCAAAAAATAAAACGGAAAAAAACCTATTTGTAAGTCTTGCTTTGGTTTGGCGTGGAAAGGGACAATTTTACCAGTTCTAAATACCTACGGATGCATAGCATCTGATAAATTAAATTGGTACACCGATTCCCACTTAAAAATCGGTTTTCATTCATCCCTTTTTTGTTCCTTCCAATACCTTTCTCGGGCAATATTTGATATCGTGGATTTTATTTTTAATCATAAACTGTAAATCCTTGTGAAGTTCGTGCAGGCTGATAAAATTCTTATTATTATCTATTTCAGAATATGTATGTATACACAGAGATACCCATTATGTTAAATACCTAGTTATGATTTCAAATGATTTTACCAGTTAACGAGTTAACGAGTGCAGTATTAAGAATTAGAAATTGGTAATAATTATTTTAATAGGTGTATTTGACTACTGACAAGACAATTATTTGATGACATTTCCAAAGATATATTGAGGATATTCCCATAAGAGGATATTGTCAGAACGGTTTTCGAGAATTATTATTATTCTTTATTGTACACATAAAACATATTATACATAAAAACACACAATGGGTCAGTTAATTACAAAGGCGAGCTTAACTCAGCATTTGGGATTTCTTACAGCAAACCACAAGGTGAAAAATACATAATTGCTTAGGAATATCATAAGTGCACAGCAAAACTTAAAATCTAATATTGTAGCTTTAAATAAACTAAACAAATATGTGATACATAAACATAATATATTATATACCTATGTGGGATCAAATGGTAAAATAAAATGTTCCTTTAGGTGAAAACTGCTATATTTCTTTTGATCCTTTTCATTCAAAATTCATTCCACACCTATAATATAAACAAAGAAATCTATAAAAACATATTATTATTGGACCTTACTTACTAATATTACCTCACTGTACCATAAAATGTTTCTTAATATGAAAGTTTTTGATCTGTTGATATAAATAAAGCTGTAATAAAAGGAACATTAATGTTAAGCTATTTACCGTTATTAAATATTTTATTTTCAAACAAGTCACGAAAACGTCAAAAATAAAACACACGATATCATACAATTTTTTTGTAAAGATACCTATCGTCTTTAATAACTCATGATCGAATAAACATTTCATATGCTGAGAATCTTTTTCACGAAAAGACGAAGAGATTGCCTCAAGAGCAATTTGTGTCACGTATCAACGACAAATTACTATCAACGACGTATAAACGAAAATAAAATTTCAGGATCAAATGCAAAAATATTAAATGAGACGCGTACACCGACTGTTTTTCCTTATGGAGTTTTTAAAAATGTACAATGTCACCGGACCGTAAGATTTTTATAAATATTGCAAGCGTGTAAATTATTCATTTAATATTATTAGTAGAGATTTCAAATGCAATAAATCTCGTTAAAATTTCGTAATTTGCTTTGCCCTTCTCATACTACTAATTTTCATTTTTCCTTTCGTATAAAGTCCATCCTTCTGTGGAATGCACTTCCTTTCGATATCAGGACGGCCACCAGTCAGTATGCATAGCGGAAGTTGTAGTATTATTTTCGAGTCGTCTTAAAATACCCTTTCTATTACTTTATATTAATTTAGTTATAGATATTTATTATGTTAAATATTTATGTAGATATGTTTATTATTATTATAATTACATATTTTCGTTCCCGTTTTTTAAGGTTCCGTACCCGAAGGGACCAAACGGAGCCCTATTGTTGTCACTCAGGCGTCTTTTTTTTCACTTTCCGTTGACCTATGAACTTGAAATTTAGTGATAATATTTATTATTACTTATACTTTACTAACAAATACCTACCAATATTTGGTACGGAACCCTTAATGTGCAAAATCCGACAAGCACTTAGCCAGTTTTTTTTTTATTTTTTCTTTTATATTTCATACATTATTATAATCTTTCTTTGTTTTTTTTGGCATTAAGTCAGCCTTTGTAGTTTTTTGCATAAAGTTTAATAAAAAAATAATTTACAATGTTTGTTTTTAATTTGTTTTTTTCATACGCATTTGTACATGTTAGGTATTATTGTTAGTTTGTATATATATATCTTTTAAGTTATTTCTATTGTATTATATTATATTCTGACTAATAAATCACACATTTGTAAAGTTATATCTAATGTCTAAAAAATTTACAATGTCTCAGTATTTTTGAAAATTATGAGTTTATAATTTTACGCCATTTTTTATAAACTTACAGTGTTTACTATTATACGGTGACATACATACACGCTGAGAAGAAGAAGTTTACTAATAAAAAGTACGTATTTTGACTATTGTTTATTCTGGATATGAGCAATGGACCAATTATGAATGGAACAAGCTTCACTTCTCTATTGGAATCTAAACAATCAAATAATGGAAAATAAGCTTCGCTCAACTTATCAAAGGCTAGAGAAAGAGAGGCTTATCAAAAAAATTCAAACAACACAAATGCGTTTTACGTTGGTACCACTTAAATTTAAACAACAATGAATGAGTTGAATAAATTGTTAGCTTCTGTAAAACAGAATGGTTTAAGGTTCCACTTGTTTAATGAAATATTCGTTTGACAGAAATAAACCACCCCGTTCTTCGTACTTAGTTAGTAGTAGCTATTTGGATAACCTTTTTATGTTTACAGATGAGTACATATGGACTGATAAGGAGAGAAGAGATAGAGATAGAAGAGTAAGGAAAGCAAGGATAGAAGGCTTGCACCGGTGTTTGCGCACATTTTTGTACACTATACATACATTATGATCTACTACTTACTTGGCAAGTATCTATAGGGATTAGCCGCCGAAGGTCACAACACTCTTGTTTATCGACGCTTATATTTTAGCATCTTTATGCGGCCGGCCGCCTGCCTGCCCGCGTCGGTTACTTCCAGTTCTGAGTTATAATTGAAAAAAATATATATACGGTCGAATTGAGAACCTCCTCCTTTTTTTAAATAAACGATGTGCTCAATTTGCTTTCTCTGCCTGATTCTTCGTATTCCAATTCTATTTCCTATTTGCTACACACTAAATAGTTTGCCAGCTATTTAAATAATTCTGCTACTCGTGCGTCTACATTGGCGTTAAAACCAATTTCTTGAGGGTTTCAGTAGTGGGCGTCACATCATTTATACTACACGCAATTGTCTTATATTTCTTATTGATACCCACGCGTATGATTCCTACTATTACATTTCTTATTTGGCTAATATCGCTATACGGTCACTTCGTATTATAACATTTTTTCTTCAGGCTTATAATCTGTTTTGCGCAACACTTTATGTGTATTGGTTGTCAGTTACTCAGCCATCCTTTGGGAAATGAGTGAGCATTTTATTAAATATTGTTTATTATGTCAATAACTGCCCAGAAGCCGAGCAAATTCGAGCAAGCCGGTCTGATATGACGCCGATAGTTAGAACGGTGACCTGAAGAACAAAACTCAAAAAAGCTAGGGAAAGTCAGAAAAACACAGGCGTGAGGTATAAAACAACATGGCAGAGATCTAGCACTGACTGTCAAAGAATATAATGCTGATGTTACGATTATGGTGACGTGTGCTACTATGACCTGAATGCAGATCTCCTCAACAAACTTGACCGTCTTCTTAATTATTGCATTCGATTTGTTTTCAATCTGCGCAAATCTGATCATGTGCAAACACATGATCAGATCGGTCATCGGTCGCTTCTTAATTGGATGCCCATACCTACGGCAGCGTAGAGAGCAAAGGGCACTTATCACCTTGTACTCATTTCTTTTTCTCCAATTCTCCTAGTTATCTAGCCCCTCACTTTTTATACCTTTGCGGGAACCGCAATAAAATCTACGGTCATCGCATAACCATCTTCTTCAATGACATCGTAATGACTTTGTTCACTGTTCTTTCTTCGTTCAGTCTATCTCTCTGTGGAATGCGCTCCCCAAGGAAATCAGGATGGTAACCAACTGATTAACCTTCAAAATTAAAGATCGCGAGCACATTTTTTAAAAGTTGGCAGTAGTATCCTCACAGCGCTAATTCTTTTTCCAATCATCTATTTGTACCTATGTTGTTGTGTATGTATATTTGTGTATTAAGTTTATTCATACGATTATATATTTATATTTTATGTGTTTTTAAATTTGCATTTAAATAAATTTTCATCGCGCTGTTTTTTATTTCTATGTTGCTCCTACCACTATTTTTGTATCACCCGAAGGTTTACTGGTAGAAAATGCCTAAAGCATTAAGTCCGCCTCTGTACTTGTATGTGCATAAAGTATTAAATAAATAAATGTTGCTTTTCATTATAATTAGACAATACAGACTTGAAGTAACAAATGTCAAACGAGTAGAAACACGCGTTATTTCTATCAAATGCTTTTAAAACTTTGTTGTAGAACACCCCCGAGAGAAATCAGGCTAGGTTACTTGAAAATAAAACTAATGAAATGCGTATAAAATAAAACCTTACAGACAATAATGGCAGTTTAGATTTTATCGTGCCTATTTAATTGACGTTGTGGCGTGATACAGTGAACATTTTTGTTAATTTGCTTAGTTTTGAACAAGGACACAAATTTAATGGTCCAATAGAAAACTATTTATAAGCTATATTTATACCTTTTAACTTATTTATAAGTTAAGAAATTGATTATTCGGATAGTATAAACCGACCTTATTGAGTTTTAAATATTAGGTAATGACGTGTAAATAAGTCTTAAAAATCTACTAAGGAATAAACTATAAATCATCATCCTTTTCTTATGATATTCTATGGATACAGACTTGGGTTGATTTTGCTGTGGCAAAATTTGGAGCAAATCATAATATTTTATCGACCATAAATAGCATGGCATTCGTTCATCACAAGCCAGACTCAAACCCTAATAAAAATTATATTAATATTTTGTGGTATCTATCACCATTACAACTTTTCCAATTACACTCCAGCGACTAGGGAAATGTCTCCGTATTCATATTAAAACCTACTAGCTCCGGGCTGTTGCTTGTCAACTATTTAATTTAAACTACTCGCTATCCTTTCTTGATAATTCCAGATGATACCTTCAAGGAAAGATATCGTCCCATCGTTTTATTTTTAGTCTCCCACTGAGCGAAATACGCTATCTGTTAAACGCTTTTTGTTCCCAATTTTTATTATTTTCGCTAAGGGTCAATGAATATGAAGAACTCTTGTGGAGTTGTTGAATGTAACGAGTGTATAAATACATTTTCTATATTTAAAATATTTGATTGATTTCACAGAATGTTCTTAGATAAATGTATCGCTCTCGTAATACGTGCTTACCAGGGCCAGGGCCTGCAGTCATAGATAGCGATCGCTACGTCCTAACGATCTGTCACTACGTCTGAAAAATAATTGGTTTTCTTGAAATATGTACAGAGACCAGCAGATCAGTTGATCAGTTTTCATGAAAAATAGTGCTTGCAAGTTAAAAATTACGCCGTCTCTTTCAAGGAAATCAATAATTTTGCCGACATAACGACCTATCGTTAGGACGCTATCGCTATCAATGTGGAGACTGCAGGCCCAGGAACCTAAAGTCCTTTGGTGTTTACAATAGTTAATGGTTTAAATCAAACCTTCATACCTTAGGGTGGTTAGACCAGAATAAATAAGAATGATATTTTGGCAGATTAGAAAGTTTTAAAATTGAATTATCCCTTATTGGTCACAATTAGTAGAATAATTTTGAAATTTATTTGGTATTGCTTTATTTCTGCTATGTAAATAGAGTCCATTTTAATACCAAAATCAAAACGCATGAATGAAAGATTACAGGAAGCGAAGAAAACTTATGAGAGTTGGTTTTATTCGCTTCGTTTATTTGAAAAAGTTAGTCTCCTAATGTTCAGTGTATTTGAGCAGTTAGGTGTAAGTTGGTGTTTTCCTGTTCATAAAAATGGCACACAAAAATAAAATTTTCAAATTTGTAATGTTATGGTTGGATTTTTATTTTGTCATAAGTACGTATTTGTCCTACTAATACTTTGAATGTTTAAAGTCAGTAGGTTTGTTGGTTGTTTGCGTGTCGCATCACTGAATGGATTTGAATGAAACTTATTACACGGATAGATTATATCCAGGATTAAGATATATTATAATTATGTAGATAAAAAATAGGTAAAAAAAAAACCACGAACATTAAAGTACCTACAAGCAAATAAACTACCTATTTTTAATGGCGATACCAAAAAAAAAATTGGTAGCACCTTATCCGTTCGTTAAAAAGCCAGTAAATAAGAAAATAAAATAAATGAATTCACAATATATATGTATTACTCTCTAGGAAATCACTTTCAACTCCCAATTATACAGCTGTAGTGGGGGTTGGTGCCCAAGAAACACAATACTACAACAAATTACGTAGATCACTTGTGAGATCCCATTTTTATACCTAGCGTCCCGAAACTCGAGACTTTCCCCGTCAATATAACTCGAGATCCGTACATCTTTATTAGCCGTAAAGTAGAGACGACAATAATTCTGACAGGCAGATTGCACGAATCGAAAAATCAGAGATACGGAAGCTTGTTTATCCCATTGACTTGATGAATTCTGTCAATTATTCAAAGGGGAGTTACATAAACAGCATGGTTAGAAATTGTTGTAAGAACTTACAAACCTATATATTTTTCTTTTAAGATACATACTCGTACGTATCTTCTCAATTTGAAACTATATTTAGTTTCTTATTTAAGTCGTTTTAAAGTTCAGCACTTATACTACGTGTTTGTCTACTTGCGAAAGAGGTTCTACAGGCCACACAAGCGCATACAGATGATAAGCTGCGTTTATTTTTATTTGGATTTGGGTGGGGCACATCTCGATGTTTTTTGGGGACAGCTTTCAATATAAACAGCTGTCGAACTGAGAGAACCTTACAGTTTGCGTATAGGGTCACAGTCGGGTATCTGTAAGGTTTCCTGCTCATTACCCTTAGCACCGCTCTCTGAGCCCTCTCCAATTTAATAAGGTGCGTTTTTCTGCTCCACCCCAGACCGTAATGCAATATTGTATTACAGACTGGCATAGAGAAAGATAGACTAGTAATAGTTTATGACATCTCGTAGGGATTTAAAGACTTATATCAATCGCCTTACTCTTGTTGTGACTAGATCTATCTGTTTGTTCCGTGGTCGATTTGTAATAAAATGGTAGCACGAAAGTATCAACGGAAAATAATTATTTGTAAGCAGTTGCAAACATTTTCGTACAGCAAATAACAGACACTTAATTATCTTTACTTAATGTAACCTTCATTTCTTACATTGCCAAAAACACAAACATTTTTGGAATAATCCATGTGTTTTCGTGTTTATCTTCTATGAAGGAAAACATTAACTGTATCTCTGAAGATTTCCACTTAAAACGTATGTAAGAGGAAATCATCCACCAAAACCTTACCAAAACCTAAATCACCAAAATCTTGAAAATCATAATCTTAATCTTATGACAAGGAAAATGCCTTAAAATCCAGATCCCGATTGACTAGTTGAAAGCAATTTTTCGTCAGTTTGACACGCAATCAATCATGTTACTCGGCTTTTTTTTGGGACAACCCCACCACACTATTCCCAAACCACTGTAACTTCTGTAAGCCAGAATCAACAGTGGCGACCACCAGAAAAAATGCCGAGGCAACGAAGCTCGACCAGTCCCAGAGAAACGATTAAACTGTCTTGGGTCCCGCAACAAAATTCAGAAAAGACAGCGGAGGATTATGAAAAACATAATTTCCACTTCCCTCCTAATCAAGCGGGCGACAGAAAAAAGCTAAGCCATTACTAACTATTACTGAGGATTAAACTGCTGAAGCATTTACTTAGTTAAGTTTTCAGTACCTAAAAAATGCAATCGCATGCGCATACGTGAAAACATGCGACAGGGAATCTTTTGCACGCTATTATAACAGAAATTTAGTTGAAAATTTAAAAACGAGCGTCAGTTGCTTCATGGGCGACCCTTTCCTGCCTCCACAGACTTTCTCTTGAAAGTTCTGTTATCTCAATACATTAACGAATAACTTAAAACAGTTGACGCATATTTAGATTAAGAATGTTCGTCACAAAGTTGACCTTACAAAGAGTTTTTTTTGTTTCATTATTACTTTTCCATTTCGTGAAGGATTTACGATGTTCACTTTTCATTCAATAATCGGCTTTTGAGTGAATAAATGAACTTTCTTACAAAACACTTTTCCTTCTCGATTCTTACATAACTCGGCAGATTATAACAGGCTATATAAAGTCGGTATAACTTAAAGGACGTCTTAATGTTTCGTTTTTGGAACATTAGTTATATAATCATAGAAGTGAGAGCATAAGATCTAAAATAAAAATTAATTATATTGTAAGGATGTCGACTTTTTAGTGGCATAACGTAAGAAAGTCGTGACACACCTACTTTTTGTTCCGAGGAAATTAGACATTTATGAGTGTAATTTCTACAAAACACGGCTCTGCAAAGCATGTGGACGTAAAATAGATGATGAAAAGATTTATGAATGAATCATTCTCAATGATTCATTGAGGTTATTTTTAAAGATAGCCCTTTTTAAGCGACTACCATAGCGATGGATTCGTTTTTTTTATTATTATTAATTAACAGGTTTTTATAACATGAAAGCTATATTGGAAAATATTTTACAATAAGGTCAATTGGCAGACTCAAAAACTTCCAAAACATTTGGACAAGGAAGAACTTTGAACATATTATCGGACTATATAATTACTTTAACCATCATTAATTTTAATGATGCTTTAATTGCTTTAGTTCTTCTAATGACATTCTTGGTACTGTTTATTTAAGAAAGCTTCATCACAAAGGGTTTAACAAAATATTTTCAGCACTTTTTAATCACTTTTTAATCACTTTTAATAAATGACAGCTTCCGTTTTGTTTAGTAGACAATAAAACATTCAATTACTAAAGCATTCAGCAGTTTTCCTGTTTATAAATAAGCAGTTCTAATGCCTTAAACGGTTTCAGTAAAATTTGTAATTACGTTATCGCAAAAGCCACCTGGTAGGACAAATCAGAGCATACTGAAGGACGAAGTTGGGTTTTTAAATTCTTGGTAAGGCGATAAATATAAACGCTTGGATAAATCGGATAAATATAAACTATTAAATTTTGATTCAATTTATGATAGATAAATTATTTATAATTATTTATCTGTTCACAATTAAAAGAGATTCTATAATCTCGCTCAATTTAACGTAATCTTACGGCATGTGTTTTGATGACAGAATTATAATCAAAAAAATTTCTTGTTTTTACTACCGCAAAATAGGAATAAAGGAAGGTAACGAAACTTGGTTTTAAATGTAAAATTTAAAACCAAGTTTCGTTACCCAATAAATACGAAAAAAAGACTCCATACAGAAATTTATAAAATACACTGAAAAATGCATTAGGAACAAAATGACGTTGCTGGCTGAACTAACATGCAAGAATAAAATAGTGTGTACGCCTGTAGACAGATAATAAATGACTGAAGTTAAAGATTCTCCATCTCACAATAAAGTTCTGTTTTATTTTAGGGTACCTGAAGGGTCAAACGAAGCTCCATTGCTGTCACTCACGTGTCCGTCTGTCTGTCTGCCCGTCGTTTGTCACAAAATTTTGTTCCGAAGAACAAATTGCAAAATATTGATTTCCCTCATATTGTTGGGAACCCTAAATATGCGAAGTCCAACACGCAGATGGCCGGTTTTTCATCAGCGTCATCAGTACCTACGCGACATAATCAAAGTAAGAAAATTAATGTTCGTTTGCAAAAAAAAAATGCTTTTTTTATAGGATGCTGCTATATGCTGTCCATACAATATAGCTCGTTTGTTACAAGCAGCGTAGGATTAGCATAGGAATTTAACAAATGTGCTGTAAATATTTTTAACCGACTTCATCCAAAGGAGGAGGGTTAATGTTTCGCTTATTATGGATTGATTTTAATGATTCTTTTTTTGTTTGTTAGGTCAAACTTCAGAGGTGGTCCCAAATTTTTAATAAATTTATTCAGTGCTTTTTGAAAAAATCAACAAAAAAATATCAGATGGTTTTTTGGTTTTAACTTTACCTATAGTTTTATTTATGGGGGTACAAGAACAACAACTAAAAATTAAAAAAAAAAATATTTTCTTTAAAATACAACCGACTTCTGAAAAAAGAAAAATTTGATTTCGAAAGGTACTACATAGTTTAATTTCTTCGTCATTTGACACCGACTTCCGAAAATAATTTTTTTCGCAATTTTTTGCGTTTTTTTTCTTGAGAAGTCGGTCGTACTTTTTGTGAATAAAACGTTTCTTTATTGTTTATCTACTCTCATTATCGTAAGGTTCCAATTATGAAATCAAAAGTAATAACTTATTGACAGACTTTATGCACAGACATTTAGAAAATTATTTTTTTTATAAAATATCTTCCCAAACAAAATAATTCTATAAAATAACTATTTTTTGTTAAGGACCATTGAGTTTATCAAATCATAGATTTTACAAGAGGTTGATTAAAAAAAAAATTAAATTACGTACGCACGAAATTTTAACTGAAAAAAAATATCAAAAAATATATATATTTAATAAATAGATAAAACAAAAACATATTTTTCGGCATATCCTCTCAACGGTCCGGCCATTTTGCGCGAAAGTTCGGATCTGTCAAGTGAATCGCGGGAGATTCCCACGAAACGGCGCGTCTGATTAAAACGGTGATATCTCTATAGTTACGATAGGTAGCTCTCTACAAATTATGTCTTTGGAATCGTTATAAAAGTTGACTTTTATATCGTCAAATCCAAAATTAATGAAAAATATACACAATAGTTTTGTCGTTAAACCAGTTGCGTGGTTTAGGAGGAGCTAGCGGCGAAACATACAAACATGGAAAGCGACTTTGTTTTATAAACTACAGAGAAGAAGAGATAAGATTTAATAAACTCTGAAAAAATAAAGTAAATTCTGCTGTGTAACCCATTTCGTCCGTTTGTCTGAATTGGTCCTCATCATAATAGTAAAAATTATACACTTACATTTTATTCTTTTCAGTGTAAGGCATTTAATAAATAAATAATAATTTTAAATAAATTTTGTGCTTATTATGTAACTTTTAGCTACATCAACGAGCATGGTCAGCCTTGTCACACAAGTGACAGTTGGTCTCGTACAATTGATTGCTGATGCCGAAAAAGGAGCCTATTAGACTACTCTTACATGCATCTTATCACACATAGAGCATCTATTTGAGTGTAATCTTTAAAGCGGTACATTTCTTCGAGTGAGCGTTGAAGCTAACACAACTTGATTCCCCAAAGCCCTTTTACATCATCTGCCGATTAGATACACGACTATATACGACGATGATGAATATCCTACCTATAACAACATATGCGCGCACAGTCCCACAGGAGAGGGACATTTTGACTGAGTGTGTTTCCTAATTTAAACCTGGAAGTCTCTTACGTCCTGGAAGTTGTTACGAGTAAAGAGTCAAGAAAAGTGTAAGCTATTATCTAATAAAATCCCACATACCGTCTATGATTTTTCACTGAAAATACATTGATTGAATGGAACAAAAACCTACATCGTGGAAACACTGAATGAATTTTGAATTACAGGAGTATGAAACATTTCAACTGTAGCAGTAGTTGCTCTGAAATGCAACGGCACGCAGGACAGGTAATATACGTGTCAAGGAACCAAGCAAGCAGGGTAGCAGGGCGCTCGTGCAGTTTTGATTGATAATGAACTCTAATGCAACCCTGAAGATTTCGCCGAAATACCCCACGCGTGCCTAAGCAGTTGCCGCTTCGTCTGTTACACAGAGCGGCAACTGCTTGAGACGGCAACTGTCAGTGGGGTTACATTTGGGGTTTTCCATTTCAATTTTCTCAGGGGCAGTCCAGAGTTAAAAAGATGAAATCGTAATACCCAAGCCTCGTGTCGTACTGCCGTCCCATTGGACTATTAGAGTGGTGCACCTGTGTTTGCGTGCACCTGTGTTTACGCGAACAGTCTTAGGTATACACTAGTTTCCGCTGAGATTGGCCGCCATGACCAAATATCCGTCAGGAGGGCTATTAGAGATTATTATTGCAGCTGTCTGTGACGAAGGTTAGAGTTATATAAGAATTAATTGTTTTGACACCACAACTGTTCATCGACTTCTCGATGCCCGTGAGTTTCCAATCGGTAAAACCGTACTTTTGTTAATTTAGGTGATTTCATAAAACAGAAACGAATTATCTAAGATAACTTGTGATTTGACAACAATATAAATTGATTAGGGCTTTCTCAAATTTAAATATTGCATTGGTAATTCTAATAAGCTAAATTTAAGTAGGTCTATGGAATTTGTTGAAAAGTCGAATGTAAGGCCAAGTTCAAGTTGCAGGTTTTAATAATGAGGCACCGGAATGTGTGTTTATTAACTTGGTACTTGTTGTAGGTATGAGAAGCCTTTACAAACTTCACTTCTTCATCGTTTCAGTGCTGTTTCGAAGTTACGCAGATAAGCGGGTTGTTCCCAATTATTCAAATGAGTTCTATGAAAGTAGGACATTACTTGGCACTTTTAAAAGATAAAAGGCCCACAAGTTAAAATACTTGTTTTCTGAATTTAAGTATTTAATTTAATTTTAACAGAACTGTGGTAGGTGTTTAATTTAATTTAAACAGAATGGCCGACACCAATTAAAAGAACTAAGTCAACCAAAGTTGTGTATTATTCCTTTTCTCAAAGATTATTTTTTTTTATAATTATCAAAGTTTTTGATTTGAAAGCAATCGTCTGAATACCTAAAAATTTGAAAATGGGGAACAGAACTTGAAAATTTATCGTCTCTTGAGACTTGAGAAACGATAAATTTTCAAGTTTTCATCTAAATCAAAATAATAATAACTTGTGTATTACCTATTACTGAAAATGAAATAAGTGTCCAGTCAGACACCAATAAATGAAAGTCTGTTTTTGACAATTATTTCCCTCTATAAAAATAGTAAAATAAAAAATCTCTATCGTCTAGTTTATGGAACACCCTTTTTACTTAATTCTTCTGAAGATTGTGTTGAATGTAGCTACTTCATTCAAACGCCTCCCCTAAGTGTCGTCGGCAATAGGCCTCCCCCAAGTGTCGCCACAACGACCGGTCCTGTGCCTCTCGCATCCATCGGCTACCCGCGACCCTCAGCAGGTCATTGGTCCACCTTGTGAGAGGCCTTCCAATACTGCGTCTGCCGGTACGCGTTCGTCACTCCAGAAATTTTCGTCCTCATCGACAATCTGTTCTGGGAGTAATGGCCCATTGCCACCTAAGTTTGGCAATTATTCGGGCTATGTCGGCTCATACATACATACATACTCACATGTATTAGTTATTTAAGTAGTTATCTACGAGTACATTATTGCAACGATATCACTTAAAGTCTTGACACTAC
Source organism: Polia nebulosa (assembly GCA_951329385.1). NCBI lineage: Eukaryota > Metazoa > Arthropoda > Insecta > Lepidoptera > Noctuidae > Polia > Polia nebulosa. Next base: position 21,340,565 of record OX589601.1, on the reverse strand, counting down.
AAATAATGATAGACCTTAAAAATAGATACGCAACTACAGCATTTAAAATCTTCCATTTTTCAGAACATTATAACACACGAATTTGTTCTAAGGATTTCACGTGTTTAGCCACCGCGCTAGTTTATAAACCCAATTTAAACAATTCGTTACTGAAACTCTTGTTTTGTTCAAACGGTACTACCATTTATTGTTAGGAAAACCAGACTACAGGAGTAATTCTGTTTGACAAAATCGATTGTTTGTGTCTGTTCACAGAAATCATCGTCTATCAACAATATTTGAAGCTCGTTGGGTATATACAGGGTGTAAAAAGACACATCACATAGCCATCAACTACGCATACTATACGTCTAACAAAGTAGTATTGCGCAAAAAATATTGCTGGGAAACGACTTTTATTTTTAGGTATGAAAAAAAAAACTATTTTTTACTTTACGCAATGTAACGCCAACCCAGGCAAGTGGAGTTACACCCCGCCCCTTCCCTCTAAGCCACGTAGGTACTTGTCAGATGCGTTTGATGTGCATTGCGTTTTTATAACTGCAAATGCGTAATTTCAAAATTTCTAAAAAAATATCGAATATTCAGGTAATGTTCGTTTGGAAAAAAGTTTAGTTAAACACTTGGAATTCATTTTCCCAAAAAATTTAAAAAAAAATATTGCGACTTCAACCTTCAATATCTCCAGAACCAATGGATTCCCAGGTATGGTCGAGTGGAAAAGAAATATTCAAATAATGGGTAGAATATGTGGCTTTCGGCTTCGGAAACTGTCTTTTTACACTGGCTATATGCGGAAAAGGTGTAAAGTTCCAGAAACCTCTATGAAAAGGGGTCGAGGATCGTCCGACCAGACACAATACCTGATTGAGATTGTTGTCGAGCTGTTGTATATGTTCAAATCACGTGGAAATTGAATAAATGTGTAAATTGAAAGATGCAGGATTTGTATGTTTAGTTCGTATGTGGCGTCATAGACGTCGTTACTGGTGCTAGTCAAAGTCATCATCTGCCTAGCCTTTTCCCAACTATCTTGGGGTCGGCTTCCAGTCTAACCGGATGCAGCTGAATACCAGTATTTTACATGGAGCGACTGCCTATCTGACCTTCACAACCCAGTTACTGGGTAATACGATACCCCTTGGTAAGACTGGATGTCAGACTTTCGTGCTTCTGACGACCCGTAACGACTGTCAAAGATCCGCGATTGACAGTCGGGACCAACGGCTTAACGTGCTTTCCGAGGCACGGAGGAGTCTCGATATGTAAAGATGGTCACCCATCCACGGACCAACCCCGGCAAGCGTAGCTTAACTTGATAGATCGACCCATGCGGCTGTTATAACTTTAGCCACGAGCTCTTCATCAAAGTCAAAGTCAAAGTCAGTCAGTCTGCTAGTCAAAGTAAGAAACTATATCAATTTAAAATTGGCTTCCTTGCGCGTAATATGTATAACTTTAACAGCTATACTCTAGGACCTTATTCGCTAGTAGCGTCACAAAAAAGGTAGCCCTCATTACCGTAACATTATTTGATAAGAAGATAGCCTGTAGTCATTCTAGTATTTATCGGTTAATGTAATGTATCGATAATCTCATGAAATAATCAGATTTCCGACCAATACTTTTTGATTTGATGGATTAATGCACTTCACTCTGCTGTCAAATCAACATCATTACTCAGTCAATTGTTATTTGATTGACGTCTAACTTATGAACACGAGACTTGATGAATCGATTTATACACCTAGGTCTCCGAGCTCGGCAGGTTTTGTGAAATGTTTCTAGGCATTATTATAGATCGCTTTGGCACCAAATAACGGTGGAAACGGGCATTACGGTACTGTCAAAAAAATAATTATATTAATATCGTAGTTGGCCTTAAAGCTGGTAACAACAGATTTTGCTGTATTATTTCGACATAACATAGGTAAGGAGATTCTACAATTCCTACTACAGTAATAGTTTACCAATACACTTGAAGTTAGTTATTAACATAATAATTATTTGAGGTAGTAACTTACGTTATTGCAGTGTGTGACTTTGAACCATAGTGAAGCAATCACGTATGATTCCAGTTCACCAACTCCACTTGTGAGTCAACAATCCCTGAAACAAAAAAAAAACTTAATTAATGTATAATTTATTTGTGATTCTGCTGATCTAGTCGTGGTATTCTGAAAAAAGTCTCCGAAAAAGTTCTTACCCGGTTTTTTAGTAACGAAACATTTTGTCAGCCATATCATAAAGGATTGTCACCATGACCATACCTACATACAGAGTGGTGATGACAATACGACATTAAATTAAAGCTCGCATACCTCAAGACGTTCTCAGTCTACATACAAAAAATTATTTGAATATATCCAGTAGTTTAGTCACAGGAAATTATTTTTAATTTTTAACATTTGCTACATGATGTATCTGATAATAGGGAAACACTGTCAGGTGAACGACCCACATCGGTATAAACATCAAAACATTAAAGTCACGTTGCCAACTCGCTACGAGGACATAAACACTTTCGCCAAATTAGTATTTTCATCTAATTTAGTGAAAATTATACCTTACTTCTGAGTAATAAGAGTCATAAAGCGTGTCATAAGAGTTGGATAAAAAAGGAACGAATGCGGAAATTGCAATGCACTCATAATATTAATAGAAAATTTAGTGTGTGCGAAAGAGATAAATCTAGTTTCGTTTGTTACTTCGCTTTCTTGAAGAAATTTGCTACAACAAATTTAGGTTAGTGTGTCGCCGGCCGCGATCCTGTGATGAGTTACGCGTCCTCGCTTTGTAGTGCAGCCGCGTCTTTGATGTAGGTACTTCCCCGCCGCTCGTGTGTGTCGTGTTTTGTAAATTCATTTACGGCGGTATTAGTGCGAAATTGGACGCTTTATTTTGGTGACAGGACACGTAACGTTTTAATAGGTATTTAGTTAAACAGTGAGTGAATTGTGCGAAATTAGACGCTTAGTTTTTATTATTTTCGTGTTTTTTTTTTAATAATCATGCCGCGCTACAATTACACAGCTTCGGAGTACACCGACATGATTTTAATTTATGGGGAGTGTCAAAGAAATGCCGCTTTGGCTATACGGACATACCGAGAGAGGTTTGGAAACACTCGAGTTTGTCCGACCAACGGGCGCACCATTGTCCAAGCTGTCCAGAGGATGCGAGAAAATCGATCCTTAATCCCGCATGTGGATAGTGCTCTTCCACGTGTAAAAGTGACCCTTGAGGAACGAATTTTAAATTTTAATTTAAATGCTGAAAAGTTTTTAGAACTCCTCAATGGACCTGTTTGCGAGTACATGGATGAGCTTTCGGTAACTGCGTACAGGCAGATGTGGTACCAATTAGACGGAGCACCAGCTCATTCAGTGGTGTTTGCTAGAGAGCGTTTGTCTCAAATGTTCGGACAGCAGTGGATTGGCCGTTATGGACCAACGCGTTGGCCAGCCAGGTCCCCCGACCTTACACCACTGGATTTTTTCTTGTGGGGTCATATCAAAAATGAAGTGTAGGTACTCAACAGCTGTTGATACTGTTGATGATTTAAAAGATAGAATAATCATATCTTTTAATAAATTAAAACACATGGCTGCGAATGGGGACCTTTTGTCAGACGTTAGAAATAACCTTTTACGACGGTGCAATTTGTGTATTCGAATTCATGGCGGCCATATTGAAAAACGAAAAATTTAGTGACTTTCATACCTACATCCTGATCGTGATTAATAATTTGATTAATAAATAACACGCGGTTGAGAGATGCCTGATTATTTGGTTAATAATCTGTGATTCAGTGTAATTTTATTGAGCATTAATCCATAATTAAAAGCCAAAAAATCAAGTCGCTACAGGACCGCGCGTTGTTGCCGCTCTTACGACAGGTTAGTGAACTCATATTTATAAATGGTGTTCTATTTCGTTTCTAGTTTTATGCCATTTAGTTTGTTTGAAATTTTTATTTTTTTATTTTCGATGTTAGGATTTTTTTGATAGCTTAAACTTATTCTTATGAACTAGTATTGTCCGTGTTTTCATTTATTGTCGTATTGTCTTCTCCACCCTGTATATTTGATTGCACGTGATATTTTGGTACTGCAGTGTCAATTCCATTGATTTTGCATTGATCGCTTCACCATCATTATTTTGCTTCGTTTAGGTCCTCTGGATTGATAGACAAATTTATTAAGCACTTAAATTGTCAGTAATTTTAAATCAGAATCATAATTAATTATTTGTCAGTGCATGCGAGTTTTTAATGGCTACCACACATCAAATTGACGCTTTGTGTCATCTGCTCAATAAACGAACTCCCTGACTGCTCCATCAAATGAGAGAGATACGCTCACTTGGCAAACTATTGAAGAAAACACGCAATAAGAACATTAGAGACGGCAATTTTCTAGCAATTAAATTACAAAGTCCAACCATTCTATCATAATATTTTATCAAATACATAAACAAACAGATTTTGCCGCTGTTATTATTATCTTTTGTAACATCTTTAATTATTTAATCTCTCCATGGCAGCTTGCAAGCGTTTAGCGTTTTTTTTTAGCATGATGTTTGTGAAAAACAAGTTCGACAAGTTATTTTTAAGCTGCGGTTCCATGGCCCGTGAATCGACGAGCCGCGCCGCACCCCGCCGCGCCGGTCTGATAGGCCGTAGGAAACGTCGCATCCGATAAAGCCCGCGGTGGCCGGTCGTCGCCCGTCGACGATCCATCGCAAATCGGTAAGGTCAAAGACGCGACACGCCGTTTTTTGACACTTTCGCTTACTACTTTGGTTACGAAACATTTTGAGTCCTGTTTTAACAACGTAAAAATACTTTATCCTCTTTGCAACAAACGTGACGTAGGATTCTTTGATAATGTTTATTTTCTATGCTATGCTACGATTTTTTATTCAATGAAGGCGCCACTTGCCCGGTAGTAGGGCCTTAATGGGCAGTGGGACCTCACCGGTGCGGCACGGCGCGGCGCGATGTATGAATGAATGGCGGCCACGTGTAATGGAAACACACATTGGTTATATTATTTTGGTGGTTTCTTCATTTTAGTATTCAATCGATACTGATTGTCATCCGAAAGTTTTGGGTCAAGTTTTTCGAAGTGATAACAAAGTTTTGGCACGGACACTCAAAGTACAAACAACCCCTTCTCTACTATAATAACTTCTTACCGAATAACCGAGCTGTTTCAAATTGAAAATGTCAGGCACCCGCTGAACTAGGCTTTAAATGTATGTGGGTAGTACATACATTTAAAGCCTGGTTCAGCGGGTGCTTGGGTACATATTGTTCCCTTGTTAATACAAAAAATGTTTAAAAATATGAAGTTACAAAAAGAATATTGTCAAAGGGATTTTGATACATAAACTCACCCCTTTCTCCCATATGTATCCAATTAACCGTAAAATATTTTTAATCCGCTTTGAATGAACTTTCAGCTTTATGATGCGAGTAAACGATACTAAACGTTTGAGTTCGTTTTTAAAACTTTGATAAAATATGAGAAAAGAATCATATTTAGTTAGATATTTAGACGTCATTTTTGTTTTTGAGGGTGGGAATTCATAATCATCATAATATGACTTCTCCCACTCTGGGTGGAGCTGGAGGGCGTATCAGACTCTTTCTGACTAAAACCCACCCCCATGTTCCCTTTGCATTCCAGGGCCGCAGTGACTCTATACTCTCGCGACCCTGGACTCCCGTTATCCTGGACCTAGATATCTAAATAAAAAAACGTAACAATATTAGTTCAGAATTAGGTACGTTATTGGTTTAAGTACTCTTGTTGCAAATTTTTACAAACTTCTATTTTATTATGAAGGTATTATGTTTTTTTTTATGTTTGATAGGCTTGCGTTTGACCACTATCTCACCTGATGGTAAGCGATGATGTGGTCAAAGATGGAGCACGCTTGCCTAGAAGTAACCTATTCACTCTTGACTTAAAGACTCCCAGGTTGTAGCTTACAGGAAACACAGACTCCGGTAGAGAATTCCACAGCCTAGCTGTACGCGCGATGAATGTTTTCTCAAAACGCTTTGTGCGTATGGATGGGATGTCCACCATGAACCGGTGGCACTTCGCCGTACGTCTTGTGGTCCTTTGATGAAACGGGCTTGGCGGAATCAAATTATGCAATTCCGTCGCACACTCCCCAAAATGTAATCGATAGAAAACCGACAGGCTAGCAACTCGGCGTCTATGTTCAAGACTTTGGAGTTTCGACTCAACGAGCCTATCATTGCCGATGATCCTCTTGGCTCGTTTCTCAATTGACTCAAGGTGTTTAATAAGTACTAAGAGCGTATTTATTGAGATCACGGTTTTACGGACAATAACGTTTAAATTAAAAGAACCAGTCAAGAGCGAGTCGTTTCGCACCGAGGGTTCCGTACCATCATATTAATTATATATTTTGGACGTATTATTTTACGTATAGTAGTAGTTTAAAGTCAGCGCCATCTCTTGACCGATAGTGGAAATAATATAACTTTAGTTGATGATTTCTGAAAAAATGTGCTATTTAGAGACTTCGTTTTAATTTTCCTGTAATCGTACAGATTACAGGAAAATTATACACTTCTATCACATAGAATAATTTCAGAATTTTCTTTAGGCAAACTTCGGAGATACGGGTAAACGGTATATTTTTTTACATTTTTCATCAAAAGTCGAAAACTATTTTTTTTTTTTGAGAATGTGCAAATAGCACTCTTTCATATATGAGAAAAAATTACTTATTTCTTATTTGTAAAATAGTTGGGCAAACGTCATCTAAAACTGTTCCAAATTTCAAGTTGACAGCATTAGTAGTTCTTGAGATATCCAGCTGTGACAGACCCCAGCAGTGGGGACATTAAAAGGCTGATGATGACTTTTAGGTGAACATTTTTACAGTGCACTTAAATTATAATTCATAGCTGGCTAAAATACCGTACCTACGTTAATTTTATTCAGTTTAAACACTTACTTACGTTTTGACTGTCCCTTTCAAAACCAGTGGGTCAAGTCTTGTGTGGGTTTGGCCAGTCATGGCAAATAAAAATTTAAAGTAAATATAAGTACTCGTAAATTTGTACTTACTAGAATAAGGTTTCTATGGGTCTATGCCACCCGAATTAAAGTTATTATTAAAACCCATTCATCGTTCTATAAAAGCATCATAATACGTGAAAATTACTGTACCTAGCTGATAACATTTTAACGTCTGTTAATTGAAATGTTTCAGGTAATCAACACATACATGCCAAATTAAAGAGCAACACCAATTTTTTATTACTCACTTAAATTAGCTTGACTGTTCTTCATGTTAATTTCAAAAATAAAAGAGGGATTTTAATGGTTGTTAGGTATTCAAATGGCAAGTCAATTGAGGTAAATGGAATCAATAAAGACTGTATTGACATTAAAGCATAAACAAGCTGTAGGGTTGTGCCTACGACGGCGCGTAGTGTTCCACGCGCGCTTCAAAGAGATGCTGTTAGCCACCACTGATGGGGCCCATCGTGGCCGGTGCCTGCATGCCTAGGGGTAGCGGATAAATTCTGAAAATGAGTTACCGCACCCCTGGACACTCAAGCAGGGAAGGAACAGGGGTGGGTTTTAGTCAGTAAGTGTCTGACACGCCCTTCCGCTCCACCCAGAGCGGGAGAAGTCATTGGATGATTTCAACCACCCCCAAAAAAAAAAGGTTTGTGCCTAATAGGCGTTGTACAGGGGGGATTCCGCAGTGGTCGTTTAAGAGGTTACGGGACCCCCTTCCACGTGCTGATGGTGATCACCGGGGTGGTTTTAGTGAGGTAAAAATCCCACACTCCCTGGTCTTGCCCCCAAAGATCCAGGCGCCTTTAGAAGGTTTCCTCCCGACAAAAAAAAAGGCACAGGTTCAAAAATGTTGTCGTCATATTGTTTTTAAAGTAATAAAAGACTGCCTATTTGTACACTTGTTTCATAAATATCTGTCCTGTGCTCGGTATGAGGTGTACAACACAGTATAAAATAAATAAATAAAAGCTCAAAAACATATTATTCTGTATTTTTAACCGACTTTGAAAAAGGAGGAGGTTATCAATTCGGATGTTTGTATTTTTTTTTTTTTTATGTATGTTCGGGCATAACTCCGCCATACATTGACGGATTTGCAAAATTCTTTTTTTTTCGAAAGGGGTTTATTCCGAAATGGTCCCATTTAAATTTCAAAAAGATCTGATGATGGGTTTCGGAGATAGACAACGGAATTCTTCAAAAATTGACAGCAAATCAACCGCGATTGCTGCTCTCGTATGTCTATGAATTGTTAACACAGTTTAATGAGGAACCACAACTAAAAAGTGAAAAATAAAAATCTTTTTTACAAAAAAATAGAACCGACTTCCAAAAAAAGTGCAAACTAACTTTATTTTTGGAAGTCGGTGTCAAAAAACGAAGACACAAAACAGGAACACCGACTTCCGAAATTAAAGTTATTTTGCACTTTTTTTGGAAGTCGGTTCTATTTTTTTGTAAAAAAGTTTTTTTTTGATACCTTTTTTATTTTATTTTCGGGGTGAAACCTTCAAAAGGCGCCTGAACTTTTGGAGAAAAGACCATGAAGTGTGGCATTCTTACCTCACTACTACAACTTTTGATACCTTAGACTTTATACAAAGTAATATTTTAACAACGATAACAATTTTTCAAAATCCAAAAATGTATGGGATTCAACATCGACAGTAGTCTTGTTAATATTCTACATTTTGAACTTTTTAACGATCGATATCGCTGTAAGGATAATTTTGTCTAGATTAACTATTTTTTTTTTATGAAAAATGGTACTGGAAAAAAGATCGATATAAAAATTGTTTTCCTCGAATAGTCAACAAAGGATCTTTTTAACTTTCTTCGGACATCCAAGTAATAAAGTAATATCCATTTTCTGCCTGTATTTTACGTTTCATCTTTCATTCATGCAAAGTTCTTATAACATTCCCCGAAGGTAACCCAAGTTTATTACAATTTTTACATTGCTTGTAAATTAAATTCCTTCAACACGGTGATGACGGTTTTTCTTGTGGACATAATTAAATGAATATGAAATTGCCTTGAAATTTGTTTCAAACATATAGCCGATATACATAGCTTGTTGTGTGGTCAAAGAATTAAACGATAATCTTATATATATGTATGTAAAAGTTAAAAAGATTCCAACACACAGTGCAGCCGCGGCGCGCAGCGGTACGTGCCGCCGACTTTTCCCGGGCGTCTGCGCGGCCGGCACTTGGCCGCAGAAACTTGCGCAAAGCGCGCGGCACGCGGCGGTACCCGAGTGGCCATTTCGCCGGCACTTTTGTGCTGCAAAGCGGGTTTATAAAACGCTGGATGCACCGCGGCTGGCCCCGTGGCAAGGCCGGGGGCACTGTGTTTAAGAGCCTTAAGATTCATCGACTTTTTAGGGTAAATGAGACTAAAAATAAATTATAATATTACGTAAACTTCAATATTTTTTGACGATCAGAATGGTAATTTTGAGGATTTTTACTAGATTAAGTACTTAATAATTACACTATTCTGTTGCGCATTTTGTCAAGAGAATAGGCAACAACAGTATTCTGCCAGTATTCTGTGTTTTAAAAACATTTATACATATACACACACACACACTTACTCACACATTCTTTTGTGCACAATCATACACCATCACACTACCTACTATTCCACGATGTCTCTCTTTCCCTACAAAAAGTTGTGGAGAATTTTATTGTTATAGTACGTACCTAGACACTGTTACTCGGGGTGGAGACCAGATGACCTGAAACACAGGCTTTAAGCCTAGCATAGTCACCAGTATCCCGCAATATTGTAGTGTTTATTTATTAGCTTACTCTATTAAGCAAGTTACAATTACTGTAATCTATAAAATATTGTGGAGAGAAAAATAAACATTTTTTTCATTATTTATTATTATGTAACAAACAACTACAATCATCTTATGTTCTCTTTCCTGATTATGTTAATTTGCCCTTAAACCACTCATTAAGTGACCTATGTCTAGTAGTTGTCATGAAAGGGATGAGATGAATGAGGCATCCCTTGCCTACATATAAAGTTATTGCTACATACTATAACCATTATTTTGTATTTAGGAGTAGGTAGGATAGCTATATTTCTTTATCTTCTGAAGTTGTTTAACGATCAGGATAATACTCCCTAATGATGGTAATGCTTAATGTCAACTTAATTTGAAAAAAGGATCAGCTAAGCTGTTAGGTTCAGCTTCACCTTGCTTTGCTTTCTTTCGTGTTTTTATATTGGTGCACTAATCGTATAGTCTAGTTTTCATCTATCAATATTTTTAAAGCCGCTTCTGAAAAAAACAGTGAAAATTTATTTACAAGCGTGAAAGCTCAACTCTGACTACGAGTATCTCTGCTAACTCAACCGGTCGATTCTGTTAACAGCTCACCGTGAAAACTTAGGTGGAGTGAGCGTAAAGTGAACTGTCATTTCACCTTGACTGTATGGATTGACAGCCCACTTCACGTTCACTTCACCAAAGTTTTCAAGGTGAGCTTTTACAGAATAGCAATACAGATTCTTACCATAATATTTTTACAAAAGCACGTTACTGAAATAAAACTACCTCTTTTTATCAAACTTCCCCTTTTCAGCAAAATCTTACTATATAAATGCTAAGTGCGCTTCTGGATTAGATTCTCTGTACAAAATATTCGTGCTAACAGATATGCGGGCGTGGTTATTATTTAAATTACCCTTATCTATTTGAAGTGCATCGTGGAACTAGTTAACTTTGTAGCTATGCCAACAGTTTTCCACAGCATAATATTTTTTTATGTTTGTAACGTACACTTCTAATTTACAGTCAATTCTTGCAAAGGTTATACAAGTATTATGACGGTTCGTCCATAGTATGGTTTCTCCATTCTATAAACATTATGCATCGATATCCCTCCGTTACGTTATCCCTCCGGTTGTTAAAATATACCGTCCGTCAAACTATAAGTTATTCCCAAAATAGTGTAGAAAGGACTAAACGTACTGATGTTGAGAGATGAGATTTATAGCGACAAAGAGTTTGGAAATCATTAGGTTTCTGTGATTTATGTTCACGTTAGGTAAAACAAATGGAGGTTTGAGCATGACCTACAGTTCTACAATGTCGAGCCAATCGCTTTTAGGTGAGACTCGATCCATCTTGATAGAGTGAAATTCGAAAATCAAAGTCAAATTTTCTTTTAAAAACGTTATTAAAAGCGTTATAAAGTGTTAAATAAATAAATAAATCTTATTCGTAGGCTCCTGAATCTTACCCGGGCCTGCAGACGGCGTGTATTGGGTTGCTCGCCGTCCGATCAGCACCAGGCCCGAGAGTCGACGGCGCGTAGTGTTCCACGCGCGCCTCAAAGAGTTGTCAGCAAAGGACGGGGCCTGCCATGGCCAATGCCTGCCCGGGGGTTGAGGATAAATTCGAAAGAGTTACCTCGCCCCTGGGCACGTAGGGCAGGGAGGAACAGGGGTGGGTTTTAGTCAGTAAGAGTCTGACACGCCCTTCCGCTCCACCCTAGAGCGGAAGAAGTCATAGGATGATTTCCCAACCCCCAAAAAAAAAAAAAAAAACGGGTACAGATTTACATCTTAAAAAAAAGGAAATTAGAAGACATGTAACATTCACCAATCCGCATTGGGCCCGTGTGGTGGATTACGGCCCACGGGCATTGAAGGGATGATGATGATGATGATGAAGAGTTTGTTCAGATAAGACGTTTTACGCGCAGACGCGTGTAGACAGCTGAGATAGTAGGAGCCAATTTGTATTAACGTTTTGCTTACATAACTACGCGCTTGTATTTCCGTGTGTATACACGCCTTCTAAACATGCACTACAGATGGTGCATTTCAGCATAGCAATAGCTTTCAATGACCAAGTTCGATTCGAAAACAAAAACAATGTTTGATAATGGTGAAAGAAAAAGTATTTATTTGCAACAAAGTAACGACATACACAACAATATAATTTTGCTAGCTTAACAAGGGTTAAGCTATCGACAGTGTTAGTAGTTCGCTATCTTTTACTAAAAGGCAGTGCGAGAAAAGGACGGCTATAGCTATGAACTAAGTTAGAGATGTCAAACTAGTTTACGCCTTGCGCTTCACCGTGTTTTTAGATGACATGTTTGTACGTGTATCCTTAGTTCAACTAAATTTGACAGCTCTAATTTACGTCCGTCTCTTTCTTGTTTTATTAGAGAGAAAAAGATAGCAATAGCCTAAATTAAGTTTAGATTATGCACAACAGAATCGGCACCATTATCTTATATTACACTAAATCACTGTCGTTTATATTTTTGCTCAAGTAAAAAAAACGTCGCAATAAACCCTCTAATTCAAGCAAAACGCACATTGAACTGAACCATCCCATAGTTTCCCTAGTTGAGAGACATACAAGTAAATGTGAAGCAATATACTAGGACATTGCACGTGACTGTGCATATTGTTGACTGTACATACATGGTACATGTGACCTTTAATTTTGGAGTATCGATTAGGAATAATAATAAAGCTGATACGATATCTGTTTAGGAAAATACAATAAACACAATTAAAAGATTAGATACTATAGGAAAAAAGCAACTTGTGAAAGCCATGAGTTTGGGCACGAATATTCTACGCCTGTGACTTAGATACATGAATAACATTTATACGATAAAAATAATACACCTACCTAATTCAAAACTTTTGAAAATAATTTAAGTAGAAAAACATATGTGGTTACATGATTTCATAGCACATTAATTTTTCCAGTAGCAGACATTCTGATGTTTACAGAGTTTAGAATTCATGAATGGATCTTATATATTAAATACTTAGTATGTATAATGTTCAAACATTATGCTGAAGAAATTTGTTTTGGGAACTTGATACCTAGTTATGAGGTTAGGAATTAACCACTTACCACCGCGATACGCGTCGTGAAACATGATATTCTTTTGTTTTATTACGCTACCGCAATGTCACTTATAAAAAGTGTTGTTTGCATTCCAGATTGTTATTAATAATACTGACCCATATTATAACTATGACACTAAGTAGAGTAAGACTACTCCATTAGTTAGGGCAACCATAAAAATGTTGGTTGGTTTCAGAGGGTTTTTTTGAATAATTTATATCTGTAAAACCAATCCTTCTTTCATATCACAAAGGAGATCAGTGTCCCAGCAGTGTTAACATTATAGTCTGGTTATGGTATATAGCAGCAATTGTCATAATGATTAGCTCTGAAAGCTTGTTTTGTTAAGTCAAGCAATAACAATTATGTCCCTTGTAAGATAATCGTCAACCGCCAAGAACTTGCGGTAGCACTTAGCTTGCACTTTATCTGTTGCACTTGTAGCGTTAACCCGAAGTGGGTTTATTATAAACTTATTCAAGTCAAGCTTACTTGGACTTGCAGAGACTAATGGGACTTTGATAAGCAACTCACAAAGCACTCTTAGAGTAGGAAAGTTATGAAATTGTGCTATATTTGTACACTAACTGATTTTTTTCCTTCTATGTTGATTTAATTATAAGTAAGTATATATTTATATGAGCAGCTAACAACAGAGCGTTGTTTTTTATTCAAAAGGTTTACTAGAGGTTAAAATAAAGGAAATTGGCACATATTTGTCTAGACAGTTGGACCAAAACACACACTAAATAAACAAACATTTGACTTTGTGCTGCAATTGCTGAAAATATGTCTAGATAGGTTAACTTTTTTAGTTGGCTCAATATCAAATCGACTTGAAATCACGTGAAGTAGACATCGTAGTAAATAAAATTAGAATTATTTATCTCAATCAATATTTTTATTCTTAAACAGGATCTCATCATGAAAAGGAATAGAAGAGTCACCGTTTAGCAAAATATCACACGTAATCACAACGTGGATAAAAAGCTTGAAACTTGAGTCCAACTTGACAAAAGTACTTAAGACTCTAACGAGACATCACCTGTTAGTAATCTTCGAAGTTTTCTTAGACTGATTTAACTTTCAGTGAAATAGACATACGATGTACCTACTTATGCGTCAAAAAAACTATACAGAAGATAAGCGTCGTTACTTGTTTGGAAGACCTACTGTGAGTGAAGAAATTTATTTATTTAACACTGTCTTCATGCACAGAAATACAGAGGCGGGCTTAATGCGTCAGGCATTTTCTACCAGTCCATTAATTCAATTCAATTCAATTCAAAGTATTTAATTCAGACAAGGTACAATAAAAAAAACAATCAAAAAAATACAATCAAAAAGAAAAAAAAAAGAATCAACCAGTCGCATTATGTATGTACTTGTGTCAACTTTCTTACATGACCTGTTAATTAATTATTTTCTGTAGTTTGACAAAACAAAAAAAAACGCTTATATTTTTATTCTTTGTGTTCTTCTCAGCAAACCCTTTCATTTGACACCCATATCATGGAAATGCATACAAAATAACTAGTCCGCCATCTTCGGAAGTCCGCCATATTGGATTTAGAATGACGTCACTTAGCTAACCATGCATTGTCATCCAAACTAAACATGTAGAAAATTTCAGGCAACAACCGCGCTTCGCGTTTCTCGATGATCTCTTGGGAGCGCAAATACGCTGTCAGAATCCTTTGTGCATTTAGGCGGGACTCCCTTTCCGTGAAAGTTTCAAATTCGCGTGAGAGTGCGTGGTGCTCTCGGTCAGCCAATAACCGCGCTTCACGTACCTCCAAACTCGCCTGTGACCGAAAAGTCGCTAAGGCTATAGTTTTCATGTTTTTTTATACTGCGCTGTTTTCTTTTTTTATATGCTCATCATTATCCGAGGAACTGACTAATTATTATAAGTTTTTCTTTGAAAAACTGTCAGACGTCAACAGTTGTCTGACGGCGGAAAAATTAGCCTGAAATAGGATTTTGGAATTCCACACATGAAGAAGAATACAAGTTTTACATATTTGTAGGTAAATCAAAATCCGGAAAATAAAAGGTGGTCATTCTATCGTATTTTATCAACATAGCACCGCTCAATTTAGTCGAGCAACGATAAAAATTGAATCGAAAATTATATCAATATTCGAGCTATAGGTATCTACCTATGACAGATATTTCTTGCAAATATTTCATAACACAAAGGTAAGAAAACCACAAATAGAGCATATACTAAGAACTTCAATACTTTGATTCCTAAAAATAAACCTAGATAAAAGCTCAATCAAATCAAGTAGAAAGGATTGAAATGATGAGTAAGCATTGACTGATAGATGTCATCGCCTTATGACTAACATTATCCTCAATATGGCTGTGTAAGCTAAGTGGATTGACCAAATTCTACAAGCTTTTTGGTACACCCATTGAACTAGAATGTTATTCAACTTTAAAGCAAGTTCATTTTCTGGCTAGCGGGCACTTGTTACCTTTATGACACTTTAAAAAAACAACAAATCCCATGAACAGGAAAAGTTACTTTGCTCGCAGAACCGATGACTGATGTGACTGAAATATTCTGGAGTGGTGACAGTGTATCAAAAGAGACAGCACTAGAAGGCCTTCCATTAAGTGAGGCCCGCCGTAGTCAGCTAGATTCGAGAAGCATCGGTCGTTATGCAGCTTCGAGGTGGTATATATTCCAAAAGTAAGTATAGGCCTTCCTCAAGCAAACAAGCGAAATAATGATGTTATTATAATTACATAATGTAATTTAATGATGCTGTGTTTTAACCCTACTTCATGTAAATAATAACCTTCTAGCCGTCATTGGCACTACGTTAGCAGTCGACAGTACGACAGCAGCATTCAGCTTGAAAACATAATTATATTTCGTCGCTTCATTCTTCAGATACAAATTACCATGTAGTGCCTTTATTCCACAAGGCTCTATTCTATCTTCGAATGAAGCGACTCATATAATAATGATCGAACTTCACTTCAAGAAGTTCGTTTGATCTCATATTATTTCTGATACAGTGATCCAGTGTAGACAAATTAAATGGTTAGGCATTCATAAAAGTATGCATCATTTTAAAATGTAATTCAATAAAAATC